>JAAGEH010000265.1:513682-587031 GCA_011751065.1 Lasiurus cinereus | reverse complement strand
GGGGGGCAGGGTCCCTGTCTCCTGCCCTTGATGGCAAGATTAATTTAGAGAGGAGCAATTACACCCAATTACATCGGGCAGGATGAGGGTGAAGAGAGAGGTGTGGGTATTTAAGTTTTTAAGAAAGAGCACGGCCGTTGGGTCTTTCTGGATAATATGGAGGTCTGGATTTAGAGTTATATGCTGTGTTCAGAGCACAATTTCCATAGCCATGTCCTAGCCCACTGGTCCCCAACCTCTCTTTGGCCGCACCCCACCTAACCATCTCTAACATCCTGATGCCCACTCCTCCCCCTGTGTCATATAATTCTTATTATTCAAAAATCGAGCTCCTATTCACAATAAGGAAGCCTCAAAGGCCATGAACTTGGTCTAAACAAGCTTCTAAAGAACATGGCATCCATGAAAGAGAAAAGAACAATGGAAGTACTGAGAAAGAAATCACTAGGAAATTGTTAAAAAAAATAATAATATGAAGTGATATAATAAAAATAGCAAATAAAGTTTCAAAACATATCATAGAGGACTGAGATGCATACATAAGTCACAATATGTATTTGTAGTCTGTATAGGAGGCCCCTAGAACCATAAGAAATGCAAAAAAGAAAACTCACTGTTAATAACTCATTCCCGAACCTCCCCCGTTGACCATCACATTGCACGCTGTGGGGCGTGTGTCCCCCCCGCCATTGGATCCACTGCCCTAGCCCATGCCATCGCCGAAGAATGCCTGGCTGCATCCCCAAACTGCTCCCCTAAGTGGTACGTGCATTTGAATTAATGAAAGAGGCAGAAATGAAGACCCTGGGCAGGCAATTTGAGGTAACCAGTTGGCCCTTTAAAATTCCTCACTTTCCTAGCGCCGTTTTTCTTTTCTTTCCTTTTCCTTTTTTTTAAAAAAACTAATCTAAAATTTCAAAGAGCCTCCTCTAAGATAGATACAAATGACCCTATCATTTCAACAGTACAAGATGATAGCAGGATTTAATCCTAAATTGTCCTTTTCTGAAGTGTAAGTCTAACCAAACTGTAGGTCATTCAAGCTCCTTCTCAATTATCATATAAATGTACCTGGCAAATACACTTGTTATTTCAAATCTCCAAATCCCAGTGGCTTCCTATTCAGTAGCAAGTAATAGACAGATATTTTTTTATTTTTTGCCTGCCCTTCAAGACCCTCCAAGGTCAGGTTCCGGCCCATCCCAGCTCTCGGGTTGTTCTCTTACATGCTTTCCTCGGCTGCAGGAGATAATGTGGACTCCATGCTCCCAGGAGACCAAGGGCCTCTGCCTCCGGTGGAACTGCCCTCCCCCCATGCCCTCCCCCACGGTGCCTCCCAAGGTTCAGAGCATGAACTGTGAGGTCAGAAAAAACCAGGATTGACACTCGGTCCCACCCCTTATCAGCCAGGTGACCGTGGGCGGAGAGAGCCCGGACTCAGCTCAGCATGATGGTCAGTGTCTCTCCCGCAGAGGATTTCCACACGGATGGCAGGAGAAGATGAAAACAAAGACGTTAGCAGCTCGCTCGGCATAAGGACTAAAGACAGCGAGGTTATTGTTGCTACACACCATATCGCTTGACGTCAACACCCTTCAATCATGTCAACACACAGTTCAAACACAACCTCTAGGTGGAAGCCATTTCTTCCCCCCTGCAAACGGGATGGCTTAAAATGGCCTCTCCAGGGGAGATTTCTCACAGACAGCCTTGCAATGTAATCACTTCAGTGTAGTAATAGAAATATCTAAGGCTTACTCATGGGTGAATCCCTGCTCTGAGCACGTTGTGTTATCTCCTCTGTCCCCACGTAGAGCCTTGAACTGTTATGATCCCCATTTGGCAGATGAGTAAACTGAGAGACGGTGAGAGCAAGTCCTGTGTCGAAGGTTGCACAGCCAAGGCAAGTTGTGCTGGGATTCAGGCCAACAAAGTAGGCCCCAAGGTCTCCCCTCTTAATGGACACGGGCCACCTAATCTCTGCCTACGCCTTATCAGGGTGCCAGCGAGTGCACCAGGCATCTGTCCACATGAGTCCTGGCACCACACTCTTATTGCAAAGGACAGGAAATTGAGTTTAAGGTCATAGACTTGGCCTCAAACTCCCTTTTAGCCATTTGCCAGCTGTGCAACTTTGGGCAAGTTCTTTCTTATTTAAAAATAGCCATTTGCACAGCTGGAAAGTAACAAAAAATTATTAAAAGGTTAGAAATTATATATATATGTATATGTGTGTGTGTATATATATATCAAACATGTACTATCCAACAAATGGTAGGTACTCAACTAATATATTTTATTAATACCAGTTTAAAGGCTTCAGGTAGTAAGGGTCGTATTTTATACATTTTCTTTGTTCCTCTTCATAGAGTTTCAGAAATCATCCCACACATCCCCTTGCACAGAGGCTCAACTCAATATATATATATAATTTCTGGCAGGAATGAATGAATGCATAATGAATGTGTAAATAAAGGCCTGTGTGCTACAGGTGAATAGTTCTAGAAGAGCGTGCAAAAGGGTCCTATTCGGCTGAGTTTATGCCTTAAAAACCTTATTCATGAAACAGCGCACGTTCTTCTATGTTACGGTAGATGCTTAGAGTTTCCCTTCATAAACCAGTAACAAGGGATTTCGCCCACACGGAGGCTGCCCTGGTTCAAGGCCAGCATCCGGTCTGAGGTGGACCGGAAGGCAAACAGCACCACCTGCTGACCCGTGGTGGTCCGCATCCCAGAAGGAGGCCAACGTGGCTGTCAGGGCCACCCCAGAGCACTGAACCCCAGGTGTAGGCAGAGCTCCAGGGAAAGCTGCGGGATTACAAAGACAGCGTCTCAGGGAACAGACGGTCCTTTGGCCTCCTTTGACCTCCATCCTCTGCTCAGCCAATAAGCACCAGCCTCGCTGGAGTGGGGGCATGGGTCTGGGAGGCAGGGCACCCAGGCTCTGATCTCGGCCAACATGGAGGGGCCGCGCTGGCGCTCCCTGGGGCTTGCCTGCTGCATAATTCAGCTGCACTGCAGCGAGGAGAGCGCACGGGGGTGGGGGTCAGAGTCTTTTCTGCGTTGTGTAGACTTTTAAGGACAACTGTCAACAGCTGGTGATGGCCTTGGGTAGAGGAAAAAGACCACCAGAGCCTGGACTTCTCTCCTCCGTGACTCACAAGCAACCCGCATTTGATTCTGACCGAATGGCCTGTTCCTCTCCTTAGCATCTGCACATCATCCGCCGAGGAAAACAGTGGCAGAACCTAAGCTCTGAGTTCCACGCAGGTTGGAACTACATGAATCACCCACAGCGCCTGAACCAGATCCTGGTGTGTCATAGGGGCTTCGTAAATGCCTGAGACATGGATGGATGGATCGCACTGGCCATCTGGCCTGCAAGTGCTGGGTGGTTCTCTCCCTTTGACTGGTGTCCCACAGTGCAAACCCCACTCAGATGCTCTCTATAGATCTTCCTGGTCATCTTCTTTCAATACACTGGTCTCTGGCTCCACCTTTCTGCCCATACAGTCTACGAAACGTGACCCTGGCCACCATCCTGTGTGATGTTTGGGGACCCAGACAGTAAAAGCCTTCACTAAAGGCTGGTTGATTTCACTGATCTACTTATTCCCAGAGTCCAGAGAAAGGCTTAGAATAGAGTAGGTTCTTGGTAAATACTGTGAGAATAAGGGATGGAGCGCCTTTACAGAAGGAAGGTCCAGGAAAAGACCAGACCAGAGGGATGGAGAGGAGGAGAACGTGGAGAAGAGAGAGGCAGGCCTCTGAGGAGAAGGGATGAAGAGCTTATGGGAGAGAACAGGCCAGCACACGTGTCCTCAGCTCAACCGGGAGGATTTCTCGTCTTTACCCTCTCCACATGCCTGGCCACACCGGGGTCCTTCCCCAGCCCTGTGCTAAGTGCCCTTCCCCAGTGGACACTCCGGCAGAGCACGGTGCCTTCCCTTCAACCAGCCACCCTGTGGCTCAGGCCCCGAGTTCCAGATCGCCATGAGCTCTCTCCACCTCACACCCCAAAGGGTCTTTCCCATCGCCAGCTCCTGGCCCCCCTGTCTCCCCATCTCTTCCTCTGCTGTCCTGTCTCCTTGTTTCTTTGCCTCACTGCCTCTCCTTCACTCTACATGTGCTTCCTCCTCTCCTCTCCCTCTCCCTCTCCCTCTCTCTCTATCTCTATCTCCCCCCACCCCACTGCCTGGATCTTTTGTCCCTTCCCGTGTCAGTGTCTGCCTCTTCTCTCCATCCCTCCCTGCTTTTCTTGCTTTTGTGTCTCTCTGTGTCTGTTTCTGTGTCTGTCTGTCTCTCTCAAACTGAGTAGCTGTTGTGAATATGCATTTCTCTTTCTGTGTGTCTCCCTGTTTTCCTCTTGTCGTCTCTGTCTCTGCCTGCCTGCCTTTCAGCTCTTTATCTGTCTGTCTTCTCTTTGTCTGTGCCTCTCCCTGTCTCTGTTTCTCTCTGCCAATTGGCTTGCTCTTTCGGTCCAGCCTCATGGCATCTAACTCACAAACCCACTGTGTCTCCCCTCGCCATCCCCAAGTAAGATCCCTGGTGAAAGTGCTCCACACCCTCTCATTTAGATGACGGGGTTGCGGCATTCTCAATGCGACAGCTGCACTTCGGGGGGGAGGGGGGTGCAGCAGCATCCTCTCGTCCTCTCAACTCTGATCACCCCGTGAAGGCCTGGGAGACAATACTCTGTAAACAAGGGAGCTCGGAGGAGACTCTCTGGAATGTCCAGGGAAGGCTCCGTTCCGGGTAATTGGGAAACTCCCTAAACTGCGGGGCCTCGGGCTGCAGCCGAGAGGTCGGAGAGAGAAGCCATTAGGAAGAGGCTGTCTCTGCGCCTCCCTGTTGACGAAGTCCAGGCCTTGGCGCGCTGACAGGTAACTGGCAGCTCTCCCTCCCTGGAACTCGGCCTCAGACTGAGCGGCCCAGACAGCAGTTTAACCCCAAGGTCAGAGGGCAGCCGGGCGTTATCTGCAGACTGGCTGCGCCCCCTCCGCCTGGCTGAGTTCCGCCTTCCAGGATCAGCTTTGACAGGAGGGCCCACCCTCAGGCTCACGACCAGGACCCGGAGGTGCCAAGAGCCCTTTCAATCCCCCTCCCCATCTTCTCAGTGAATGAAACTCAACACGGATTCCTTATTAACAATATGTACTGGAGGGTACACCCCGAGACCCAGGAGATGAGCGTGACCGAACATCACTTTGGGGTGTGACACATACACACACACACACACACACACACACACACACATCAGTGTGCCTATCCAAGTCATGTTGCGATTCTGCAGTTGATTAAAGATGAGGATTGAAATGCATCTTAATAACCAGAAATAACTTACAACCTAACATCTTGATTGTACAGGATTTCAAAGGGCAGCAAGATGTGTTGAAATGCACATAGCTAATCACCAGTGGAATTAACAGATTTGCAAAAGTTATGCTTGAGAACATTATGTGTAGCTGTAACTCGGCATAATCAAATTCCCATTTAATTTCATTAATGTTAAAAGGCAGGCTATTTGCACAGTACCATTCCCCACCCCACTCCACTCCCAATATTAATTGTAGGGTTATTGTATAAGCACATTTTTAAAATGTTTTATTTCTCACAGATATTTTTAAAGCAAAATCACGTGCTTTCATAGCATGTGAGTCCTCTGCATGAGACCATCTTCCTTCTTTCTTTCTTTAAAATATATTCTATTGATTTTTTTAGAAAGAGGAAGGGAGAGGGAGAGTTAGAAACATCCATGAGAGAGAAACATGGATCAGCTGCCTCCTGCACACTCCCTACTGGGGATGTGCCCACAACCAAGGTCCATGCTCTTGACCGAATTGAATCTGGGACCCTTGAGCCCACAGGCTGATGCTCTATCCACTGAACCAAACTGGTTAGGGCCCTTCTTTCTTTTTTAAAAATTTTTCTATTGATTTCAGAGAGGAGGGGGAGAAGGAGAGAGAGAGAGAGAGAGAGATAGAGAGAGAGAGAGAGAGAGAGAGAGAGAGAGAGAGAGAGAAATATCAATGATGATGAAAGAGAATCATGGATCAGCTGCCTCCTGCACACCCACTACTGGGGATTGAGCCTACAACCTGAGCATGTACCCTTGACCGGAATCAAACCTGGGACCTTCCAGTCTGCAGGCCGACATTCTATTCACTGAGCCAAACCGGCTAGGGCTCCACTCTTTCTTTTAACCTTGATCTTACAAACCAGTGAGACCTGGAAACCATGTTGGGATGCCACAAAAGCCCCGGCTGCTGGCCCAGGAACCTGTGGTGTGCATGCTCTGGGCTGCTCTCCTGTCCTCCTCCTCCCTCTGCCAGCTCTCCCAGCCTCACTGTCAGCGATGCTGATGCGTTAGCCCATTGTCCTGGGCCTACTGGCAAGGACAGGCGCTGTTTCCGGCTCGCTCCGCAGCTGGGCTGGCCATGCATCTCCGAAAACACAACTCCCAGCGGAGTTCTGTCCCTCCCATGAGCCCTGCCTGCACTGGACCCCCATCCTCGCTCAGCCTGAGGTGTGCCCTGGCTGAGGGGAGGACTGGGCCGCAGAGCAGAGCGGGAATTTTAAAACTCGGCAACCCCATAGTTTCCTCAAAAAACAACAAAAACAAAAATACATAAATAAATCTGGAACTGCCATTGGGCTCAGTGACCCCACCTGTAGGCATAGATCTGAAGAAACCAGAAGCGCGAATCAGAAAGAATGTGTGCGCCCCTATGTTCATAGCACCACAATATACAGCAGCCAAGATCCGGAAACAGCCCGAGTGCCCACAGGTAGACGGAGTGGATAAGAAAGCTGAGGTACACATCTACACCATGGAATGCTACACAGCTACACAGCAGTAAAAAAAAAAAAAGAAGAAGAAGAAGAATCTCTGACCCTTTGGGACAGCATGGAGGGTCCCGGAGAGCACCATGCTAAGTGAAATAAACCAGTCAGAGAAAACAAATATCCCATGATCGCACTCATATGTAGAATCTAAGTAACAAAATAAACGGATGAATGGAGGGATCCAGAGACTGGAGCATGGAAGAGAGGGCGGAATCTCAGAGGGGAGGCAGGGGAGGGTGGTTGGCTGGGAGGGAATCAACCAAAGACCTTGTGTGCATAGATGCCTGGCCCATGGCCATGGACAATAGGGGGGTGAAGGCCTGAGGGCGGGGGTTGGGGGTGAGGGAAGAGGGAGAGGAGCTGGAAGGGGCCAATGGAGGAAAAAAGAGGACATATGTAATACTTGCAACAATGAAGAATTGTAATAAATAAATAAGTAAATAAGTAAATAAGAGGAGGGACTTCAACAGGGTGTTATTTTAAAAAGGGGGATATCAATGTGACCAGCACTAGTTCAACGATGTGGCAGTGCTTTTATCTGAGGTCCACAGAGAAATCAGCAAATTAACCCATGCATGGCGACTGGGTTTATCACTCAGGTCAGTGGTCACGTGGGGTGAGAGAATCAGAGGGCGGGGAGGTGGGGTAGACATATGAAAGCCGTGTTTGTTCTATTGCCTAGCAGAGGTTAAAACATCACCCGTAAAATAATCTTCAAAATGGCCACTGCATTGGTTGAAATGGCATTTTTTTTTTTCCTGTCAACGGGAAAATTGTGAATTGGAGTCATAGGCTACAGGTGCAAGTCTTGTTTGAATCGCTTTCTAAACATGAAGCCAGGGGCTGATGCTCCTCGGAGCCTTCCCACAGATCTCTGTGCAATCGCAGGGATTCTAAAACGTTTATCAAACTCCCTTGAATGATTTATTGAGGACGACAATGTATATCCTAGCGCTTTGCAAAATACAGCCGTCCTATAGAATAAAAGGCTAATAGGCAATCAATGGAAGGGTGGAACGACTGGTCGCTACAGTGCGCACTGACCACCAGGGGACAATCACTCAATGCAGGAGCTGCCCGCTGGCGATCAGTGCGCTCCCACAGGGGGAGTGCCTCTCAGTCAGAAGCCAGGCTCGGGGCTGGTGAGCACAGTAAGCCGTCAGTCGGAGGTCCCCTGAGGGCTCCCAGACCACAAGAGGGCACAGGCTGGGCTGAGGGAACACCCCCACCCCGAGCGCATTAATTTCACGCACCGGGCCTCCAGTACAGATATAAGGTGTTGCTAATATATGTCTATTGATTGACATCGTTCCAAATAAATTCACTTTTTTCCCCCTCTTTAAAAAATTAGTAGCATGCCCCAAAGCTCTTCTCTCCCTGCATTATACCCACCCATAGCTCCTGGTTCACTTGCACAGCTAGCTGCTCTGGCCTAAGAGTCCAGGCCATGTCTTACTGACTGGAGTACCAACAACCATTGGGATGCAAGAAATGTAATGGTGCTTCAGCATCAGACAGCCCCTTACCAGCTATGGGACCTTGGATGCTTCACTTCAACTCTCCCTGTGTCTCTTACCTCAAAGGAAAGGAAGACGACGATTCTCACTGCTGTCGTTGGGGGGTTACATATAACGTCAATGAAAATGGGGGTTAGGGGGAAGGTAGACATTTGGTCGTGGCCAATAACCATGGAGATACAAGTGTCAGGAACCATAGTCAAGCTGGTTCAAAGGGAATGTCGTCGCCTTGTGTACCTTGAAAGTGCACGTCTGAACACAGCTGGGCCCACAGGCTCCCGCTACATTATCAGAGCGTCTTCATCTCTCAGCTTTGATGCTCATGGTGCTTTGTTCTTCCTCTTCCCATGGCAGAGGCTTTCTTCTTGTGACCAGAGGCGAGCTGCAAAGGGGGGAGTCCTGCAAGCACATGGAGCCACTCGCTTAGCAGGACGAGAGCATCTTGTCTCACACAGAGCAGGCTCCAGGGCAGTGTTGTTTCATTGTCACAAAGCACAATGGTTAAGTATGTGTGTATCTTCACTTTCACAGGACTGGCATCCCTGTAGGTGTTTCTTACATCAGCATCACCACGAACACGTGAGTAATGTGTTGTGCTACAAAGGCTACCATGGCACGGGATGATGGAGATTGTTCGGCTCTGTTATAATCGAAGGCAGTGGTTGGCAAACTCATTAGTCAACAGAGCCAAATAGCAACAGGACAAAGATGGAAATTTCTTTTTTGGAGAGCCACATTTTTTAAACTTGAACTTCTTCAAAACAGACTCGCCCAGGCTGTAGTATTTTGTGGAAGAGCCACACTCAAGGGGCCAAAGAGCCGCATGTGGCTCGAAAGCCTCGGTTTGCCAATGGAGGATCTAGGGGATTACCTTTGTATATGTGGTCCATCCCTGACCAGGATTACGTAGAGTACAGCTGTTTTCTGACCGTACGTAGGGATAGGGGATGTGGGGGTGAGATAGGCAGAGAGAGAATAAGAACCCTCAGGCCAGTCTGCCCTCATCTCTTTTTTCAGGGACTGGATCAGTTTTACCTGGATTTCCAAAGAATATTTGTTTCTCTTTGAAGTGCAGTCACTTTATCAGTATATGTCTTGTTATTGAGTTGTTCTATGTTAATAATGTTTTTAGGCACTGAGTACTTCTTAAATCTATAAATTTGGGCTTATTTTACTCATGGGATTTATATAAATTTATCTCTTTCAGTAATTTTTGTTTGTTCCATTAATTCAGCTCCCTTTTTTAGAAACACCAATACATGGACTGGATTTTCTTCTAGTATTGTTCATTCATTCCTGTTTTCTCTCTCCTCCTTTTACATCTTCATTCATCTTTCCTTAATATGGGTTGTTTATTTCAATCTGTGCTCATCCTTCTTGATTTATTTTCAGCAAGGCCTCTTCCCTCTTATGTTTTTGGCAGTGTGGCCCTCATTTTTGTGGTAATTTTCTTTCCTTTTTTCTTTTTTTCATGCCACCCCAGGGTTTGCCAGCCAAATGTCTTACCTGTTGCCTGTTGCCTTTCTACATCTTCCCGAAACACCTCTGTCCCTTCTTGATATGCTTTCCTTAAAAAATTAAAGACCACTGAAACCGGTTTGGCTCAGTGGAGAGCATCAGCCTGCAGACTGAAAGGTCCCAGGTTCAATTCCAGTCAAGGGCACATACCTTGGTTGTAGGCACATCCCCAGTGAGGAGGTGTGCAGGAGGCATCTGATTGATGTTTCTCTCTCATCAATGTTTCTAATTCCGTCTCTCTCCCTTCCTCTCTGTAAAAAATCAATAAAATATATTCAGAAAAAAAATTAAAGACCACAGTTTACCAAAGTTTATTATTGCTGCTGTTGTTGTTATTTCATAGCAATGTACTTTATCAAGAATTTAACCTGCTTTAATTCTTGTGGCCAGTCCTCCACAGGTGCCATTTATATTTATTAGACCTTTATCCATTCATCCATTTATTCAGTCACCCAACAAGTACTTGTTGGACTCTACTATACTCTAAGCATCGTCCTAAGTTTTGAAACAGGTAAAAGTCCTAATAGTGTAAGACACCATCCTCTACCTTATACCGTCTGTGAATAACATCCAAAAAAGAAAATACTCGTCACTGGGAAACACGCGGTTTTATTTGAAATGTATAATGATCTCATCCCTGACCTCCCCCTCAACTCTCTTCTCAACTGTCCATTCGTATATCCCAGGAATAACTTGAATCTGTTAGCAATTATAGGACCACGAGAGACAAGAAAAGGGAACCAGAGTGATGAGCGCTGGTCTGTCGGGTCAAGGACGGAAAAAAAACTCATAATAAGGTCTGGCTTCGAGAAGCCATCAAGATGCTTCCTTACCAACGTGATGTTGAAATGCAACCTCAGTGATTGCACTTTTCATTACTAATACAAAGTAAATCATCCTGTGAAATAAAAAATAATAATTCCCACCACACTCTGCCTATTAACCAGAGTCTATGCTACAAAACCCATACCATTCTTTTGACCCAACCCTCCTAACAGAACCCCACCCTTTACTTGGAGATTGATCTTCAGGCTTCTGGTAACAAAGGCAGGGCCAGTACATAAACCACAGCCGCCATGACCACAAGGTCTGGAGACAAGACTCTTAGAACGAACTCTTTCCTATTAAATGCATGCCACGGGCTGGACATGCTGGCAATTTATCGAAAAATTAATAGGCCCTCCATCTGGCATTAAATAGACTTTTAACAACAGTGCACTTACACCCCACCCCAAGTACACAAAATAAATAGCACCGGATTGCCTAACAATCAAATAAGGATTCATCTTTCATTTCTATTTAAATTACTCTGAAAGATAAGCAAGTCTAAAAAGCTAATGGAGGAATAAATCCCCATCTATTATATTCGATTTGACACATGGTTGTCTTTGGGAAAATAAAGTCATATTATTTATCTGTATTTGTCCATACACCAAGCATTACGGCATTCTCAGAAAACAGCGTTAAGTGGGATACAATAAGGTTATGATGTTGTCACAAGGGAGCATGAAGGAGTGAGACCTGGATGTGTCCAGAGAGAAAAACTCTTCTTCTTATGCTATAAAGAATGAAGGAGTGAGGGGACAGGGGGCATTTGGAGATTTAGAGATCGCAAGGAACTGTGAACTCAAATCACTCAAATCACAAAGCTTGAAATATCTTCCTATAGCCAAAAACAATTTCCTCCACTGAAATGAAAACAAAGTGGTAGCCACACAGAGAAAGAGAAAGAGAAAGGTGGAGGTCATCGTCATGGATCACGAACACAGGCACTATTACCTCAACAAAATGTGGGAGAAAGACTACAGCAGTGAGAACCTCAGCGAGTAGAGCCCCATAGTAGATGCAGTCAACAACAGTATGATTTGCTTCCCCTTTATTCATCAATCACAGCAATCACAGGATTAGGGGGAAAATGTAGAGATTAACCAAGGATGAGCACCTACATGATGGAAATGGCATGCAATCAAGTGTTTGAATGTCTTTACATGACATCTGAGGAGGTACAGAGTTGAGTGGCAGCAACAACATACATGATGGAATAAGGAAATAAGGGAAACTCAAGGAATTCACATCATTGTGGCAGGGAATTATACATCCTTGCCCATTTATGGGAACCGCTCTCACACCCCGTGTGGTTCAGGGTTCAGGTTCTGGAGAAGGCCGCACTCACATGGAAAGAGACTAGGAAAGTATTAATTAGGGAAATAGGGGCCAGACGAAAGCCTAAAAGAGGACTACGCTGCTTTGCTTTGGCCTTGCCATCCCTTCTACTCAGGTTTAGGATACACCCATTGCCCTGAGGCAGGCAATTCCAGGAACAGACAGATTATCTACAGGTAAGGATTTACGTGATTATTTGGTAGGGAAGTGGCTTCAGCTACCATCCAGCTACCATTGTCTCAATTAGAGAGGGAGTGGTTGGCTCTGACCCTTCAGAGCTTCAAGGTTGACCAGCCTTCCAGGTTCCTGGTCCACACCTTTCTAATTAGCGAGCAATGATGGGTTTCTGGCACCCATCACTATAGGTCTAGCAGGATATGACCTGCCCCCACTCTTGAGAGGGGTATAGTCACACTCCATTGATGCTGGGCCTGGCTCCGCATGTGACTTAATTTGGCCAATGTGAAGGAAACAGATTCAACCTCCAGGCCTTGTCCCAGCAGAAGACAGGAGAACCTTTGCTCAATTGGCTCTGGCATTTTTCTGTCCCAGAGAGGGGGCTGTCTAGCAGCGTGCACCCTGGAATGAGACGCAAAACAGAGCCAGGACACCCATAGCCACCGCTACATGAGGACAGTAGCATTCTCTTACGATTGGGTCCAAGAATGGAGAGAGTACCGATGACTTTGGGGCAGCGGCAGGGGGGGAGGGGGGGGGAGGAGCAGACTTCCGCGGATGGCAAATGATTGGGAGGTGGTGATGTGGAGGTAGCATGTCTAACAAGCTCTTGAGAAAGGAAGTGAAATGGTGGTACCTGGGGTGATGTGGGGGGCCCAAAGAAGGATTCCAGTTTCCATGTGAGTTGGTTCCCAAAGATGAGAGAGTATCACACTAGCTCATATGCTAAAGGGAAGGTGTAAAAGTAAGGGAGATCATTAAGACACTGGGTAGAGAGGAAATATTAAGATAGTGTTAACCCTGGCAGCCAGAGCTTGAGCAGATGGGTCTTCCTTTGATAGGATAGTGAGGTAGGAGCTGACGAGAGAAATGGGATGTTTGCTAGACTTTAATGAGCACCCAGCTGAGGCAGGTGATTAAAAGATTATGAATTCATAATGGTTCTAATCTGCCTAATTGTGTGATTTTCATCCCCCCAGTAGGGCTTAATTTGGGGGATGGATGTGAGATGGAGAACGCAAGTGATTGGGCTCTCTCTGGACGGAGATGTTTTGCTCACGCTGAATGGGCCAAGAGGCAAGGAGATAACATGTTTGCAAAAGAATGCTTGCCTCCAAGGAGTAAGGCGCAAACACACTGAACACAAGAGAGGCTAAGTGATGGAGAGCACAGGGACGGATCCGGGTTGGACGAAATGCTGCACTAAACGTACTTGAGCAACATTGCTCAGTCTATGGGGTTACTTTAGGAGAGCCGGCTGTTTGGATTGGTAATTTCAGAAAGCTCTGCTGATCAGGTGCAGGGTGTGAGAGTGGTCGTGCGTGGCTGAGGTGGGGGAGGATGAGAACATCATGGGGAGAAAGTTAAGGTCAAGGATGAGAGGCCAGGATTTTTCACTGGTTCATGGGAAGGATGTAAGATGAAAGGGGAGGCTGTACACTGGTCTCTGAAGTAGTCAGCAGGTACGGAGGAGGGACCAGGACGGTTAATGTTGAAAAGGGGGAGGAAGAGAAGGGAGTCCAGACAAGAGATGGAGCCTCCAAGCTGCAGAGGTTGAGGGAGGAAACAGAAGGAGAATAATCGTGGATAAGCAGTGATAAGGAGCAAGGCTGGCTTCGTGCACCACAGATCCTGGTGTGTGGGGGGTGCAGAAGGAGACCCAGCAATTGCTTTGACCACTGCTCAACTCTGCTCCCTCCTGCATTCCCAGGGAGAGGTAGCGAGTCCCTAATTCACCATCCTCTACGGAGGCGATTATGAAGGCTGAAATAATATGGGGACTGGGTTTGTTTGAGCAATTGGATCGATACCCACTCCCGGGAACTGACTTTGAGACCATTTCACTGCAGACACCCCCTTTTGCCAAGATCACGCTTTATTTGCTGAAACCACATTCCATTCTCTCTCCGCTCTGGACCTGCACAGAGAATTCTCCGCCCAGGGGGAAAAAAAAAAGCCCGCCAAAAATCATTTAAAAACCAGTGACTCCCATCCCTGAGGGCTGAAGCCAGCTGGGGATCAGCCATCTGGGGTGCAGATGGAATACATGCGTAATCTCTCACCATCCTGGCCTCGTGCATTCCTCCTTCAGTGACTGATGGCTCTTCGTCCCCATTCACTCGCTACGGAGAAACTCATTCCGATGGTGCCCTCCATTTAGAACAGGCAACGAAAATAATTTTATGGTTGGGGGTCACCACAACATGAGGAACTGCATTAAAGAGACGTGGCATTAGGAAGGTTGAGAACCACTGATTTAGAAGGTTGTGTCTGGGGAAGGTCACTGTGGTTTCCAAGTCCCTGCACCTGAGTCTGAGGTGGCTTGAACTGGGGAGGGTCTCCATCTTCACGGTGTTTAAGAGGCAACTTCATTGCTGATTACAAAGCAGACTCCCAAGCTCCAATTCCAGAGAATGGGATTCAGAAGGGCCGAGCACAGACATGAACTGTCATTTTCTGTTTTCAAAATAAATCTTTATTGATTTCAGAGAGAAGGGAGAGGGGAAGAGAGATAGTAACATCAATGATGAGAGAGAAACATTGATCAGCTGCCACCTGCATGAGCCCTATTGGGGATGGAGCCCACAACCAAGACCCATGCCCTTGGCCAGAATCAAACCCCGGACCCTTTAGTCTGCAGGCCAATACTCTATCCACTGAGCCAAACCGGTCAGGGCCTTCCTTTCTTTTAAGAAACTTTTCTGAAGTTCCCCACAGCTCATCACAGTACATTTAAGTGGAACCACCAGCTACAAAGACCGGGAAAAACAGGCGTTATTTCAGATGGTACTATAACTAGTTCAAAGTCAAAATTCTTTGCCTAAGAAAAAAATGAAAACTAGATATTGGGAAACTCATCATCTCACCTTCAAGGGTGTGATACCTACTATATTAGTTTGCTACAGATGCTGTAACAAAGGTCCTCGAACTGGATGGATCAAACAACAGAGATTCATTGCCTCACAGCTCAGCAGGTGAGAAGCCTATGAAATTATCAGAATGTCTGGGTCTCTCTGAGAGCTCTGAAAGGACATGTATTCTGTGCATCTCCTCTAGCTTCTGGCGGTGTGCTGGCAATTTGGGGCATTCCTCAGTTTGGAGAGAGATGTGCTACCCTATTCTCTGACCCACCTTCACGTGGCTTTCTCTGTGTCCACATTTCCCCTTCGTATAAAGATATGGAGATGTAGAGGGTCGAGCCAGGGTCGGACAGCCCGACTTCCAGTGCCCGGAGCGTTTGCACAGAGGACAGGGCTTTGTCGGCGGCCGGGGCTGGGGGCCTGATTGAGCCCAGTGGCCTTCTTTGCCACTTTTAAAGCATGCCCCAGGTGGGGATCGGAACCCACCCTTTGAGGCCTGGCCTGACCCGGTTCTCCTGCCGGCCGCAGGGCCGCCACCAGGGCCTGGATCTGAAGAGATACCTTTTCAGGGAGCCGCTCCTGCCGGGCGGCTTCTGCCGTCTCCTCTCGGGCATTAAAGCCTTTAAAGGCCATTTTTACCAGATCCTGAATGGGGGCTTCAGGGCCCTCCTCAGCCTTTTTTACTTTGTTCTGATATCCGGAGCTGACCGGGAAATAAAGTGTGAGGCCAGGACAGTGGCCCCGTTGCGGGAGCTAGGATCAAGGCGGGTGAATTTTATGAGGGCTTCCTGAAGATGGTTAAGAAAAAGGGCAGGGTTTTCGTCTGCCTGTTGGGTGATTTCTCTTAATTTTTCATAGTTTACTACTTTATTGGATATAGTATCCATCCCCCTGAGAAGATATCTTAACATGGTGTTGCGGTTAGGGATGTTAGAGCCTTGCTGGTCTGGTAATTCCGTAAAGGACCCTCCCGGGGAACCACCTGCTCTCCTGTGGGGACAGGGGGATCTACTCCATGGTCTCGGTCAGCCTGGTGCGAAGCCGCGGTGATGATGCGTTCGTGCTCATCCGGGGTGAGGGAGGATGAGAGGGTGACGTGTACATCATGCCAGGTTAAGTCAGATGTTTGAGTTAAGTATCAAAATTCCTTTATATATGAGGTCGGGTCAGCCTTGAACGATCCCAGGCGTTTCTCAATCTGAGAGAGATCCTGGAGTGAGAAGGGGACATGAACCCGGACCAGACCTTCGGCCCCTGCTACCTCGCGGAGGGGGCAGAGAGTGGCCGGGGCCACAGAATGTGAGCGGGTATGAGAGGCAACCGGAGAGGAGAGAGAGGGCAGTTGAGGTTCGGGTTCCTGAGCTGGGGATTCCGAGGGAGCAGAAGGGGCAGAAGGGGTTTTGGGCACGGAGGGAAGAGTTGGAGGGGGGCCGTTTGGTCAGGGGGACGGTAAGGAGGAGGAGATGAGAGAAGGTCAATAAGGTCAGAATTATCTGTTGAGTCGGTACCTGCAGGGGGGCCGGACTCTTTGGAAGGTTTTTTGGGAGGCGGTGGGGCAGTGGGAAGAGGGGGTTACTGCTGGCCAGAAGCATCTGGCGGGTCGAACTGGGAGAGCAGAGGTCGGGGCGGGAATGTTTGTCCCAGAAAGCCTGGACCTAGGGGACCTCAGAACCTTTACCCGTGCACGGGCAGTAATTGTCTCTGAGAACACTGAAGTCAGAGGTGCCAGTGGGGGCCAGCGGGACTGGTTATCTAGAGGATATTGAGGCCATTGTTGTTGCGAGAGAGAAATTAAACGTTTGGCCTTGAGCATCTGAGTGTATCCCAATTTGGAAAAGTTTTTAAGGAGGTGTCTTAGGATCCGGCCTGGACCCTGAGGCTCCCATATCTGAGAGGTTTCCTGCTCCCGAGATTAGAGACAAAGCACCAAGGGAGGCGTCCCACCAATTGGCACAGAGTCCGGGTTCGGGGTTGGGGTCTGAAGAGGACCAAGGACGCCTCCTTTGTCCTCAAAGAGACCGGACAGGAGCCCTCTGAAGGCGGAGGAGTCCTCTCGGCATGGCCGCGACTTAGGACGAGAGGCTCCGGACGGATCTCGGAGAGCAGGAAAGAAAGGGAGGAAGGTTTCCCGTGCAACTTACTGGAGATGCAGTCCAAGGGAAGTCCAGGCCGAGTTCGGGGTGGCAAACGGGGGAAGTGAGCCGGACCGGCCAATCGATTCGGACCCCAGTACCTCAGAGTCTGGGAGTTAGCCTGGGCGAGCTGCCGCTGCCCACTGCTTCCCAGGTCGTAAGAGGAGACTGGGGCGAGGATCGTCCGTGTCCTGACTTCATGTTCACTTGGTCATCCGTAAAGACCCTGTGTCCAAATGAGATCCAACTCACCGGGACTGAGTGTTAGAGCTTCAGCATCTTTTGGGGAGCACACGATCACAGCTCCTTCTCAGTCCTGTCCCCAAAGCCCTGCGACCCTGCCTCTCTACTCTAGCCTCTCCACACCTCACGCCCCAGGCAACTTCCAGGCCAGGTCTGTGCCTTGGTCTTTGCTATCAAACTTGATTCTTGGTTCTCCAAACTACAAGCTTGTGCCCGCCTCTTCCTGTCCCTGTTCATTTCAGCGACCCAGACGGTCATCATGTCCGGTCCGCCCCCACCTGCTTCTTTTTGCTTCCACACACCACTGGGTCCTGGACCCCCGACAGCCCACCTGTCCTTAATAGCCCTCCGTCTTCAACTAACCTCTCGGCCGGCCATGATGCTGATGGCTCAGACCCTCAGCAAACCCCAGACACCACGGCTGAAAGGACCTGGCCGCGGTACTGCCTCACCTCTCATCTTCTCAACGTCTGCCCAGTCAGCGCAGGGACATGAAAGCGTAAAGCCATTATTTTCCAGGCAGGCTATTTTATTTTGGCGCTTGATAAATCAGCTCCCACTTGAAATGACATTCTTTTTACCCTTGGCCCCCGCACCCCAAACTGGCTGCTGGAGGGGATGGTGTTGTTTCCAGCAGAGGGTGGGACAGGAAGGGGTTGGGAAGCTGATGCCCTCCTCAGAAGCCCATATCCAGCTTCGATGCATAGTTTCTGGGAAGAAGAGATGGAGAGGAAAGCAGGGCAGCCGAGAGAAGCTATGGAGAAAGAAGTGGCTGTACATTAACTACCGTTTGATGTACAGAAACGGGTATTGGTAGCTTGTTCAATACTAAGCAGAGACCTGACCATCTCACTGTTACAGGCGTATCCCAAAGGGAGGAGCGGCTGGTATTACAGTCTCTGACATGGTGGGAGGGAGAATCAGGGGCCACAGAGCTGGGATCATTTGTCAGGAGGAAAACAATCACATAAAAAATTTAAAAAAAGAGTGGCTTCCAGCAAAAGGTTCACAGATGCTGCCTCCTAATTAAATTTTAAAAATTTTAGGGTGCAGTTTTACAGACACGGTGCCTTCCACATGAACGCCTCACGCCACATGGCGTCTCCCTATGTGCTGCGAAGGGGAAAGCCGCAGCGGCTCCCGATGGCCTATGATTCACTCCGTGCCGCCCCATCTTCCGGGTTCTGTTGCCAGGAACCGGAGAAGGGGAAATTAAAATAAAATGCGAGGTGTCCTGTAGGGGTTTCACACCGTCGTCGGAGCCAGGAAATGAGCTTGTGTTCTTGCAGTTGGCAGAAGTGTGTTCCACAGACTGTCTCCTTTGCTTCTGAGAAGTCGGGAGTAGGTAAATTCGGAGAGATCATGGGCCAGGAGCCCAGGGGAACGGTGAAGCAGGGGGATGCCAACCTCATCCGAAGAAAAGTTTGGAAAAAAAGGACGAGGAGGAGCGTATGAAATCCACAGTAGCTTTTACTCTTGACCAAAATATCCATTTTCTGCGCCCAAACATGACATTAGGACTCTCAAGACTACACTCCAGTGGCCACGAATAGCTGATCAGTTTGCAAACCAGAGAAGGCAGTGGTTCCCAACGTGGGACACATGCCCCACAAGGGGGCCATTTGATTTTTAAGGAGAGGGGCAATTCAAGAATGAGTTATTAACCGTGAATATTTTGCATTTCTTATGGTTCTAAGGTTTTCCTATACAGCCTCCACATATATATTGTGACATATATATATAATATATATATACATATATATAATATATATACATATATATGCATTTCAGTTTGCTATGTTTTGAAACTATTTGCTATTTTTTCATTATCACTTCATATTATTATTTCACATAAAAATTATTTAACAATTTCTTAGTGATTTCTTCCTCAGTCTTTCCACTGTCCTTTTGTTCTTGTATCTTTCTCTCTCATAGAGGCCATGTTCTTGGGAAGCTTGTTTAGACCAAGTTCATGGCCTTTGAGGCTTCCTCCACATGAATAGGAGCTCACTTTGTGAGTAATAAGAATTATATGTCACAGGAGGGGATGGGGGCATCAGGATGTTAGAGGTGCTTAGGTGGGGCATGGCCAAAGAAAGGTTGGGAACCACTGCTCTAAAGGGTTGGTCTGATGGAGAAAACAAGTTGACCCTAAAGGTTTGATATTGTGAAGGAGAGATCTAACCACCTTTCCTTCAAATATGAAATAAGGACAGGGTTTATCCTTTTGTGGTGAGGCCTCCGTTTCCCAAAGAGAGCCAGATGGCTTTCATCCTGAATACCAGCCTATCAGGGGCAACTTGAGACATGGTTGACATGGCTTAAGAAGTGGCACTGGAGATTATCTGGGGGTAAATATGCACCTTAATTTAGTATCCCTGCCCATCAGGGGCATGGAGGTGGAGAAGAGTATCTGGAAGGAGTTATTCCTAAATTTGGTACAACACAGGGGAGGTGAGAACTCAAATTAGGATTTTAGTTTGAGAATGTCAGAATAAGAGGCAAAGTCTGAGACCCTGAAGTTCTGGCTTTCGGGCTAGAATTAGAGGCTAGAAAACCCATCTGGAAAATTCCATGATTATTCTTGTGAGTCCAAGGAAATTAGGGACTTACCCTAAAGCCACTGACTTCCATCCATGACTCATAGGGACTGGGAGCAAGGGCTGGTGGGAGAAGGAAAGTCACTACACTAGATCATCTCAGAAACTAACAGCTAATGGACATCTTCTTTCAGGGACTGTCACAGGAGCAACGTGTTAACAGGTGGCTATAGGGCCCTATTGATGACATTCAGCAGCTTGCTCTCTCAACTCACTCTAGAGTGGAGCTAATTGTTGTTGTGAACCTAGAACCTTCATTTCTCCATTTCTGATGAAACAGATTCTCAATGGAAGCCAAACAAGCATCTACAAGATTGAAAGGATTTCTGAAATCTCGCAGGTGCTGTTCTAGGCGCTAGTGACTCAACAGAGAATAAGAGAAAGTCCCAGTGTTTGTGGACTTCTGGGGGAGGAGACAGGACGGTCAGAGCGAGGGACAGAGGTCTAAGCCAGTAGAATCTGTTGTCTATGGTGCGAAGTTTGGCTCTCCAGCACAGTGGGGGAAGTCACTGGAGTTTAGGATAAGAGAATCACATAATCTAATCAATGACTTTCCAAAGGATCACTGGGTGTGCACTGGTGGGTTTGCAAGGGGCTCCAGGAGAGTTGGAAGGATGGAGAATAGGTAGCGTGGCAGTGATGCAGACAAAACTGACAGTCCTTCGAGTAAGAGGGTGAGGTGGAGATGCTGACAAGTGTAGGAATGGAATGCATTTTGAAGGTGCATTTAAAAGTCCTTGCTGCCCAGCCGGTTTAGCTCAGCCCTTGAGCATCATCAACCCAGGAACCAAGAGATCACTGGTCCGATGCCTGGTCAGGGCAGATGCCCATGTTGCGGGCTTGATCTCTCTTCATTGATGTTTCTATCTCCCCCTCTCCCTTCCTCTCTGACATCAATACAAAAATATTTTAAAAAATAAAGTCCTTGCTAACGGCATGGATGTGGAGACGAAGGAGTGAGCCATATCTAGGCCTGTCCCAGATACTGCGAGGCCTGGTCTCCTAGAAGTCACCCACAGAAGGGAACACGGAAGTCCCGGAAGAGGTCACTTGATGGGAGAGGAACCGGGAAGTGATGGACTTCCCCCCGGATGACTCCGCACCAATGAATCATACCCTTGAATGATCTACTTCACGGAGGGTGAGCAAAGGTGCCCTGCTCCTAACCAAGTAAGAGTGGGTACTGGTGAGAGGCACAGATGGCATGCCCGTGATTACACTGCATGATAGGGAAGAGAGGGGAAGTGTCCAGATCAATGAGGTGGAGCTGACCTCCACTTCCTCCTAAATTGCCAGAAGGACAGCGCTGTTAAGTGCCAGGAGGGTATGGTAATTTCAACCTCCCCTCGGAAGGGAAGAATGAGCCCACACATTCTCAGCACTGCTCCAGTATGGTAATGGTGTTCCACATTGAGCAGCTCGAACAAGAACATGTTTGTAACAAGTCAAATTTAGAAGAGACTAAACCTTTCATTTCCTTTTTTATTCCTGATGACAGCAGTTCCTTCTTCCTGAAGGCACTGACTTAATTTCTCATTTTCTCTCCATGTTTCCCACAGAAAGGCCGTGTATAATTTCTCATTAAAAAAATAAAATAAAATAAAATAAAAATGAAAAATCCCTAGCCAAGCTGCTTAATTTCCCCTCAGTAGACCACATAGGAAAATTTTTAAAAAACAGAAGAAAAAGAAAAGCGAGAAGAAAATAAAGGAATAAAAGCAAAGAAAGAAGGAAAACATAAAACAAAAATAAAATTAGAAATAAGATAGAAAGAGAGAAAGGAAGAAAGGAAGAAAGAAAGAAAAAAGAGAAAGAAAGAAAAAAGGAAGAAAGAAACAAACAAACTGCCTTTTTAAAACTTCTGAGTATTTATACCACTTTGTTTTTCATTCACACGAGGGAAATAACAAGAGGTCCTCTGATGAATGTTGCAGATCGCCATGGTTACGGTTCAGAGATGCAGCAAAAAGCAATTATGGTGGAACAGAAGAACGAAATGCATCTCTTTGTCAGAATTTCATAACAGCTGTAATAACATGAGAGCACCCAAATGAATGTAAAATAACTGAAATATTGTGGCATGTTAAATGCCAGCACATTAAAAAAATGTATTTCAATGTCACATTATTTAAGACGACAGGAAGCATTAATTCCAGAGGCACCAAGAAGCTTGTTAAGAGATACAGGGCGGGGGAGGTAACCCAGCATTCACACAGGGAAGAGACTTCAACGCGATGTATGAAATACAAGGGGGTGGTGGGAGAGGATCATAGAAAAGTACAAGAGCAAATTTAATCTGATATTCAGAATCAGTTCCCTTTATACATTATTGAGGTTAGCCACCACCCTAGAAGCTTTCACAGAATAAGAACCATCACCTAATGCCGTCTTTGCACTGTGAACTCCTAACATTTATAGTAATGAAAAGTTTTCCTACTGAGGAATGTTATTCCCATTTTATAGTAGAACCAAATGAGGTGGAGGCACCTAGATTAATGTTTATAATAATACTAGAGGTCCATTGCACGATATGGCAGCCAGCAAGTCCTTGCTTCTGTCTGATCACCACTCAAGTAGCTCCCTCTGCCTTCCCCTTTCCCCTCATAGCAGGCGTCACACCCCTCCCGGCCACTTTATACCTGCATATGCAAATTAGCCTCCATTTTTATTGGGTTAATTTGCATACTCACTCTGATTGGCTGTGACGTAGCAGAGTGGTGGTTAATTTGCATGTTTCTCTTTGATTAGGTAATATTAGAGGCCCAGTGCACAAAATTCATGCACTCGGGGTGGGGGTCCCTCAGCCCAGATTGTGAGAGGGTGCAGGCTAGGCAGAGACACCCCACAGGTGCACAACTGGGGCCAGGGAGGGTCACGGGATGTTGGCCAGCTGGGGAGGGACCACAGGAGGGCTCTAGGATGTGTCCAGCCCATCTTGCTCAGTCCCAATTGGCTGGACCCCAAGCAGCAAGCTAACCTAAGGTCAGAGCCATCTGTCCCCTAGTGGTCAGTGCACATCATAGCAACTGGTTGACCAGTCAACTGTATGCTCTTTTGGTGGTCAGTGCATGTCATAGTAACTGGTCAGTGTACGTCATAGTGACTAATTGACTGGTCAACTGTCTGCCCCCTTGTGATTAGTGCATGTCATAGTGAGTGGTTGGGCAACAGTCTTCATATGACAACAGTAAACTACATTGCTACATTTTGCTACACCGAGGAGCGGTGTGTTGGTTCCTAAGACCATGGGAAAGAGGTGTTTTCTGAAGGTCTTAGGCGACCCCTGTGAAAGGGTTGTTCGACCCCCAAAGGGGTCGCGACCCACAGGTTGAGAACCACTGACTTAGAGACTTAAAGTAATAATTTGCTTATGCTCAGGGATTCTGTGGACCCAAAATTGAGTGAAGGCACCAGTGGGGATGCCTTGTCCCTGAATAACCAGAGCAGTGGTCAGCAAACTCATTCGTCCACAGAGACAAATATCAACAGGACAACCATTGAAATTTCTTTTGAGAGCCACATTTTTTAAACGTAAACTTCTTCTAACACCACTTCTTCAAAATAGACTCACCCACGCCGAATCCTATCCCCTTTACAGGTAAAAACAGTAAGAACATTAGTGGTATGGGACAGGAGTTGGAGACACCCTAATCCGAGACATTGCTTCTTCTCCCTAAAGTTAAAAAACTACAGATTAAGACTCGGCCACATTATCTTTGAAACTGAGGGAAGGCCATCGTCCTAAGGGGGGAAATGGAAGTAAAGCTTCTCATCGTGACAGAGATGTTTTCATTGAGATTTTTTCGCAAGGGAGCGGTCTGAAACGTTTTCACTCGGTGAACACAGCCACGTCACCAGCTCTCACATCATGAGACAGAACTTCACCAGCATCCCTTCCCACTAGCAAGTCACCCCTTACCCCTGGTGGTTCTGCAGCATGAGCTCTTTGGGGTGGAGATTTGTTTTAGTCCTCTCCTGAGGATATTTTTTCCACTGTTTTTTTTTTTTCCTTAGAGAGAGTGGAAGGAAGGGAGGAGAAGGAGGGACAAAAAGAAACAGAAAGAGAGCGAGAGACATCAATGTGAGAGAGACACACCGATTGGTTCCTTCCTGCATGCCTCCTGACCAGGGCTGGAGATCAAACTTGCAACCGAGGTACGTGTCCTTGACCAGGAATTGAACCCAGGACCCTTTGGTCTGTGGGCCGGAGCGCTAACCACTGAGAAAAAAACCAGCCAGGGCAGGTTGAGATTTCTTTATAGATGATTATTATTTTTAGGTTCATCAAGCTTCCTCATTTTTCCCTAAAAGTATAACCTCTTGACATTGAATGTTTATTACATCTCATTGCCTGTCAAAATGGTAGGATGCCTGAGGGCACAACCACGTTCATTTGATGATTTAAGACTGTGTTTTTGTCTCATAGTCTTTCTTTTTAAAGTCAATGCTGCTTCAGAGTTCTTCCGTGTCAGAATAAAACAGGTCTGCAGTTCTTGTCTCGAATGAGCCCTCATTGTCTGCGTGACCGTGAGCAAGACACTTGAACTTTCTGTCCCTAAATATTTTCTTCAGAAAAACTTGGTGTAGAACTATATAACCCCCGAAACTTCCCTTCACTGAAATTCTGTTTTTAAGCCATTCACCTTAATCCCAATCATACGTTTATAGCTTTGAAAGAAAGCCATATATATTCATATTCATCCCATAAGCCCCCTCTCCTCCAAGAGCCTACCACTCTGGATGGAGGAACACTTGTAAAGTGGGAATATTTGCAAATCACAGTGTTTAATATGTGCTTGTTTGCCTGTTTACTGACAAGTAATCCAATGTCAATTGAGTGTGGGGTGACTGCAAAAATAAAAATGCTCTGTATTTTGGGCAAATGTGGTCTCGTCAACATAATACTCGCTGAACGGGCCACTCACCAGAGTGGCTTTCCCTTCTGCTTTTTAGTGGAATAGAGTGAGGAGAAGGAGCAGTCTGAGCAAGTGCCCCATGGCATCTGCTGGAGCCAGGGACAGGATTGCCCAGGCCCTTTGGTGCTCCAGGAAAGCGGGGAGGTGGTAAAAGGCTGGCTGTTAAAACAAAGCTCTCGTTTCAGAGTGCGGCACTGTGTGCCGTGTGCTCCTGTCAGATAAGTGGGCTTGCAAAGCACCTTAATTAGAATCGAGGATTATCCTGGGCCCGGAATCCACCGGACGGCATTCCTTTTGGTGGGTACAAGAAGCCCAGCTTCAACCCATCAGACTATTGGCCAATGGGAGGGCAGACTGGAAAATGACCTTTAAGCCGCACAAACGTCAGCGTCTTTCTCCTGCTTCCACCATCGACGTATGATTCTCCCCTGCTTTGATCTTAGAAGGGGGAAGAACAATCATTGGTTTCTTATTAAGAAGAAATCCAAAGGCCTTAGAAGACGGACAGCAGAAATGCCCTGGGATATGAGCAGCAGAAAGTTAAAGCAGTTAGAAGGCGGTATGTGTGAGCTAGTGCAACAGACCGGGCTGCCATTGGACCGTCATTCAAAATTTTCATTTGTACAGCGTGCCTCCTGAATAGCACCATCACCGGAAAATCATGAAGTTTCTCTGCCATGTCCATCTTCCTAAATCTAAATATAGGCTCCACGAGAGAAGGATGGACAAGGCTCCTCCTATTCTTGACTACATTCCTGACGTGACTGATGGCAAATGTTTTCTCCACCTGGAGTCAGTCCATTTTTTAATAGCTCATCGTTTCTATGGGTTTGATCACTGTGAGGATAAAAGCTAACGCACTCCGATTTCCTTAACAACAAGTCTGTCATATGGTTGAAGCAAGTAAAAGTGTGTGATAGGGACATTGCCCTCAAGGATGTTCTGTTAAGAGATATTCTTGGATGAATGTCTCCAAAATGTATCTTTGGAAAGTCACCAGGAAATTCTGCTTCCATGTTACCAACGTTCCTTGGTAGTTTTGCTTGGATGTCAGAACAATACGTTTCCAAGGTCTTAATATATTGATTAGCTAGAGGCTATAAAATATCCACAAGTAATCTGCTTCCTCTAGTCCTAGGCTTACTCACATGGTCGCTGCTTAGGTTGGACAGGCATCCAACATTAGGGAGAGATAAGATGCTTTGTCCCATGGCTACAGGTCACTGTGGTTTCTTTATTCCAAGGAAAGGCAAAATAATAAGAAGTTATCAAAAGGCCTCTATTTAGCCTGGCCAGCATAGCTCGGTGGTAGAGTTCCTACCTGTGAACCAAGAGGTCATGGTTCAATTCCCAGGCAGGGCGCATGCTCTGCTTATGGGATTGATTCTGGTTGTGGGGTGTGCAGGACACAGCCGATCGATGGTTCTCTCTCATCATGAATGTTTCTGTCTCTCTCTCCTTTGCTCTTTGAAATCAATAAAAATATATTAAAAAAAACAAAACACTGTTTCAGTACCACATTAAATAATCTTTCTAAAAACATGTTAAAAGAGGCCCCAAGCTTTCAGTTAACAACCCAGACACGGATCAGTGTTTAACAAAGGTAATTGTTAAACACTGGCCTTCAAGTTCACTTCCAAAAAAAAAAAAAAAAAAAGGAGCAATTTAACAAAGTAAAACTGGATCTAACTCCCCTGGTCTCCCCAGGAATAAGACACTGTCAGTGGAAGAGGGAGTGAGCTCTCACCAGACACCAAATCTTCCAGTGTCTTTATCTTGGTCTTCTGAGTCTCCGGAACCATGTGGAATCGATGCCTGCTCTTACTAGCCCCTCCGTTCATGGTATTCTGCTATAAGAGGCCAATGGACTAAGAGCAATGGCAAACATTATGAAAGATATAAAAAGAAGTCCAACGTAGGATCTCTGTCTTTAGGGAGCCAGAAATTGAAGAGGTAAGAACAACAAAAACAGAAACGAATGGACAAGCATACAGAAATGTACTGTGGGAAAAGTAGCATCTCAGTGGCCCTTCCCCACGTTCCCACAGGCCACGCCTGTTCCCCAGAAGTCAACAAGGACAACTGTGGCCATCAAATAGAACCCTCCTTTTACTAATTTATAGGGAAGACAATGCTATTGGCTAGGATTTCTCTTTGGTTTTTGCTTCCTTGTTTATTTTCTCTAGTACTTTTGTGACCTACGAACACTTGTCCTTTCTAAGCCTTAAGCATAACTAGACTTCTTATTTAGCTTTTATTTATTTACCAGAGGCCCGATGCATGAAAATTCCTGCAAGAATGAGCCTTCCTTCCCCTGACTGCTTGCATCACCTTCCCTCTGGCTAGAGCCGCCTTTCCATCTTCCCATGCTGCTCAGAGGCCTGAAGCGGCTGGGGAGGTGCAAAATGCCTGCACTCATCGCCATGGTTATAACACAAGCATCCTGCCCTGCCCCAGCCACTTGGTGCCTGTGTATGTAAATTAACCCATCATCTTTGTTGGGTTAATTTGCCTACTCACTCTTGATTGGCTGGTATGCAACCCAAAGGTACGGTCAATGTGCATCTTCTTCCTTTATTAGTGTAGATTTATCCAACTATTACTTATACAGTGCTCCCTACACTGGATAAGACAGTGACCAGCACAGAGAAGGTCCCTCCTCTTAAGGAGTATTTATGCTGCTGGTTAATTCCGATTCCACTGGAGAGGTCTTGGCTTAAACTTCACTTCTCTTTGAAAGCCTTCCTTGACCCCTGAACCCCAATTTAGGGGCTTCTTGAACCTTATAGTTTCCATAGACAACTTTCATAACACCTCTTTTGTTATTGTGTGTTTAAGGGTCTCTGTGAACAAAGTTTATGTTTATCTTGCTCACTTTTTTATCTGATCACTAAGCCCAATTTCAAGTAGACATGAACGATGTAATATTTAATGTCAGAGATGTCTTTTATTCTGTATTTATCATGTGCCTAATAATCTTCTACATACATTATATGAGTAGCTCATGTAATCTCACAGCTGGCCCTTATATAATGATGGGGATTGTTCTCACGTACAGAAGGGTAAACTGAGACATAGAGAAGCTAAGCAATAAGAAACAGATAACTAGTGAGTGACATAGGCAGGATTCAAATCTAGACAGTGGCTCCATGAGGGAGGGGAGTGGAAAAAACATGTTCTTAACTTTGTTTATTCACCAAATGAATGAGAATAAGTGAAGAAATGGGGGGTTGCGTAAAGCTTATAGCCTAAGCTGGTTTGGCTCAGTGGATAGAGCGTCAGTTCGTGGACTCAAGGGTCTCAGGTTCAATTCCGGTCAAGTTCACATGCCTGGAGTTGTGTTCTTGATCCCCCGGAGGGGATGTACAGGAGGCAGCCAATTCTTGATTCTCTCTCATCATTGTTTCTCTCTCCCTTTCTCTCTGAAATCAATAAAGATATTTTTTTTTAAAAAAAAGCTTACAGAGGTCAAATTCATTTGTCCACGCCACATGGCTAGGAAGAGCTAGTGCTAAGGATTCATTCACTGGATCTTCAGATTCCAAGTTCCATGCATTTAGTGAGTGTTCCAGGCTGCCCCTTATATATATATTTTAATATACTTTATTGATTTTTTACAGAGAGGAAAGGAGAGAGATAGAAAGTCAGAAACATCGATGAGAGAGAGACATCGATCAGCCGCAAGCAAAGTACATGCCCCCAACCAGAATCGAACCCGGGACCTTTCAGTCCGCAAGCCCACGCTCTATCCACTGAGCCAAACCGGTCTCGGCTGCCCCTTATATTTTTAATTGTCTTAAATAAAAGCAAATACATTTTTGCTCTCCGTGGACATGGCTTTAATAAGCCTATTTACATATTCATAATTCACCTGCACACTCCATTGCTGCTGCCGTCTGTGATCCTCAGACGTTCGTAAGTGGCCTCTGCTCCGATGGACTGACTGGCCCCAGGTTTAACCCACTTCCTGTATGATCATCCCCTCCCAGCAGGCTGCTGAGCCAGGAGGTTAGAATCCTCTCTCATTGCTTCCAAAATATTAATTGGATGGTAATATTTTTACTCAACAGGCAGCTGGCTCATAATCTCACTGGGAAAGTGCAAAATGGTGATAAAAAGGCTCAATTCTTGGAGAAATGATAATGTTTCAGAATATCTCAGGAGTTAATCAATCTGGTCATTTTCCTCCCTTACCCACCCCGCTCCCCACCCAGCCTTAATTCTCCCAATTTCACATTCGCACAGCATCTTTTAAATCCTTTGATAAGATGTTTAAAACAAAAAATCTGACTCAAATCATATAGATAAAACCCAAATCTGATTCTCAGGCATTTCTCAGTCTTCTGCTGTATCCCCATCAAAATCAAATACTGAGTTAATTGGTTTATCAAAACCTTCCTTAATTAAATTTGTAATCTCAGTACATAAATTAATACTACTTACATTTTTTTTTCTGAATAAACTCCTACTGAATGAATGAATGAATGAATGAGTTACTCTAAGCCTTCATTGTTCTCTCCGTTCTCTGAAGCAGAGCACAATAGGTATTTGGTTTGGAGCACAAACTGCCCCACCAGGACTCCCACATTGGTTTGCATGGCAGACCAGCAGGAGGAGGCATGGTTCTCTTTGTGAAACACCATGAAATTCAAGATATTTACAGCCACGTAGTCTCCAAACATACACACTGTATTATCCTCCCACATCCACGGCCACTATGCCTCACTCTCTTTGGCTGGTTCTGCTCTCCCTGCTAGGTCTCCCTCCATCGTGGGAGAGTCACTGTTACCTTCTCATTCTCTCTCACCCAATCCCCCGGTTTGTAACACCCTCTACATGCTAATGATTTGCATTTTCATCAACCTCTAACAGTATGCAACTCGTTTCTCCACCTTGCTGCACTGTATTCCTCTTCTAGCCTTTGCCATCTTAGGACATGGCTATTCCTTGGGTCAGCATCCCAGGAGTAAAGCTGCCAAGTAAATCACAGGACTACACATATCCTGCAAGTCCAGAGCATGGTGGTTTGGGCAGGATGTTGCATGCAGAAAAGGCAAACCCATACACAGGCAGTCCTCTGGTTACATCGGACTCGATGTATGTCATTTTGTGGTGACATCGCCATCTCCCATTTATTTATATATATATATATAAAGTTCCATCATTTCGACATATGTACATATATGCTTTCTGGTTTTTTATTATTTATTTACCACAAGGTCAGGAATTACCGCTGTGTATGTGCTCTATGTGAGTGACGTAGGTCCTTATGTAGGGGGGTTCCAACTTACGGTGAAAATCGTTTTACGCTGCACTGTAGGAACTTATCTCTGATGTAACTGAGGACCTACTGTATATATACTAGAGGCCCAATGCATGAAATTTGTGCAAAGGTGTTCAGCCCTAGCAGCCCCGGCTTCATTTGGAAGGTCATCTGCAAGGATGTCCGGAAGGTCATTTAGCTTGTCCTGTGTAATTAGCATATTGCACTTTTATTACTTTATATATATATACTAAAGGCCCAATGCATGAAGATTCATGCAAGAATGGGCCTTCCTTCCCCTGGCTGCCTGCACTGCGCTTCACTCTGGCTGGAGCTGCCTTTCCGCCTTCCCATGCTGCTCAGAGGCCCAGGGCGGCTAGGGAGGTGTGGTATAACCTGCCCCTGGCCACTCAGTGCCTGTGTATGCAAATTAATCCACCATGTTTGTTGGGTTAATTTGTATACTCACTCCTGATTGGCTAGTGGGCATCACGACAGTATGGTCAATTAGCATGTTACTCTTTTATTAGGTAGATTTTATACACACACACACACACACATATACATACATGTGTATAGAGAGAGAGAGATTGACTGATTGACTAACTGAATTAAGGAATTGGCTCATACAATTATGGAGGTTGCCAAGTCCAAACTCCTCAGGGTGGGTTGGGTTGAGAACTAAAGATGCATGAAGAGCCAATGTTGCAATTCAAGTCTGCAGGAAGTCAGCTAGCAAAGTCCCCTTTGCTTGAGGGAAATGAGTCTATTAAGGCCTGAACAGACTGGATGAGGCCCACCATGTTATGGATGGCACTCTGCTCCACCCAAAGTCCAGTGATTTCAATGTTAATCTCATCCAAAAATGTTATCACAGGAAAATGTTTGATCACATCCCTGAGCCCCATGACCTGGCCAAGGAGAAATAGAATTCATGATTACAGATAGTATTCCCCAAATTCACCTCCTTCCCAGAACCTCAAAAAGTGACCATGTTTTGCAGATAGAGTTGTTATAGACGCACACAGTTAAGGTGAGGTCGTAGCAGAGTAGAGTGGGCAAGACAGAGCTGCTGCGTTGCGCAAACACCACCTGAAGACCGAGGCAGAGACCCAAGTGCTGTGTCCACAAGCCAAGGGAAGCAGAACATTTCCAGCAACCACAGAAGTCCAATAAAAGTCATGGAATTGCCAGCCTTGAAGTCAGACTTGTAGCCTCCAGAACTGTGAGGGAATAAATATCAGTGGTGTTAAGCCACCAGATTTGTGGTGCTTTGTTATGGCAATCCTGGGAAACTAAACAATGCTATGTTGCGATATGACTTCAAGTGTGTGAAGGAAACATCTCTTTGAAGGTATAGAGACAGATAGTCAGGGTTTCTCTCATAAGAGTGGGGAAGCGGGGCAAGATCCCAGACTCAAAAGTATGCAGTGACTTCTAGTGTGGAGAGAGAGAGAGACAGAAGAGGGGACCAGGGAGAACCAGCTGGGGTTCAGAGGAATGCAGGATGGCCATGGAGGGCACAAGGTGGAAGAGTCAGAAAAGTCTTAGTCATGTCCCTCTTTGATACCAGTACCTATCCTGGAGTTTTCAGAGCACCCCAACTTTTCCTCCTACATAATCAGAACTACTAAAGGGAAGGGAAGAGCCTGGCTAGAATGGCTCAGTGTGGCTGAGTGTCTAACTATGAACCAGGAGGTTTCTGGTTCAATTCCTGCTCAGGGCACATGCCTGAATTACGGACTCAATCCTCAGTGTGGGGAGTGCAGGAGGCAGCCAGTCGATCAAGTATTCTCTGTCATCATTGATGTTTCTCTCTTTCTCCCTCTCCCTTCCTCTGATACCAACAAAAATATCTTTATAATAAAGAGGTGATATGCAAATTGACCATCACACCCTCGCATAAGATGGGTGGAGAAGTTAGGGGCAGTTAGGGGGACCAGGCTAGCAGGGGAGGACAGTTACAGGGGGACCCGGCCTGCAGGGGAAAGGGATGGGCCTAAACCAGTATTCAGATCCCCTGAAGGGGTCCAATATTGGAGAGGGTGCAGGCTGAGCTAAGGGACCCCCCCCGCCCCGCGCACGCCAGTGCACAAATTTTATGCACCATGCCTCTAGTGTTTTACTAAACAAACAAACAAATGAATGAGCAAATAGGAAGAGCAGGGCCAGGGAGGTTGAGAGGAAGGGCCCGCCCTGTGTCACCCTGGAAGGGAAAAAGGAAGTTTCAGATCCCAGCTTGTAAATAAGATGTTACCGGCCCTTTCTTCTCTGTAAAGGTTCTACTTACAGACACATCAAGAACGCCATTAAACGGTGAAACCAAACACAGTGTGGAAATAGATTGAACCTTCACCATGTATCGATCTCTACCCTGCACTGTGCCCAAGATCTCCGACGACTGTTTTATAAGAGGTTTCACTCCTTTTCCTGTTGCTACACTGACTTCCTCCAGGGAGGGTGCGATGTCAAAAGACTCCTGACAGCGGAGGGAAGCAGGCATGCGTCTGGGAGAGCGCCTGGCCTTGGAAGGCTCCCGCCAGCTGTGCCAGGAACAGGAACCACTTTTGCGAACGTGATGAGTGATTTCGTTGGCGGCTGGGACGACAGATGCCCAAGGATAAGAAGGGGAACAGAGCCTGCTTCCCCGGGAGGGGGTAGGACACAGAGGGCTGGGTCCACACAAGTACAGATAATGGTGAGAGTTGGGAGGGCCCAAACCTCGTGTGGCCTAATTTAGGCCCCCAAGGACAATGGGACAAGGCTATCTTGTAGAATGGCTTTTATGTTTTCCTTTTTTTCTTCAAAGCATGGCTACACACACACACATGCACACACACTCATACACACACACACAAAATCTCTTTTCATAACAAGGAAGAAGAGAGATTATATTCCCTGTAACAAAAATGGTCAACAAGCTGTAATTTTCTAAATGAGTTTTGACCTGAATGAGCAGAAAGGAGTAACACAAAGACAGTAAAATCATTTAACTTTGCAAGGATATTCATACTTAGCTTTTCAATGGCTTAGAGGGCTAAGCAAACGGGAAGATATATTTGTTATTAATTCCATCCCAGAGTTAATAACAATGACCTCGAGTATGCCTTTTGTGTAGGGCTTTATAAGACTACTAGAGGCCCGGTGTACAAATTCATGCATGGGTGGGGTCTGGCTCGCCCACTCTGATCAGGGCTGATGAGAGCACCGGGGGGGAGGGGGACAGGAGAGGGGAGGGTGGTTGGCCGGCCCCGCTGGTTGAACTCCCGGTCAAACTCCCAGTCAAGGGGTCAATTTGCATATTAGCCTTTTATTACATAGGATTTTCTCCTCAACCATATTATTGGCATACTGTTTTAAACTGTAGCAGAAACAGAAAAATCATCAGGAAGAGACCAATGTGTGGCAACGTAACCAGTCAACGAGGGAGCTGTTACTGCAAGGTACGAAAAGCCAGTGCTGAATGGTGTCTTATGTGGCCCCCAAGACCTCAGGTCACCCAAGGGGAGAAGGTTCAAATCCGAGTCCTCACAACTGGTTTTCCCAAATCATAATCCTTACAATTCATCATATCGATAATATTACTACTAGTATTAGTGAGAGGTTGAAATGCTAATACATGAAGGAGCCCTTTAGAAAATACCTATCATTTTGTGACCCCTCATTCACGAAAAATAGTTATTAAGTTTGCTATTTCATTTCTCTCCCAGAGCCTAGAGTATATCTCTTCATTTAACCAAATAATTTTATGTCCTTTTATTCTTCCAGATTCTTTCCAGACATGCTTGTTCATTATTTGTCAGGTTAAATCCTGGCTACTTTATAGCTTTTGCTGCTTTGTACATTTATAATTTTTGTCTTAAATATGTATATTTTTTACTGGTTACAGAGAAGAAGGAAGAGGGAGAGAGACAGAAACATCAATGATGAGAATCATCAATAGTCTACCACCTTCATGTCCCCTGGTGGGGTTTAAACCCATACCCAGGCATGTGCCCCAACCGGGAATTGAACCATGATCTCCCTGGTTCACAGGTTGGTGCTCAACCACTGAGCACCAGCCAGGCACTTTTGCTGCTTTTTAAAATAGTATCTTACTTTGTTGTTTTTGTGTGAGTGTGTATGTGTGTTTCAGAGTTGTTATTCCCAGGATAGAAAACGCTATTAAATTTTAAATTTTATTTTGTATGCCAAATTGTAAAAAAGTGATCTTAAGTTAGGGGGGACTTTGTTAATTAAACATAATGTCAAAGGCAGAACATAAAAACATTTGTTTGCCAAGAATACCTATCAAAGTCCAGAAACATGACAATTTGGGGGGAAATATTTGCTGCATATATGACAGGAAAGAAATGAATACTCTAAGTATACAAAACGGAGAGAAAATTGTCAAGTATGGGCAAAGAGCATGAAACAAACAAAAAAAAACAACACACAATTAGAAAGGAAACAGAAATATCCAGCAAACATAAATTAATGCTCAGTTCTATATGTACTCGAAGACGTGCAAATCAGCAGGAGAAAGCATTTTTGCATCATCCCGTGCATTCGTCAAAATTTAAGTCTTCGCAACAGAATCCCAAACACAACCTACATGGCGCCAAAGGGAAAGGAAGCTGGGCTCTCTGGGGATGCTTCCGGCTCCAGCTCCGGGTGGGGCCCCGAGCTCACACCTCCAAGCTGCTGTCTCCTCTGAATTCCATTCTGCTTTAGTCCACTTGGCACATAACAGAGCTGCCGGTAGCTCCTTCCAGCCTGGCAGACGGAGGGAGGAGGCTAACAGCGCTCTTCCATGCCTGCCTCTGAACCCTCAGGAAGACTCTGATCCTTGGGGGCCTTTTGCCCAGGCCCAGAAGAGAGGAAGACTACCCCAAGCAGAGGAAAGAACTCAGGAGGACATTTTTCAATGCACCAACGTTTAAAAACCACAAACCATGATAAACAAGCAAACAAACACCAATCAGCGGATGGACCGTGGAGAGAGTCAGCTATGGAGCAGGGACGTTGCCAAGGGCCAACTCTATTTCATTATTTCCTCCGGGGCCCTCGTGGCAGCGAGACCTCATTACGGAGAGTCACCTCCCCAACCACTCGCGGGGACGTGTGGGCCGGAGTGGCCTGCCTGAGACATTATATCACGGTCCTCGGAGAGCAGAGTTGCTTGCAGAAAAGAGAAGAAGCAATTCCATCATGAGGGAGAAAAGCAAGAATTGGAAAAGGTCTACGCCAGGGAGGGCAGAGGGCTGTGGATCGAAGCCTACTGCTGAAGGGTTCTTAGCCAACGAGGTGGTCTGGGCTGAAGATCCCACACCAAAATGTGCAATCTGGAGCAGTTGATTTTTTTTGTTTGTTTTTTTTTCTTCTCCCCACTAAACTGACAGATTGGCAGGTTGGAGGCCTGTGTCCTTTAGAAATCCCGCCATCGCACGGCTCGGAAGTTTAATTCAGCCAGGGAGGCAAGAAAGGCACGCAGGTCACTGCGAGCCTTGACTTGGACAGGAGGAAAAAAATGTATTGTTTTATGAAAAAAATACAAAGTGTAGAGAAAATGGAGCCCACAGAGGGATAGCGGGAAGATTTGCAGAGAGCTAATGGTGACATCTGCGTGCCTGTGGACCAGGGCAGAAAACCCAAATTCCCTGTGAGAACTGATCTGCCCCTTCCAGAGCTCAGGGCCTTTCAGTGGCAAATGGCCCTCGCAGTTCTGCAGGGAGAGGTGAGGCCGCCAGAGGGCTCAGAGAAGTTGCTCTGGCCCTAGGTTCTGATCCCCTCCTGATGCAGGGACATCTGAGCGCACCCAGAGGAAGGGGTGTGGGTAAGAGCCTGTCAATCATAAAAGGGGAGGAGCCCAGGGACCATCTTCTCTCCACTACTTTGTCCTGGACTTGGAACCCCAAGAACAGAATGCTAAATTTAAGCAGCAGGTGTGTCTCCGTCTGTCTCCTAGTCCATGGAGTTGCTCCTAAGAGGAAGGGCCCCTTGCCCCAGACCAGTGGTCGGCAAACTCATTAGTCCACAGAACCAAATATCAACAGGATGACCATTGAAATTCCTTTGGAGAGTCACATTTTTTTAAAACTTAAACTTTTTCTAACGCCACTTCTTCAAAATAGACTCCTCCAGGACATGGCATTTTTTGAAAGAGCCACACCCCAAGGGCCAAAGAGCCACATGTGACTCTTGAGCCACCATTTGCTGACCACTGGCCTCGACTGCCATGTGGACAGCTAGGGGAGAGTCACACTCCTCCACACACCTTCCCAGGGAATAGCCATGGAGACCCATGGCCAGTCTTTCTCTTTGGAGGCCCCCCCATCCACCAAGAGTGGGCATGTGGCTTGGTTCCTTTCTGTCTCGGTGTTATAGTAATGGTGGGGTCATAAGGAATCCCCCCTAATGTGTGAAAGATTTATTGTGTAGATGCCTGCTGTATGGAGACCCCAATGCTCTGTAACTTCCAAACTGGCAAACACCCCACTATCTTGATGTCAACGCCCTGCTCCTAGCCTAAGGCACACGGCCTGCCCCACAATGGTAAGGACACAGGCTGGTTACCATCGGCTCTATAAGCACCAGACCTTCTTCAGTCCACGTCTCCCGCCCGATAGCAGAGGGCTCCACGCCACTCTGTGAGAGGAGCCCCTGACTGACTGCTCTGCTGTGCGAGCCTGAGCCAAAGTGGCCACCTGTCTCGGTCTTGGTCATCCATCTTTCGGTGTGCACCGCCGGGGGCCTTTGCTGGAGCCCAGGACCCACAAGGAGCAGGTAAATAAGCCCTGTGTGATGGCACCCTAATTCTGTCTGCTGTGCTCATGTGTGCTGCCGGTGTTTTACCGTCTCAGCTGTCTAGACGTTGAAGCACAGGGAGAGGCTGATACTGCTGACTCCTGGTCGCCTGCGTTTGTCCCACTGAGTCTAGGCAGATAATTAATTGGGGCATAACAGGGACACTCAGGCCTTGCAGGAGCAGGCTCTGACCCTGTGTGTGTGTCCCTCACCTGAAGGATGTCACCCACGTTTGACTTGGTTTTTGTTTCATTTTAGGATGCATGGACACTTCCAAATACAGGCAGTCCTCGCGTTACATTGTTTTGTGGTTACATCGCCATCTCCCATTTATTTGTAAAAAAGTTCCATCACTTCAAAGTCTGTACATATGTGCTTTATGTTTTTTACTAGCAGCCCCGTGAACAAATTCGTGCATCAGTGGGGTCCCTTGACCTGGGCTGCTGGATCAGGCCAAAACTGGCTCTCTGACATCCTGGATTGTGAGCGGGCGCAGGACAGGCAGAGGTACCCCCCTGGTGCATGACCGGGGTCAGGGAGGGACACGGGAGGTTGGCCAGCCAGGGAGGGACTGCAGGAGGGCTCCAGGGCATGTCTGGCCCATCTTGCTCAGTCCAGATAGGCTGGACCCCAGCAGCAAGCTAACCTACCAGTCGGAGCATCTGGCCCCTGGTGGTCAATATATGTTAATAACAAGCATTTGACCAGCCTTAGCATATCATAAGCATATTATGCTTTGACTGGTTGAATGGCCTACCAGACGACCAGACACTTAGCATATTAGGCTTTTATTATATAGGATTATAGTGGTACCTCGAGATACGAGTTTAATTCATTCCGTAACCTTGAGGTGTGGGAAACTATGAGATGCTCGAGTCGCAGTAAACTGGTGGGTCATGTGCAGCCAGCCAATCTGCGAGATTACTCACATCTCAACTGTTGCTCGTATTTCAAAGCAAAAATCGCACGGCTCGTATCTCAAAAATCTCATATGTTAAGGCACTCGTATCTCGAGGTACCACTGTATTTATTTACCACAAGTAAAGGTCAGGAATGGTTACCTTTCTTTTAAATCTTTTATACTGTTTCTGTGCTGTGTCTGTGCTCCATGTGAATGACGTAGGTGCTTATGTAGGTGGGTTCCTGCTTACAGCAAAAACCACACTACAAGCTGTAGGAACAGATCTCTGATATAACCCGAGGAACTACTGTACTGGATATATGCATTTTTTTTATCAAAAGCAGGCCAACTACAAGAGGAAATCTGCCCACAGTTCAAAGCTTGGGTTTAACTTTTCAAAGGACTTTGTGAAACTGGATGGCCACCTCTCACTCCTAAGTTGCTTCAAAAATGAAGAGACTCTAAGATCACTAGGACTCAACTATATGGAAGCTTGGAGATAGGACTGAAAGATGAAAAGAGATTAAAAGCTCAGTTTCTACAAATCTCTCGACAAAAGTGTCTGAGCATCAGTGTAGAACTTAAAAAAAAAGAGAGAGAGGGAGGTAGAACCCATTGAAAATGGCAAAACAATTAAAAATATATTGAAAGTAGAAAGAAAAAGAGAAATCATTCCTAATTAATTCTGGTGCCCTGCTCAACCCCAGCCTCTTTGTAATCCTACTGGGAACATCTTTATTGATCTTGGGGCCCTGCAGCCCTGTCTGATGCTTATCTCAGCATAAACACAGGCTCTTGTGATGAGCAGTGATTTAATTACATGACAATCACCGTTAACAATGCATGGCGAATACCAAAAACAATATGCAGGGTAGACTGGCAGTGATAAATGCAAGGAGGTGGCATCGACTTCCTTCTAAAGTTTCTGTCTAAAATTCCGTGAATAATTTTCTCACAGGAAAAAATAGTACTAATATTCAGTAACCTGACATGTCTAAGAACGGACTTCATGAAGAAAGTTCAAACTGTCAAGTAGTAATTTGTATTATCTTGGTAGAACCTGTTTCCAAAACCTGAGCTGTAGACCTAGGATTAGGCATTTCCACAAAATCACGAAGCTTTAACAGGCAGAGAAGTTGTCTTGTCTCTGATTCTCAAGACTCACTCAATGCTTAAGTCCTGTGGACCAAGAAGGGGCCACGGGTAACCCCATGAGCTTAGGGGAGGCCTGCCTGGCAGCCTTGCAAACTCAAAGGCCTGAAGTCACCACAAAGGATGGTCTGGAATTAAATTTTAACTAGAAGCAGTTATGATGGGTAGTCACGTCCTAGGCCAGGATCTTCCCTGACAAAGGTCAACCTTTACCTTAAAGGAACCTACTGTCTTTTTACATCAGCGATAACATACGAAATGTCAGGGTAACTTGTAACTTCCCTTTTTCCGGACACCTCGGGCACAAGCAAATGTGCCTGGGCACCAGACAGAGATCACAAATTCCCTCATTGTGGTTATCATGTTAACTGTTGACAGCTAACCATACTAGACCCCACCTCAGTAAAACAGGACTCTATCATTTTAATTTCTATCCAATCCCAGTTTTCCCCACTTTGCTTTCTCCCTCCTCCCTAATCTATCCCCAGTGGATTTCAGGTAATGCACTTATATCTCCAGCTTTGATGGTAATGTATAAAACAAGGTGCAAAACCTCCATTCTTGAGAGCATTATCCCAATACATACATTGAGATTCATCTTCCTGGCAATTGTCCACAGTTTGGCTCAAATAAACTCACAAAAATTCTTTACAGGTTTGAAGGTGTTTTTATTTTACATGTTAACAGTGAATAGTCAGTATTTAAAAATTATCTAAAGGAACGAGTGGAAATTGAATACATTTTCACAATACGACCCTTTCAGAATAAAATGTCAAGAGTTTTCAGACACATTATTATACACAGGCTTTTATATATGTCAAAGCACATATTTTAACGCTAGCCATATTGAAAACAATAAAGTGCACTCCCATCTTTACCACTAGACTAAGCTGGATTAATCAAATCTATTTACTAGATGAGAAAGGTCATGTCACCATGTTCATTGCCACAGGTTTTTTAAAAAACATCTGAGCAGGTAAGTACGTACTTAAGGGCCAACGTTATGTTTAAGTTGATGCCATAAAACCTGGTCAACTGAATACGGACGGTAAAATGGTTCTCCTCTCAAGAGGTGAATCTAATAGAATGCAAGCATAGCACACAGAGAGAGGAAATCCACCAGAGTTAAGAGTGTGCAGGAAGAGCGATGGAGAAGTATGTGGACAAATGGAACCTGATGGCATCAGGGGAGCAATAATGCCAAAATAGGAGAGACCCCTGTGGAGTCACCCACACGTGTGGGGTGGACAAGGGAGCTGCTTTGTCCTTGATAACCCTCAAAAGTTTTGCGTGGCACTGACAGGATCTGAAAAAGGTTTGAATGAAAAGGAGGTCTGGGAAGAGGGAGAGCTGCAGGGAGTTTATATGGAGGCATACAACTGGTCAAGTCTCTTTGGAGACTATCAATGAACTTTCCTTTTTAAAAATTAAATGTGTTGGGGTGACACTGGTTCATATGGTCATACTACTAGCCCTGTGCACAAATCCATGCACTAGTAGGTCGCTGCCACTCTCTGGTAGCTACCCCATCCTGCCCCCCATAGCTTGCTACCCTGCCCCCTCCTGTAGTTTGCTGCCCACCCTCCTGCAGATCCATGATCCGGTCGTTTCTCGGTCGGTCGTTACCCCTCACAGAGTAATGGAAAATTAGCATATTCCTCTCTTATTAAATAGGACAGGTTTCAGGTGTGGGTTTCTGTTACAAGAACTGTCTATTGTCCTGTGTGCCCATCACCCAAAGCCAAATCTTCTCCTGTCACCATATTGAATGAACTTCCTGAAGAGAGGTAAGGCAGACGATGGCCTGGCTGGATTCAGAGCTCGGCTGTTTCTTCCAGTGAGACCCTGAACCATTTCCCCAGCCATCTGCGCCCTGGTCTCCTCATGTGTAAAATGGTCAGGAAGACAGATTAAAAATGTAAGAAAAAGACAGAAAACTCTCTATTACCTTCAGATCTGAAAGATATAAAAGAAAAAAAAAAGACTGCTATGGAAAAATAACTAAGAAATTAAAGAACGTTAGTGAGCTGAAACCAGTTTGGCTCAGTGGATAGAGCATCGGCCTGGGGACTGAAAGGTCCCAAGTTCGATTCCAGTCAAGGGCACATACCTTGGTTTTGGGCACATCCTCAGTGTGGGGGGGAGGGGGAGATGCAGGAGGCACCTGATGGATGTTTTTCATTGATGTTTCTAACTCTATCTCTCTTCCTTCCTCTCTGTAAAAAATCAATTTAAAAATATTTTTTTTAAAAAAAAGAACATTAGTGGTCAAATTACAGATTTAGATAAAAGACTGAAGGAGAAAAGCAAAAAGATTTCCCAGAATACAGAGCAAAAGAGAAAATCTGAAGAAAGAAAGAAAAGAAAATAGAAAAGATCACGCAAAGATACCTTACTTCTGTCTATACTCAACTCTGTGAAAGAAAAACAATATGGGAGAAAAAAAATTACTGCATCAATGAAGGACAAGAATTTTCTGGGCCCGAGTTGAACTATAGGTTTAGTTTGAAAGCATTTCTGTCAACGTCAGTGCCACCAGGAATAAACTAGAAAATGATGTAGATCTGGATAAACTCTCAGGAAATTTCAAGAAAAGTTCTTTGGGAGACTAGTGAAAAAGGAAAGGTTGCCGATAAAGCAGATCAGAGGGACAAGCAACCATGTGTCTGCCACCAGGTGCAATCCGCTCCTCAGTCCCAGGGGAAACTGGGACCAGCACTGGAGCTGTAACCTCTGAACCGCAGACACGTGTGAGGGCGAAGTAAACCTTTTCCAGACCGGAGAGAGCTCATGCAGCTCGCCTGCTGTACCTTCTTCCTCAGAAAGGGGCTTCTAGATGTCTTGCACGTCATCCGAGAGGAAATCAACCAAGAGGGGGCCTGTGGCCCAGGAACATAGAACTGTGACCCCAGAAAGCCAAGACTGGATATGGATACTCCCAGGATGAGGGCGTGGAGGGAGACAAGGAGCAGGTCACGCCCGGCAGGACAGTGGCATCCTGACCTCAAATACAGAGGAGCTGACACGCTCAAGTTGACAGACAAGAAACAAAGACATAGATCTGGATAAATTTAAAGCAGGCGGTTTAAAGGAGTAAAGAAAGATGAACATTTTATATAACCCTGGAATTATTTCATGATATAGAAACCTATCTGTTAGGTTATCCTAACTTAGGACAAAAAATGTCTCATTTCCAATCATTGGCTCTCTTCCCTCTCTGCCCCCTCATTCTCTCTCTCATTTCTCTAAGTATATTTTTATTGATTTCAGAGAGAAGAAGGGAGAGGGAGAGAGAGACTGAAACACCAATGATGAAAATCATTGATTGGCTGCCTCCTGCACGCTCCCGACTGCGGATCGAGCCCACAACCCGGGCATGTGTCCTTGAATGAAATCTAACCGGGACCCTTCCGTCTGCAGGCCCACGCTCTGTCCACGGAGCCGAACCGAAGAGGCCCCAGCTACACGGGTATTTATGTCCTGAAGAGCGGTTAGGAGGCGCTGGAGGGAGTAGATGCCCACGGCACGTTCAGTCCCCGCATATTAACAGGCCGAGCTGGGGCACGCGCTGCAGGGGCTCACCCTGGCGGCAATGCCGACGAACGCAGGCCTTGGCCTCAACATGACAAAGCTGGCACACGTTATGGGTGCCTCCGGAGCCGCTCCTCCTGAGCCTGACCTGGTGTCCGTTTGCTGAGAAGCATATGTGCACCCCCAAACGTGCGCCCCTCCTCCCCCCGCCTCCCCCTCCGAGCTGGCGCACGAAGAGAAACCGGTTCAGAGAGAACATGCATGCCTCCAGCTGCTGTTCCCAGGGTCCAGCTCAGATTCCAATCTGCATTTCTATGATGACAGTTTCTAGCTTTATGGTTTCTAGTTATGACTGGCGCCCCCCACCTCCCAACTCCCCCCCAAAAAAAGAGAAGGTAATGCAACTTAATGGTTGACAGTCAAGTACGCTTCTTAAGATGATCAGTGACTGCAGGCTCTGTCACAATTCGCCTGGTCAGGGAGGGCAGCCCAGCCAGAGGCAGAGGGAAAGTAGGGCCGTGTATGGGGAGCAGCTGGCCCAGAATGCGGGAGGGGGGGGAGGAGGACGGCGAGGTAGGAAGGGGCGAGGATCAAAAACACAAAGCCATGTTGCTAAAGCATTGCCATGACAACAGCCGGCGGCTACCCTGACCCAAGTCTTCCCGCTGAAACCCCACGAAAAATAACTTTACGTAAAAACGGGTAACCAAAATGTCAAAGGGAGAAAGAAGCCAGGGGTCGGCAAACCGCGGCTCGCGAGCCACCTGCGGCGCTTTGGCCCCTCGAGGGTGGCTCTTCCACCAAACACCACGGCCGGGGCGAGTCTGTGTTGAAGAAGCGGCGTTGGAAGAAATTTACGTGTAAAAAATGTGGCTCTCAAAGACATGTCCGCCGTCGTCCTGCTGGTATTTGGCTCCGTGGACTAACGAGTTTGCCGACCGCTGGGTAAAGCCAACTCCTCCAGCGCAGCCACCTCGGTCCCGCAGTTTTAGACCGAAATGTGAAAGCCACGCCACACAGCGGCTTCCGCTTCCCTTATCCCGGGGGACACGCTCCTGGGTCCCCGGGGGGGGGGTGCCCGGAACCCGGACAGACAGGCCCGAACCGGAGGGGCTGCGCTCCCGCCACGCACATCCCTTCCCCTGAGCGAGTTCGTCCGTTCCGCTCAGGAAGAGGGGAGCAACCATAAAAAAACACACACAAAAAACACACAGAACGGTAACGCCACACCGCGCACAAGCCAGGCGAGCGTGCTGCTCCACAGCCTCGCCCGGCCCGGACTCACCGCGGGGAAGGCTCCGGGAGGAGAGAGACCCGGCCGAGGTCGCAGTTCCAAGTTCGAAGTTCGCGGCGCTGGGCTCCCGCCTTCTGAGGTTCCCGGGCGCTCCGGGGCCGCTGCTGAGGCCATTTTTAAGAAAAATAAGGGTCCCTTGGACACAAGCACCGCGATACGGGGCCAGTCCCCCCATAACCACCAGGACGGCCCCGCAGGAAACAGCCTGAGGAGGCTCCGCGGCAATCAGCCTGCGCAGCACGCAGCGCGCAGCACGTCTTCTCGCGAGATTTCCCCTCCCCCGCTCCCTCACGCGAGATTTCCCCTCCGCCGCTCCATCGCGCGAGATTTGGGCACGAGGGTTCTCACTCGGGCGGGATTCCGCCGGGCTCCCTGGAAGAGCGCATTGTTTACTGAATTGCTTATTTCCGGAGTTTTCTTTGGTGGTGGTGGTTGTTCTTTCTCACCCGAGGATATTTTTCCACGGGTTTTTAGAGAGCGGAAGAGAGAGGGAGAGGCGGAGAGGAACACACCGGCTGGTGGCCTCCTGTAGGAGCCCCCGCCGGGCCGGGGCCTGGGCGGAGCCTGCAACCGAGGTACCTGCCCGTGACCGGAAGTGAACCCAGGACGCTTCCGTCCACAGCCCGTGGCTCTATCCTCTGAGCCACACCGGCCAGGGCTATTTCTGCAAGTTTCCCTTTGCTATTTCGAGGCCTCAGCTGAGGGCGGGTCACTGGGACCGGAGAAAGCAAATTGCATCTGGGGTGACCACAGTAAAGCTTTGAAACACGGAACATCTTCATGACTGTAGACAAAGATTTCTTTTTTTAAGTATGTTATTGATTTTTTTTACAGAGTGGAAGGGAGAGGGATAGAGAGAAACATCAATGAGGGAGAAACATCCATCAGCTGCCTCCTGCACAACCCCCACTGGAGATGTGCCTGCAACCAAGGTGCATGCCCTTGACCGGAATAGAACCTGGGACCTTTCATTCCGCAGGCCAACGCTCTGTCCACTGAGCCAAACCGGTTAGGGGGACAAAAATTTCTTAAGCAAGATACACAAAGTACGTACATTCAATCGGAAACTTCTTTCTGTTCGAGGATGCCATGGATACAGCCTAAAAAGCAAGAAGGCAATCAGACTATGAGGGGAAAAATGCTTGCCAAACCTCTACCATTGAGGTTCTGTTATTCCTATTCTAGCAATAAAGAAAACGAGGCTCCGGGAAGGGAAGTGTGTTGGCGGAAGACAGACAGGGAATTGGATTACGGTCCACATCTTGGACGTGAACCGGTCTTTCTGGCGACGGGTCACTGAGCTCAGCCACCTCCAAGCCAGCAACAACCACATGCTAATGAACAGGAGGTGAGGAAACCGGCATTTATTTTGGCATAGTCCAAAAGTGGGGCCAACCTTCCTCCGAGGTTCCTCTCTCCCCTTTCAAACAAGGCCTATTTAGGACCTGGAACGTTTTTGTTGCCTTCGAATTAGAGAACGGACAGCGATACAAGAGAGAGAGTGGGTAAAACGCAGATAGAGGATCGGGATATTGGGACAGAAGTTGGAAACTCCTAGATGTACAACGTACTAGGAAGCGTTAGGACCACGTGTGAAGTGCATGGCTGCAGACCCCCTCAGGACTGTGAATAATCAAAATTGAGGCTGAAAACCAAGGTTAGGCGAGAAGGAGGCACTTCAGTGGGAAATCATTCACCGAACAGCCGTATGAATGAATACTCAGTAGAAACGGGCCGCTTGACTAAGTAATCATGTATGGGAAGCAAGGAAAAGGACTGCCGGCAAGGAGCCTCATCATTTAAAGGTCAATCGTTCTAAAATTGCTCAGACCCCAGAGCATTTGCCCCCATGCCCTGACCCTAAACTGTGACTCTTGAAGAGTTTCATGTAAAAAAATCAAGAATTGGAGCACAAATCAAAACCTTCTGCCCAAACAGACCCTGTTCATTAAGCAAAGTATCTTTGTAATGGACCAAAATTGTGATTTCCCCAAGTGCCTTGAATATAAATGACCATCTGCAAATGGTAGCCATGGGTATGGTTGCCTCTGGCCCCACAGTCTTTATGAGCAAACTAGAGGCCCCAGTGCACGAATTTATGCATGGGTAGGGTCTGGCCGGCCAGCCCCAATCAGGGCTGATCTGGCTGGGTGGCCAGGGGGAGGGGCCGAGAGGTTGGCTGGCTGGCCCCATCCCCTGGTCGAACTTGCCTTTTATTATATAGGATTGTTATATAGGATATGCTACTACAAACGAGGAAAGCTTACACTTGAGAACAGTTGAGTGGAGGGCAGCGTTTCTAGAAATAACTATACGATCTGCTTGCTGTCTAAATATAATTCGTAGAACGAGGCTCAGCGGGATTTCACAAAGCTCCAATGTTAATTTTGCTGGAGAAAGACCAAACTGGTAGGCTGCAAACCACTTCTATTTTTGAAGGTAGTGGTAATGGTAGCTAGCTCAAGACAGGTGTCTGGTCAGTGGGCCGAAGGAATCAAGGTCCCCTGCTGTCCGGTCTGAGCATCTTTGTTAATGATTTGGAAGAGAAGAGAATACAACACAGATACTTCTAGTAGTTTTAAATGAAACTATCTACCTATCTATGGCACAGACATTATTATTCTAATATGATAAGGGGCTTTTTTCTCCAATCAGAGTCCTGTGCCAGGTAACACTTAAATCGACCTGCTGTCAAAGAAATATCAAGGAAACGTCTGCTTTTTTTTGTTTGTTTGTTTTTTGGCTGGATTACTTCAGTTTATGCAGGCCTGTTGGGAGTAAAACTACAAAAACAAAAACAAATTCAAGGCAAGCCTTCACCACTCAGTAGGTCAAAATGACCACCGCCAGATCGAAATCTGGGGTATGCATACAAAATTTGTCATGCTAGCTATTTGTTAGGCAGTTCAACAGATGATTTCATGTGTTTTGACTTTTCCCAACCATTGTTTTCATCTGGTAAAGAAAATACATGCCAACGAGGGGGCTTGTGTGTATGATCATAATGGGTTAAAGGAACAGGGAAACAAATAGGAATCTCAGGGTTTCTCAGCTGGAAAGATTGACCCAATAAAGTATTTCCCAGAGAAAAGTTGGATTAAAGAACACAGGAGTTGAATTCTGGCAGGGAGCAGGCTACTGACAAGGGCTTCAGAGAGACCTTCTTTCTTCACCCCGAGGTTTCAAATGCAGCAAGAGGTAACGTGGAGTGTTTTGCCTGAGGTTTTTTTTTTGTTGGAGTCTCTGGACCAATTTGTAGATATATAATGTAATTTTACAAAAAACTTATGTGTCTATAGATACAGCTTATTGGAGGAATCCAGACTATGCCACTGTGGCATGAAATTCTTTTGAGCCAGAAGCATTTGAGAATCAACAGATATGAGGAACATTTTCCCTCCCCTGAATTCCTTTATGGGAATAAAAGCAGGGCACCCGAAGAACTCAATGGCTGAAATCCCCTCTCCAAGAGCAACTGGAGAGATCGCCTGTCATCGGCTGAGATGGCGAGAAGACACTGCACCTGAAGAGATACTGCCACACAACCACCATCTCTCAGCTCCTCACAGACCTCTGTTTTCCCTGAAAGTCATGCGTGTCCCACCTGCCACGTGGACCTCCTTCCCTTTCTAAGAAGCCATTTGTCTTCCTGTTTTCAGTGCCTTTCTTCTCCTCTGGAGGCAGTAGAGAAGCCTTTTTAATGCGTCAGTAGGTGATCAGTTAATGGTTCTGATTAAAAAAAAAAAAAACCTTTTAAAGCTGATGATGGATAAAACTGAATTTCACACCAAGACGGCATGGGACTTGTCTCTTTGGGGTTCATTGTTAAAAACGACACCCAGCTCTTACACAATTTTAAGTGTCTCTTTCCTGATTTGTGTGTGTGTGTGTGTTGTAATGTTTTTATTGATTTCAAAGAGAGGGAGAGGGTGAGAGAAATATCAAAGATGAGAGAGAATTACTGATGGGCTGCCTCCTGCGTGCCCCACACTGGGGACTCCAGCCTGCCACCTGGGCATGTGCCCTTGACTGGGAATTGAACCCTGACCTCCTGGTTCACAGGCCAGCCCCATACAAATGCCTGGTGACTTAGATAAACCTTCACATTGCACTTAATCAATTAACAACTGTTTCTTCCACTGGCAGTTTATTAAGGGTTGATTCGGGCCAGCGGCCCAGGGGCCAATCATGGCCTGAACCCGACGCTGAGCATTTCGGTCGGGGGCTGCGGGAGAAGCAGGTCTAGCTGACGATGCCTTCTTGCCAGGCAGAGCTGTTTCATTTTGAAATTCTATAGAAAGAAAGAGCGCAACAATAAAGCATGGCTTCCGCGTTTAAATAAATACAGGGTTGTTCGGCCGCTGAACGTCTCCCTTCCCAACGACTGATCCGATCTCCCATGTCTGTGTAAAAACGCCTGACGTGGGCCCTCACACACAATGGTAGACGGTGATCCACGAGATGATAGCTAGGAGCCACACAATGAGGCATTGTTTACCCCGAAGACCGAGTAACTGGTTTCACAAAGGACGGTCTTCGGCGTCTATTGTGTGCGCCTCGCCGAGATTTGCTGGAGCTTTTATAATTTCTGCAGGACCCTTCCAGCGGGCGTCATCAGCGTGAAGTCAATCAAGGCGTGCAGAAATCTGGCTCAGCTGCAAGCAAACCGGGAAGATAGAATGGGAGGAGAAACAGACACGGGGTGGGGGTGGGGGTGAGAAGGTTGAGAATCTTGGGGGCATGTTTCATAAACACTTTGTTTGAAGATTATTAAATTACAGCCCAGAGAGGGAGGAGGGGGGAAAACCGCCATGGTAAAACCCATTATGAAATCAGATCTTTCCCCCTCCAATTTCCTTTGCAATACCTATATTACATATGCATTTATATAACGGCACACACAACGGATGTGTCCACAAAATATAGTCTGGACAACTTGCATGTCACTGGAAAAGGAGTTTTCCTATCAGATCTATGCACAAAATTGGAATTTCACTTGGGGGTGGGATCCTGTGAATGGGGGTCCTGCAGGGATGGGACACCCTTGAAGAAAGTGGCGCCTTTCTGGGAGAAGGGCTGAGAGATGCGTTTTTATTACGGAGAGCTTCCCGTACCCACCGGAGGGAGAAAAGATCCACGGGGTGGCTAAACTGTTCACTTTCTGCTCAAAAATGCGGACAAAGGTGATAACGGCCACCGGGTAAGCAGCCACCTGTCTTCCTCCCTGGCTCCCCCTCCTTGACTTAAGTGCTCTCAGGGTTCATCCATTCATTCATTCATTCATTCGTTCATTCATTCCCTCCCCCTTCCTGAAGCCATTGCGTGGACATTTCAGTTTGGAAAGAAGCACAAAGTACAATCGGAAGAAATGGTGCTTTAAGACCCGCAGATACTTCCACAAAGACTTCATTTTTTTTGGGGGGGGCGGGGGGTAGGAGGGGTGTGTTCCCTTTGGACCCTCCCGGCAGGCACCCATTGCCAGCAACGGGCTGGACGCAGGACTGGCCTGGGATTCCACACACAGATCTTCAGGAGTCACAGCCGAACGGTTCCCGAGGACCCGGGCTAATCCCGGTCATCACTGAGAGATCTGCTGATAAGATGCGCTCCTTGGATAGACAATCTCTATCCAGACTTGGTAGCTCCGGGGGGAGAAAACCAGCAACATGGACTCACAGGAGCAGTCATCGGAAAGGGGCGTGGGGCGGGGCGGGGAAATGAGGGGATCTCAGGAGACCTGGCCGCTGGAGTTGTGGGCGCAAGTTCAAGGTCCCTCTGGAAGGCCAGGGGTCCTGGCTGTTCAGCCCCGCGGCAGCCTTGCTTCCTCTCCTCTGAGGAGCCAGGTGAGTCCTTCAGGCTCCAGATCGCCTCCTTCTGCTGGGCCGGCCCACGGTGCCAGGAGCACATCCACGCCTGTGCACGTTCCCCTGGGCACCTGTGCGCTTGAAGAAGAGGGGCGGGGAGGCCACAGACAGGGCGCCCCGCCACACATGGCTCTCTCTCTCACCCAGAGAGCCCTAACGTGGGTCCCCTTGCCCAAACCCAGGCCGGGCGCTGGGCCCCGGGCGGGGAGTTGCCTAGGGCCCGCTGCGCTTCTTGCGAAGGGGGCTCTGGCCGCTGCAGGGCCGCAGCTCGGCGAACTGCACCTGTGAAAACACACACACGTGAGGCGGGCGGCTCGGTAACCCTAGCTCGCCGGCCGCGTGTTAATGGCTCCCCGGGGACGCGCCGAGGCAAAGGAAGGAAGGTTCAAAGGTAATGAATCATTCTCCAAACACAGGAACAGGGGGGATTCATTACAGGAAGGACCGGAAGAGTCTCATGCATCATTTCTGGAAACCAAAATATTAAAAGCAGATTTTTTTTTTTTCTAATGAGATGCGAGGGGGTTCTTCTACCTGCCCCGGGCAGTGCTAGGGGATCTCAGTGGTGTGTGTGTGTGCGCGACCCTTTTGCACCTTAAGCAAGCTTCATCACAGCTCCTTGGGGATGTTTGTCTTATGACACAGCAACTTATTAAGAGTTATTCATTTAAGAAGATCTAAAACCTTGGGGGGGAGGGGTAGAGGCGGGGGAAATCTCTGCAAATGATATGCCATTTATTCTGCCAGAGAGGGAAATCATGTTGAAATGGATACTGGCCCCAGACTTCTATAGATTTCTCTTAAAAATGAATTCCATTTCCAATGGAATGGCTAAAACATCTGTGATCACTATGAATGGGGGTGGGGTGGGGGCGCCCCCGGGGGAAACTGTCTGTGGTGCTGTAGGAAAGTGCTCTTGGCGATAACGGAGGATCCGCTGGTGAACTCTACCTTCGGGGGATGCTCTTCCGTTGTGTCCCCATGTTTTCCTGCCAACGCCAAGTGGAGGCACACTCCGAGGGCCGCTGTGCGCACAGACAGCCCCTGACCAGGCTCCATGGCAACTAGCATTCTCCGAGGAGGCGGGCAAGCCTTCCCTCTGCCACTCCAGTGCCCGTGCGCACAACCCCACTCCTTACACATGGGCTTGCACGGGCTGACGGCTGAATGGCTTTACGTAAAGGAATGCATGGCAGCCCAGCTGTGCTCACCACTAGGGGCATTTGTGCAGATCTCTCCAAGGACATCAGAACCAACCACATAAGCTGAGCTGCCATTGGTCGAGAGCAGATGCGTGACATACGAGTAAAGCTCGCTTTCCTCACAATGCTTCGTGAGGGTGCGTGCAGGACCGGGGATGACATACCTGTGATCTTCAATGCAGAACAAGCAAGGACCAGGTGACTATTTTTATTTTTACTGATTTTTTACAGAGAGGAAGGGAGAGGGACAGAGTTAAAAACATCCATGAGCTGCCTCCTGCATGCCCCCTACGGGGATGTGCCCTTGACCGTAATCGAACCTGGAACCTTTCAGTCCGCAGGCCGACGCCCTATCCACTGAGCCAAACCGGTCAGGGCCTAGGTGACTATTTTGTCATCGTGCAATGCAAATGTCAACGCGTCCATTTATATTTTGTAGAATACATTTATTAAATGTATTGTTATTGATTTCAGAGAGGGAGAGGGAGATAGAAACATTAATGATAAGAGAGAACCATTGACCAATTGCCTCCTGTACACCCCAGATGGGAATTGAACCCACCACCTGAGCATGTGCCCTGGCTGGTAATCGAACCAGTGACCTTTCAGTTCCTGGGTTGACCGCTCAACACCTGAGCCACACCAGGCTGGGCTGGAGAACATGTTTTAACAGAGAACTGTATCAAAATGAACGCGGGGGGGGGGGGGATAGAACATCACGGAGCCCATTTTAATCTCTGGGATTTGGAATGAAGGGGAAAGAAATCTGAGGGCCTCGCAGCCCTCCATCCTGAAAGCCACCCAAGCACTGCTGTGTGGCCACGGCCCAAAGTCGGAAATCAATACCTGCTTTGGGATTCTCTCAGATGATAACGCACGGTCTCTGGTCACCGGGATGCCATTTCACGCCATGGCCTCCCATTTACCGATTCTACGAGTCCCCAATTCTCCAGGACAGCGGCTGCCGCCTGCCTCCCCCTCCACCCTGGGCTGACAGCAGTCTGATTGGCGGGGGCCCAGATTGGGCCATTTGAGGGGACTCTCTCCTATTGTTGCCGTGGCTAATCTCTCTGTCTCCACAGAAACGGACGCCCCTGGACTCAGCGGCCATCCCCCGTGAATAATACTTCTGACTGATTGCAAATCGTGTCCCGCCACCTCGGCCTCTAAGCGCATTCTAGTAAGTGGGGACTCTGCCCTCGGCCGCCCTGAATCTTTCGAGGGGACGCGATACCCAGGAGGCGGAGGAGATCATCAGAGCCAACAAGAACAAAGAGAATGATCCTCCCAGGCCCTGCTCCCCACAAAACGCCGGCCCTCCCTTCCCGGACCTTCCCGGGCCCACGCTCCGAGCCCATCTCCTCTCTGGGGGAGACAGGCGATCCCAACGGGGACCGACACCACGACCTGCGAGCGGTGCCGTACGGGTTCCGGAGCGTCTCTAAGTCGCTCTTTTTCAGGATAATTTCCCCCAATCAGCTCAGGCTTTGGGGACAAAGGTTTCCTGGCCGCCTCCCTGCAGCCAGGCCTCTGGAAAGATTTCTCTGATGCGTCCTCTCAATTACTCACACACTGGCACAGCCTCGGGGCCCTGGGGCCGGCCACACGCCCATAGTGGGGGGACAGGGAGGCGGGGAGAGGGGCCCCCATGGGTGGTGACCCGACCGTGCATTACGTACCTTTTGCACATCAGACGGTACCCTGGAGAGGAAGTCTAGTAGCTCGTTATTGTCGATGGCATAGGGATTTCGGAACTTCTTGGTAAATTTATTGATGCCTGAAACAAATAGAAGAAACACAGGGAGATCGCGTCGTCTGTCTGTCTGTCTGTCTGTCTTTTCAACTCGGCCGACTGGGGGAGGGGGGGCGTTCACAGGTAAGAAATTAGTGTGAAAACAGTGCCGGGCCCCAGCCCTGCCCACGCGGCCGCCATGCGGAATCATCCACAAACGCCGTTTCCTGCAGGAAGGGAGGAGGGTGGCGGGAGCGGGGCCCGCCTCCCTGGCTGTGAAAATCCCATTACAATCCCAGCAGCGGGGCGGCAGAGACACCCACGAAAACCGGGGAGCTCATGGGCGTTTTGGGGCGACACTGATTAACAGCCTCCGATGCCAGGGAGACGCATGTCCCGGGTGGGCACAGACCTTCATTAGCCCCAACAAGTCACAGCTTGGGGGCCTCGGGCCAGCGGAGCGGGGAGGTGCAGGCCCCGGCGGTGGTGTGTTTTCTGGGGGGGTTGTTTTGTGTGTTTTTTTTGGTGTTGTTAAAAAGAAGCTGCAGAAATCTCTCAGCCCCCTCCTCCAGCTCATTTTCACAGGTTCCGCCTCTCTCCCTGCAGAACAGAACTCGACATGTTGACTGTACTTCGAGGCGGCGGGAAACTGTGAAAAGTTATTATTGGAAAATTATCTTCCTAGGGTTCGCTAACTTAATTTACGGACGGCAGCCCGGGGGTTGGGAGGGGGGCGTTGTGGGTGGGTCTACAGGCCTGTGGCCAGCAAACTGCGGCTCTTTGGCCCCTTAAGTGTGGCTCTCCCACAAAATGCCACGACCTGGGCGAGTCCATTTTGAAGAAGTGGCGTTAGAAGCAGTTTTTAAAAAATGTGGCTCTCATAAGAAATGTCCGTCGTCATGCTGTGGATGTTTGGCTCTGTGGACGGATGAGTTTGCCGACCACTGGCCTAGGCAGTGGAGTCTGCTCATCTCAGCGGGGCCCATGACCACTGGAAGGAGGCTCTGTCCCTGGCCTCCTCTTCAGAAGGGGGGTCCTCTAACCCCCTTTGGTCTCCCCTGCCGCTCCTCGCCTGTACCCACTGCTCATGAGCTACGTTCTTTTCAGCAAATGCCAACCCTTTCTCACGCTGAGTTTTAGAGGGCGAACAATTCCGGTGGCTCAAGGTCCGCCACGGAGAGCCGGTGGCCCGGAAGGCCCCGTCAATTTCAGCGACGACGCTCCTATTCCCCAGCCCAGGTCACTTTTCACTGTGTTTTTTTGTTTTTACTTTTTATTGATTTGAAAAAGGAAGGGGAGAGAGAGAGAGAGAGACAGAGAGAGACAGAGAGACAGAGAGAGACATCAATGATGAGAGAGAATCATTTGATCGGCTGCCTCCTGCATGCCCCCTACTGGGGATCGAGCCTGCAACCCAGGCCTGTACCCTGACTGGAAATTGAAACCGTGCCCTCCTGGTGCTCACCACTGACCCACACTGGCCGGACACATTTAACTGTTTAATGACCCCTACATAGACACGGTTGGATGTTTCTCTAATTTCATTAACCATGACTTCACTTTCACCTAAAGCGGGGGCGGGGACTTCCTGTATGGCCCTGCACTTGACATAATGCCAACCTCCAGGCACTTCCTTACGGAGGGTCAGGTGTCCGTCTGCTTTGCACATGGCGGCCAGGCCACTGTTCAAGGGTAAATAGAAGCGGCTGGGGCGGTGAGGGAGTCATCTTGCAAATGATCCCTTTTCTCCCCCAAGTCAGAGCCGAACTGTCTTTCTCCCCTCTACCCCCACCGCAAGCTTTATGTTTCTAGCTAAAACTCCCCACCTTCCCCCATCCCCCCTCCCTGCATTGCGTTCCTTTAAACTAAAATACACTCACTGGGTCTTTCTAAAGGCATTAATTGTAGCACGGGCTCTTTGGCAAAAGGAAACAGACAAGGCAAAACGAAGCGGGCAGACAAAGACGCACGGAGAAAGGATATATCTTCTATTGTTAATTATATGGAGTGTGCGCAACTGGAGTCTTTACAAGGAACAGCCAGGCAGGGATAATATCCCAGCCGATCAAAACACCCCATTCTTAGTTACTGAGAAGATTATAAACCTGCACAGCAGCTCCAATGCGCCAGAGAGGGCAGGAGGAGCCCACAATGCACGGAGACACTCGATGAAAAACTTAGCTAGAAAAAACTGTTATAAGGCACTCAGAAGTTATAAGCATCAAAAGCACGACTTTTTAAAAACATGTATTTTTTTTAATTGATTTCAAAGAGGAAGGGAGAGGGAGAGAGAGATGGAACATTCATGATGAGAGAGAATCATGGATCAGCTGCCTCCTGCACGCCCCCAACTAGGGATGGAGCCTGCAACCCGGGCATGTGCCCTTGACCAGAATAGAACCCTGACCTCCTGGTTCATAGGCTGCTGCTTAATCACTGAGCCATGCAGACTGAACCACTTATTTTTAAAGGCGTCACAGGCTCCAATTCTACCATGTTATCTACCGTGTGAGACCAAGTGTCAAAAGGGAGCATCCATGCCTTGTTCCTCTTTTTATTTTTCTCCTTTAAATATATTTTGATTGATTTCACAGAGGGAGAGGAGAGAGAGAGAGATAGAAACATCAATGATGAGACAGAATTATGTATCGTCTGCCTCCGGCATGCCCCCTACTGGAGATCAAGCCTGCAACCCGGGCAGGTGCCTTTGGGAATCGAACAGTGACCTCCTGGTTCATAGGTCAATGCTCAACCACGGAGCCACGCCGGCCAGGCCTGTCTGAGCATCTTAATATCTGAAGGTCCTAATAGCGATGACGGTTGAGAAACCCGCAGCAGTCATAGGAGCCAGGTAATGGAAAACCAGGCCTGACACAGACTCTTGGGGGGAAAGGTGGGTGGCTTCCCCCACTTAATTCCCTGCAATGCACCCCCCTGTGTCAACGCACAGCCCACCCAGCGACCATCGCCGATATTCACCCCAAGGCTCGTGTTTTGTCCGACGGCTGGCTGGGGTAGTAAATCGAGTCAGGCCATTGACTTCCGGTTTGCCATTTGTGTTTCTGCTTTTTTAAAAGCTGCTAAACTGTGTCTGGGTGCACCGCTGCCCTTGGTAAACTATAGCTTCCTCTCTTTTCTGGCGCTGGTCAGGTCATCACTGAGGGCACCCCACTTACCCCCGTCCCTCCCCCTGCCCTCTGCTTCTGGGTTTAAGGATTGGATTGGGTTGGGCTATCTTTTGACTCGAGGAGAGATGGAGTGTCAGGAGCAACCTGGCTACTTTCACATACTACGAAGGGCCAGGGGCAGGTGTTCGCTCTTTGCTCGAGTAACAGAGCAAACGGAGGGCTCCTGGGCCACAGCAATACAGTGGTACCTCAAGATACGAGTACCCTAACATATGAGATTTTTGAGATACGAGCCGTCCAGCGAGTGAGCGATTTTTGCTTTGAAATACCAGCAACAGTTGAGATACAAGTAATCGCGTGGATCGGCCAGCACACGACCCACCAGTTTACCGACTCGAGCGTCTCATAGTTTCCCATGCCTCAATGTTACAGAACGAATTAAACTCGTACCTCGAGGTACCACTGTATATTATTCCAGGGGTTTCTGGCCACGAAGGCCGAAGGGAAACCACACGCACGATCCCGTTTTTATTTGATCACAGGGATGCACCAGGCCTTCCAGGAGTGACGCTGATTGTTCACACAACTGGGCCTATGCAGGGAGGTCCCGGATTCCTGGCAGCCCATGTGCTCCCTTCAAGCTGGTGTTTCACTGCTGGCAGGAGCACACATAAAGTTCACAGTCACACCGGAAAAATGAAGAACTGGCTCCGGCCGGTGTGGCTCAGGGGATTAAGTGTCATCCTGCAGACTGAAGGGTCCCAGGTTCGATTCCGACCAAGGGGACATGCCCAGGTTGCAGGCTCAGTTTCCAGCGAGGGGCCTGCAGGAGGCACCAGGCAACGATTCTCTCTCATCACTGATGTTTCTCTCGCTCTCTCTCTCTCTCCCCCCACTTCCCTTCCTCTCTGAAAGCAATCAAATGTATATGTTTAGCCAAAACTGGTTTGGCTCAGTGGATAGAGCATCAGCCTGCAGACTGAAAGGTCCCAGGTTGATTCCGGTCAAGAGCATGTACCTTGGTTGCGGGCACATCCCCAGTAGGGGCCGAGCAGGAGGCAGCTGGTCAATGTTTCTCTCTCATCGATGTTTCTAACTCTCCATCCCTCTCCTTTCCTCTCTGTAAAAAAGCAGTAAGATATATTTTTAAAAAATGTATATGTTTAAGAAATGAGTCACCGGTTCTCACCTGGAATGGATGGCTAGCCAAAGGATGTGCCCAACTTACCCCAGAGTAGAACGATGTAGCGAAGTGGGATGAAGTACAACGTGATGGCGGCGACCGCCAGTACCAAACAGGCCAGGAAGGACAGGAACGGGACCGTCCAGTTGAACGTGCTGCGGGCAAAACCACAGAAACGTCACCTCCTCTGCGGCTGGACCAGCTCCATCCGTTCATGTGCTCGTTTGCTTCCCAGCTAGACACGTGGAAACGGCCTATCGGGGGAGTTTCTCTGGAAACCCGGAGATGAAAGTCTGCCGGAACAGCCAGGCGCCGGAAAAACAGTCTTCGGGAGCAGGTCAGCAGACCAACGGCCACTGAGCTTCCTGCACCCGCCGGTTCCAAAGAGAAGGCTTGTCCTCAAACGTGACTGAAGGCGGCAATACTGCCCAGCCGCATGACTCAGTGGATGAACGCTCACCTATACACCAGGAGGTCACGGTTCGATTCCCGGTCAGGACACAGGCCCGGTTTGTGGGTTCCATCCCCCAATGTGGGGCGTGCAGGAGGCAAGCCAATCCATGATACTCTCTCAACATGGATGTTTTTTTTTTCCTCTCTCGCTCTCTCCTTTTCCCCTCCTCTCTGAAATCAATCCTATACAGTGGTACCTCGAGATATGCGTTTAATTCGTTCCATAACCTTGAGGCGTGGGAAACTATGAGACGCTCGAGTCGCAGTAAAATGGTGGGTTGTGTGCAGCCGCCCGATCCGCGAGATTACTCCCATCTCAAATGTTGCTCATATTTCAAAGCAAAAATTGCTGGCTCGACGGCTCGTATCTCAAAAATCTCGTATGTTAGGGCACTCGTATCTCGCGGTGCCACTGTATAATCAAGACCTAATATGCAAATTGACCAAATGGCAGAACGACCAGTCGCTATGATGTGCACTGACCACCAGGGGCAGATGTTCAAGGCAGGAGCCCCCCCCCAGCCCGCAGGCCCCAGGCCAGCCAAGGCAGGTGCCAGCTGGGGGTCCTCCCCGCATCACCCCACTGGTGGCCCCGATGATCAGCCCTGATCGCCAGCCAGGCCGAGGGACCCTATCCCTGCATGAATTTCGTGCCTCCGACCTCTAGTAAAAAAATATATTTAAAAAAAGAAAATACAGACCATTTCACGTACGGTAAATGCCACCCCACTGGGGGAGCCTCGCTCTCGGGGTTTGATGTTGAGCCTTTTTTTTAATTTGCTGGTTGCCAATAGTTGGGTGAAAGTTGTCCGTGGTCCTGAGCACCGAGTCACAATGGGATTCCAACAGAGTGACCCTGGACGGCCCCCGGAGTGCCGGGCAGGGCCACGAGGTCACCGTGCTCATGAATGGCCAAAGAAATTAATGGGAGCGAGCCTTCCTGTGTGGCAGCTGGCAGAACAGTGCCCTGTTCATGGCTGGACACATGGCCCCGATGGGGCCGCCACAGCTGTGCTGGGACCACCGGTCCGCGGAAGCACCGGGGAGAAGAGGCGCCTGTTCCCATCACTCTGCCCCCTTCTCCCATCGGACACACTTCCGTGACCGTTAGCAACCCCACAACAGCCACGTCTGTCTACGGGAGACGCTCAGGCACGGAGACACTTTCACCAAAGACAGCGCCTTCCTTCCTCGGGCCTGCCCGCCCCCCACCCACCCCTCACAGCAGCCCCCCACAGCCTCTCATCCTCACTCCATTTCTTTTTAAAATACATTTTTATTGATTTCAGAGAGAAAGGAAGAGGGAGGAAGAGAGAGAAACATCAATCGTGAGAGAGAATCATGGATCAGACCACAACCTGAGCATGTGCCCTTGACTGGAGTTGAACCTGGGACCCTTCAGTTTGCAGGCTGACGCTCTATCCACTGAGCCACACCAGCCAGGGCTCAATTTTTTTTTTCTTCATTGACTTTTGCAAGCCACCAAGTCCCTGAACGACCTGCTTCACCTCCACGCACGCCAGGACCCTGGCCTGTGGCACAGACATGCTGACTCACCTACATGTCCCTGTACCTAGCACAGTCTGGGGCTCTAAGCCTTGGTGCAATGGTTTGCACCTACTAAAGCCCCCAAACAAGGTTTCTATGCTAGCTGCCTGTTTCTTCCCACTCTCAGAGAAGCTGACCATTTGCAGGGACAACAGAATGGCCCTCTGTCTGGTTCTCTCATACACCTCTTTCTGGGCTGGGCCGATCTCTCCTCTAACATCATGTAGTTCAGAGAAAAAAAGACTCCTTTAAACCCTACCTGCGTCCCTTTTTATTTGTGAACTAGAGGCCTGATGCACGAAGATTAGTGCAAGAATGGGCCTTCCTTCCCCTGGCTGCTGGCCCTGCCTTCGCTCCAGCCGGAGCCGTCTTTTCACTCAGCCCGAAGCCTTTCCACCTTCCCACACTGCCCAGAGGTCTGGAGCGGTGCAGAACGCCTGAGTCGTTGCCATGGCAATGTGGGAGTGTCCCGCCCCGCTCCCCTGTGCCTGCGCATGCCATTATAACCTGCCATCTTTGTTGGGTTAATTTGCATACTCACTCGCAATTGGTTGGTGGGCATCATGGAGATATGGTCAATTTGCATCTTATTTTTATTAGTGTAGATACGATACTTATTTTTTTACATGTAGTTTATTACCTAACCTAGGGTCTTCTTGAGAGTGACCATAGTACGCTTCATAGTTACACTGGGCCATCTGGTCACCCCAGCACTGAGGCATTGCCCAACTGTGAGACTGAGAAGCCCCAAGGAGCAAACTGGCCAGAGTTACTAACAGGGCTTGCCTAGCGCCAGGGCTTCAGTTTGGGGGGGGTCTGCATTTTCTGACCTCACGATCCCCACCTGCACTTGCCCTTATGGACGGCAGCTCTAATCCAAATGCCATGATGCAGAGGTAGGACTTACTTTTTAATTCTTTCTCCAAAGGAAGCTACCTCCTCCAAGATGTTCTGAAGCGTGGAAACGATATCCTGTACCATGTAGATTCTCTCGATGATGCCCTTTTTCCCGGGCTCCTAAGAAATGGAGAAGCAAGAGTGGACTCGGTTAGCTCTCCTTATTGTTGCAGTCTAGAGAGGAGTGCACTGTGCTATTAACAGCATGGTTATCGTCCACAGAGTGACTCTAAGAGATGCCTCATTTCTTACAACATAAATATTGATTTATTTACGTACATATTTTTTATTATCGATTTCAGAGGGAGGGGAGAGATAGAAACATCAATGATGAGAGAGAACTATTGATCACTGCCTCCTGCACGTCCTCCACACTTGAGATCAAACCTGCAATGTGGGCATGTGCCCTGACTGGGAATCCAGCCATGACCTCCTTGTTCACCGGTTGATGCTCAACCCCTGAGCCACACCAGCCGGGCCATAAGTATTGACTGACTCCACAAAATGTCCTGCCCCTTCATTCGATGGAAGCTTCCCGTGAGTCCCCGAAGAAGGGAAGCCCCATGGAGCTAAGGCCTGCATCTCCCTGTGAAGGCGGACGCGTTTGCCAGAGAACTCCGCGATTCCATTTGGCCGATCCTCATTTCCTCTTTTGTCTTCACCAGGCTTTCTGCCAGCTCCCCCTTGCCCACCCCACCCCCATCACAGGGCTTCAGACATGTTTCCCGCAGGTAACAGCATGGGATGTGGACACTATGGTTTCCTAGCACTGTGGCTTCTTAGTCAAACACTGCTGCATTTAAATATATATATATTTTTTATTGATTAACGCATCTTACAGTCTCCTTGCTCTGCGATCGAGGCAAGTTCCTGACCCCTTTCTGAGTCGCAAATTTGTTATGGAGAAAAGGGAGATCACAGGGAGCCTCTGGAGAAGTAAACATCACCTCAGCACTTGAGCACTCTAGGCACTTCACACGCATAAGCCCGCCCCTTCGAGAATGCAAAGAGCTGGGCCCACGTGGCTCAGTGGTTGAGCCTGGACCTATGAACCAGGAGGTCCCGGTTCGATTCCCGGTCAGGGTATATGCCTGGGGTAGTGGGCTCCATCCCCAGTAGGGAGCGTGCAGGAGGCAGCCCATCAATGATGCTTTCTTATCATGGATGTTTCTCTCCCCCCCTCTCTGAAATCAATAAAATAGATAAAACATTAAAAAAAAAAAAGGATGCAAAGGGACAAAAGACTGAATAAGCAACTTTGGTCTCATCAGAACAGTCCTGGGGCTGATTTAAGTTTCAAGAGCAATGAGCTTGCAGGACAAGCCTCCTCACGCCGCGCTGCGCTGTCTGAGCTTCTCGGCAGCTCTCTGCTCCATGCTGGCTTTATTTACACGTTCCCGATGGAACGGGGATGTGGCGGTCACACCGTTTAGCAAACACCACGCCGCATCTGCGGCTGCTGCGGTTCCCCGGCGGCGCCGCAGGGGCTGGTTCAGAAGACAGGCCGGCTCCCCCCGCGCCGACCTTGTCCTGAGCAGGAGAGGCTTCCAATGACTCCGGGGAATGAGGAATGAAAATGGCGATCGCCACCAGTGCCACTCAACAAGCAAACCATGTCACGCGGCGAGCAGCGTTACTCTTTTAGGTTTCGAAGAAACGTGGGGTTTACTTCTTAGGAATTTGAAAGCACACAGGGCGTGAGTACGGTTCACGGGACTTAGGGTCCATGCCAGTGATGGGGAGACGGAATTCACCTTTCATAATGCTCCTCTGTGCCGAATGCAGAAGGAGTGGCTGTGGTCATAAGAAAAATAATGAAAATGCCAGCTCTGCGCCCTAAACAGATGGATGGCCTAAACATAAAGGCAAGGTGGCCATTTTCTTCCACTGCTCGTTTGTTTCTAAAAGGTTAAAGACACACACACACACACACACACACACACACACACACTCACACACCAAGAAAACCCGGAGTCTGTAGGCTAAGTTTTGTAAGCAGCTGAAATAAGAACAAAGAGTGTACCCGCGTGTAACACAGTGGTGGTGGGTATTTTTTTTCCTTTCTAAGAACAAAAATAAGTCAAGAAGCAAATATCTCCTGCTTCAAGGCCCTGGTGCCTTCCCCATGCCTCCAATGACAAGAGGATTGTGGGAGAGAATTAACACCATCACAACGAACTTACCACTAAGAATGAATTCTATCACCAGTATGGGACTTTAAGTATTTCCTACCTGTTCTGATTTAGGAAAACACCTTTTTCTCTCTCTTTTTTTGAAATACATTTTTATTGATTTCAGGGAGGAAGGGAGAGGGAGAGAGAGAGAGAAACATCCATGATGTGAGAGAATCATGAATGGGCCGCCTCCTGCACGCCCCCTCCTGGGGATCAAGTCCACAGCCCAGGCCTGTGCCCTGCCCTGGAATTGAACTGTGGCCTCCTGGTTCACGGGCTGACGCTCAAGCACTGAGCCACACCGGCCGGGCTCAGCTTTCTCTTTAATCCCTGAGCAAAGCCAGAGAAATAGTCCTGAACGGAAACCACAGCAGGACACCTCTGGGCCACAGGATGCACCCAGGCTCCCAAAAGCCATCCGTGCCCCCTTTCCACCTCAAGATGTGCCCAGGAGTTTCAGCCACCCAGAGCGCAGAGGCAGAAACAGAACCCGAGGCTGCAGTGGGGAGCATGTTTGGTCTGCTTCCGCCCACTGATAGTAAAAGCCTGCATCGGAAAACGTGCAAACATGAGCAACATCAAAAATAGACTGAGTGGCATCCAGCATGAAAAAAACACACACCACAAAACAACAAAACAAACCAAAAAAACCCTTCAACATCTGTCATAACAAAGAACAAGGAGAAATATTTCTGATACACAACATTAAAAAGCCTGGCTTACTGCACCGGGAACTGACTTCAGGGCGTCAGCATTGCATTGTGCGTGCATGGACACACACACACACACACACACACATGCACACAGACACACACATACATATATGCACATACACATATACGCACATACACAGACACACACACACAGACGTGTGCACACACATATGCAGACACACAGAGACATACATTCACACAGACATACACACATAGATGCACACACATACATAGATGCACACACATATACACACAGACACACATATACACACACATGGTCAACTCCCTGGCACAGGCCGCTCCCGGAGGAAAGAAAACCATTGCTCTTTGTGGAGAGCCATCCTCCCAGTAGGATGGGGCCAGCACAGAAAACAGACCGCTTGGGTTTTGAGTCAATATAATTTCTAAGTGGATTTAAACACTCTCTCCGTCTGCTCACTGCGCACCGCGCCTCCACGCTGACCGGTGCCTGCCAGCGTGTGCTTCTGGCGTCAACATTTCATTAGAGGCTCCTCGCAGCCCACGGACAGGCCAGGCTGCGAGCATGGGCAGGGCCGAGGGCCCGCTGTCTCTGCAACTCTGCGGCTGAGCCCGCCGAGAAGCTGCGCTGCTGATGACCCCTTGCGTGTCGTTTGAGCGGGGGCGGTGAGGCGGGTGGGAGCAAAAATGTGTGTGACCAAACAGTGCAAGAAGAAACTCTAAAATGTTTTGTTTTTATTAACTTCAGAGGGGAAGGTGGAGGGAGAGAAAGAGCAAGAGAGACAGAGATAGCAAGAGAGAGAGAGAGAGAGAGAGAGAGAGAGAGAGAGAGAGAGAGAGGAGAGAATCATGGGATTGGCTGCCTCCTGCATGCTCCCCATTGGTGATGGAGCCTGCGACCTGGGCATGTGCCCTGACCAGGAACTGAACTGTGACCCCCTGGTTCATAGGTCGATGCTGAACCACACTGGCCAGGCCCAAGTTCATTTCTCTTAATTGGGGTTTGTTCATTCAATGGTTTATTTTGAATGCTGAGTGAGCTGAAACATATAAAAACAGTCTGGAAATTGTAAACACTCTACAAATATTATTTTTAAAATCCAATTCTACTTAACTAATTCTTACAGCAAATGATGTTGTTTTAAATTATTACTCGAGTGTCATTTATTACTTACGTTATTACTTTTCCCTTGAGGAAAAAAATGGTGCCCCCCCCAACCTTTCTTGTAAATTATCAATTAGCTTCTAAACTCATTGGAAATAGGGACTTAGTGAAAAGCACACCGAAACAAGGGGTTTCATTAGGAAAGACAAGAGGACTAACTACTATCCCCAGAAAAACAATGACCTGGGGTCATGGAGATACAATGTCCAAAGCAGTCCACATTAGCATGATATAAAAATTCTAAGCAATGGGAAATTAAACATCTAGATTCGTTATCCTATGTAATAAAAGCCTAATATGCTAAGTGTCCAGTCGTCCAGTCGGCCATTCAACCAAAGTGTAATATGCTAATGATATGCTAAGGCCGCTTAACTGCTCGCTATGATGTGCACTGACCACCAGCGGGCAGACGGTCCACCGGTCTACCAGTCACTTTGATGTGCACTGACCACCAGGGGCAGATGTTCCAACCAGTAGGTGAGCTTGCTGCTGGGGTCTGGCCAATTGGAACTGAGTGAGATGGGCCAGACATACCCTGGAGTCCTTCCCGCCAACCTCCCGCGTCCCTCTCTGGCCCCAATTGTGCACTAGTAGGGTCCCTCAGCCTGGCCTGTACCCTCTTGCAATCCAGGCTGAGGGACCCTCCTCTACTCCCCCCCGCCGAGTGCACAAATTTCATGCACTGGGCCTCTACTATATTCTATAAAATCAGAGCCTCTGACTGTATTCTGTTAGGCAGTGCACATTAGCTAACAGAAGGATAGATAACCTACCTAATTTACTGTCTGTCATATCATATATCACAATATTTGGGAGAGACATAACAAGTATAATCCTTACAGTAGAAATTTCTAAGCAAATCCACAAGTGCTAGGGTTAGTGAGCCTGGTAGTAAGTAGGAGGAATACTGCCTCAAAAGGTCAGACTATTAACATTCCTGGGTTACTTCTCAAGGCAATGAGGCCGAACACTCTTAAGAACGAAGGTTTCATGTTGAAAAGGAAAATGTGAGCTAGTCGGCGGGTCAGGGAAAAGACTGCAGGAAGTAAGGAAGCCAATCCCGCCTCCTCGGCACATGCATAAACCGATCATTAAGAATTGGCTGGAATCCATTTTAATATTAAAGTCTCCAAGCTAAGACGATATGGTAGAGACGCTAGCAATTAAATGACTTCATCACTAAAATTCATATTAAATCAAATTAAAAGCAGTTACATCAGAATGGCCATTTATTTTATTCCCCTGGAAATTATCCCTGCGCAGGTCCTCCACAATATGCCCTGAATATTATTCCCGTAGGCTCTGAAATGTGCAGGAAGATATTCAATTATTGTTCATCTTTCAGAGATATTCCTTAACTTTTTTATTATTTTTTAAATATATTTTTTTTATTGATTTCAGACAGGAATGGAGAGGGAGAGAGAGATAGAAACATCAACAATGCAAGAGAATCATTAATCAGCTGTCTCCTGCCTGCCCCCTACTGAGGATCAAGCCCACAACCCAGGCATGTGCCCTTGACCGGAATCGAACCTGGGACCCTTCAGGCCAATGCTCTATCCATCCAACCAAACCAGCCTTATTGTTTTGTTTTCATAAAAATAACATACCTTATCATCTTAACGTACCACTGTTGAGTGAATAGTGTAAGTAAAAAAATCCACTAACCAAACTAACTTGCCGTGGTTTGGATAGTCTTACGTAGCAAAGGAACTGTAAGTAAGACTATTCTCACTACCAGATTGTAAGGAAAGGTCCTTCAAAGTTCATATGCCACCTGCTTCTTTCCCTAAGAAGGCTCTGTCTGGGCAGTGAGTCAGTGTGGAGGATGAAAATCATTTTAAAAATGGAAATTGATGGTCTAAAAAGCACTTACATTTAATGATTGCATCCTAACTTGTGAAAATATATTGCACTAGGGTTCTTAGGCCTGGCCGGCAATCAGGGCTGATCTGTGGGGCGACCAGCTGGCGATCATGAGTTGGGGGAGTGAGCCCCTTGGCACCGGCCTTGGCTGGCCTGGCCCTGCCCACTCGCCAGCCCTGTCCCCCACCGCCTGTTGCCTCCTTCTGAGGGGGAAGCGACAAGGCAATTGGGGGGCCCCTGCTGGCACTCCCCTTGGCTGGCCTGAGGCCTATGAGCTGAGCATCTGCCCCCTGTGGTCAGTGTGCGTCATAGCGACCAGTCATTCGGCTTTTATTATATAGGACAATATTTATGTGCACTCCTTCAATATAAAACATTCCATAGTTGATCAACAGAAGTGCATCAGACATTCCTTATTTGTTCAAAAGAAAACATCTATACCCCCTTTTCACCCATAATTAATATGAAAGGGTAATTTTCTCCCTCTAAACACTGTAAGGCAATTGTGATCTCATTGACCATCCTAAAAAAAAACAACAAAAAAAAACCCCACTAGATCCTTCGAGTTCTCTTGTGACATCCAAGCTAAACACCAACCACCCCACAACACAGGCCCCTGGGGGTCGTTTCTTTAGACAGCAACAAGCAGGGTTTTTACAGCTATCATTACGTGACCTATGCTTTCTCCTTCCTGATATTCATCGTACGCGCCGAAATCGTTTCTGTAAGTAACTGCCGGGCGGGAAACAGAAAGAGCCTCTAATGCGAGGACTGATACCTGCCACAATGAAAACAGGAGATCACGGCTTCGCGTGACCTTCTCTAAGTATGGAACACAGCGTTTTGCACAGTAGTTTCTTGGTTCATGCTTCCATTGCGGGCCCTCACGGTGCAGACAATTAATACAATTTGCATTGTAATCCATGTGTACAAATAAGGTTTGACCTGCGGACTGAGAGGTTCCGGGTTCGATTCCAGTCAAGGGCACATAATAAATCAATAAAATATATTTAAAAAAAATAAGGGCCAGCCGAGGCCGGTTTGGCTCAGTGGATAGAGCATCGGCCTGCGGACTGGAAGGTCCCGGGTTCGATTCTGGTCAGGGGCATGTACCTTGCTTGCGGGCACATCTCCAGTGTGGGGTGTGCAGGAGGCGGCTGATTGATGTCTCTCTCTCATTGATGTTTCTGACTTTCTATCCCTCTCACTTCCTCTCTGTGAAAAATCAATAAAATATATTTAAAAAAAATAAGGTCCACAAAATAGCACTCCTCATACAGAATCTCACGCACATGGGACATGCCGGCTGATTGCTGCTGGCTGAACTTAGTCCTTATCTGCTCTGGGTGCCTGGCAAACTCTACTTGTAACCAGCAATCTCTCCCACGGCCCATCGGGTATAAGGAAGCAGAAAAAACGTCCCTCTCTTCAGAGTTCAGTTGGTACATTCCATTCCCTGAAGAGCCAAAGAACTTGCTCCCTGAGCATCCTATGTTGCCACTGAAAGCCCAGAAAAGTAAGGAAGGCAAGCCCTAGCCCGTGTGGCTCAGTGGAGAGAGCATCGGGGCCTGCAGACCAAGGGTCCCGGGTTCGATTCCGATCAAGGGCGCGTACCTCGGTTGCAGGCTCCCCCCAGCCCGGACCTTGGTCAGGGGTCATGCAGGAGGCAACCCATCAATGTGATTCTCTCAACCCATGTTTCTCTCTGTCTCTCCCTCTCTCGTCCGCGCTCCCTGAAAACCAATGGGAAGATATCCTCGGGTGAGGATGAACAAAGAAAAGAAACGAAGGCAACACTGCGGAGTCTAATGGGGTTTCTGACACAGGTCACTCCCCCGGCCTTTGACAGCGAGAAGGGAGCAGGAGGCTGCGGTGACGTCATTTTACAACAGTCGCCCTGGCAGACAATAAACGGCTGACAGAGGCCAGACCGAGGCCTGCTCTATGCTCGGGAGAGAGGCGGGAGCAGGGGAACGTCCATCTCCCCAGAGAGCCGGCCGCGGGGGCCGGCGCTTTCATCTCCCCGGCTGTCTGCGAGGGTGTCTGGTGGGAAGGGATGCCAGTGATGAAGGGGTGTCATCTCCAAGATGGATCGTTTGGGGAGAAAGGAGTTCCCTTTCTTCTCCTGCTTTGGGAGGAAACGACCGGGTGTTTACAATTTGTAAACAGTTCCTGTCTCGCTGGGGGTGTTACGGCTCCCAGAAGCGGGGTCTGTCATGTGTAACGTGCAACAGAAGCCAGAAGGGCCGCGTGAGCCAGCCCCGTGACACAGCCCGTGTGTGCGGCTCCGTGAGCACATGTCATGGTGGAGGCTGACATCCATGGGGGGAAATAACGAACTGTAATACGGGGCGAATGTTGAAACCCCCTCGTGACAAATCTCTTACGGAAGTGAGAGAGAGCCCGCCTGGCGTGGCTCAGTGGTTGCATGCTGACCTAGGAACCAGGAGGTCACGGTTTGATTCCCAGTCAGGGCACAGGCCCGGGTTGTATGCTCTATCCCCAGTAGGGAATGTGCAGGAGGCAGCAGATCCACGATTCTCTCTCATCATGGATGTCTCTATCGCTCAATAAAAACATATTTTAAGAAAAAGAAGTGAGAGTGAGAAGATAAGAAAGAGAACTGGAAAGTTCACCCGTCTCAGACTGGCTGTGATCAGCAGGAGAGGCATAAACAGTCACATTTCATTTTAGACGTATGCCTCCAGGACAGTGGTCGGCAAACTCATTAGTCAACAGAGCGGCAGTTTGCCGACCCCTGCTCTAGAAGATTCCACAGGCATATGAAATGGAGGAAGCAAAAACAACTGTGGCTGCGCTGAGGCTATTAAAGGCCTTATGATGTGGAATCTAATGAACCAACTAAACTGATGAACAAAACAGACCCAGAGACGAAGAAGCATGGAACAGCCTGCAGAATCTCAGAGGGAGGAGGGGGAGAGTGGGTGGGTGGATGGGTGAGTGGGTGGGTGGGTGGGAAAAGATCAACTCAAGAACTTGTATGCATGTGTGTATGACCCATGGACACAGACAGTGGGTGGAGAGGGACACTGGGTGGGAGGTGGGCTAGAGGAGGTCAGTGGTGGGGGAAATGGGACATATGTAATACTTTTAATAATAAAGATTTTAAAAATGAATAAATAAAGTCCCTACGGAGATACTACACTCCAAGGATCTCAGGAACAAAGCTGCCCCGCAGACAGTGGGGAGAGATGGCGCACAAGACCTTCCGTGTGGGACAGGCTCATCCCTGTAGATGCCGTGGCTCCGATGCAGTCATCCCCGCCTGGAAAGGCAGCCCTGATGGCTCTCCTCCAGGCTCTGGGACAGCTATCCCTGGAGACACCTGGATGTCAAGTTCAACCTTGACAACCCATGCACGGCTGAAGTTGCTACCTCTAGTTAACCGACCACCGGTTTCTCATTCCTTGCCTTCTTGTCAGATGCAATGAATTTTTATGAGATGGGCCGAAGATCCGTGCTCCCAGTGATCGCTGCTGGGCAGTTTATTACTGTTCCGTCCGTGGGCGGTCATTTAAAAAAGAGTTGGCCAGCCCTAGCCAGTCTGGCTCAGTGGATAGAGCATCAGCCTTCGGACTGAAGGGTCCCAGGTTCGATTCCAGTCAAGGTCATAGACCTTGGTTGCGGGCACATCCCCAGGAGCGGGTATGCAGGAGGCGGCTGATCGATGTCTCTCTCTCATCCATGTTTCTAACTCTCTGTCCCTCTCCCTTCCTCTCTGTAAAAATAAAACCAATAAAATATGTTTAAAAAAATAAGTACATAAAATAAAAAGTGTTGTCCAACTAGAAATAAATCTCCCTCGCTTTGAAGCCCTGGTTAATAGAATTTAGGCTAGTTCCTAATACAGGTTTAAAATAATTTCATTAAAACGGAAATTTTAATTTACAACTGTGTTTCCACCCGGCTGGTGTGGTTCAGTGGTTGAGCATCAACCCAGGAACCAAGAGGTCACAGTTCAATTCCAGGTCACGGCACATGCCCGCAAGGGCTGTGGGCTCAATGCCCAGTGGGAGGTGTGCAGGAAGTAGCTGATCAATAATGTTTCTCTCTTGTGGATGTTTCTATCTCTCTATCCCTCTCCCTTCCTCTCTCTCCAAAAATCCATGAAAACATGTTAATAAAAAATAAAAAAAGACTTGTCTCCTTTGGTGAGGCTTCCCAGCATGCACTTTGCCTTCCCAGCATGCACTTTGGCTTGGCTATCCCTACTTCTAACGTTCAAGGAGCCATGTCACACGGATGCCACGCCACATCAATTCATCAAGAAGAAAGTTGCATCTGTGTGACCTTTTGTTTTTTTCCTGAAAAAGGGCAATTTACTTAAAAAAATATTTTACTGCTTGGTTTTGTTATTTTGCTCTGAATGATCATTTTAACACCACAAAGAAGGTGTACTCTGGAATCCCCTCAATTCGCTACAAATGGGCACAACCATCTGCCTCTCTTCATTCATTGCGAGGCCCTTTGTGCCAGGGAGCGGTGTTTTTAAATTCCTTTCTATTTCCTGGGCATTATATAGGGGATCCTAACTGTTAAGATCCCCTCCCCTACCCCTTTCCTCTTCCTCAAGCATCCGAAATGCTAAGCCAGGCGCCCCCCGTACCCACAGGTTGTGGGGGACTGGACGTCCATTCAGCTAGCATCGCATTTGGCATTTCGCTTCTTTTCTCTTTACTCCAGAAGGTTTGTCTGAAGGCGTAATGACAACAGCAGCCGCGGCTTTGAGAGCCTCTCCCAGGAGAAGGGAGAGGACAGATGTACACAGACGGAGAGCCGCGCGCGCTGCCAGCAACAGCTGGGCAAGTGACAGGTTCTGACGCGGGTGGCCGCCCGCAGCGCGCAGGCCGGGGCCTGAAGGAGGAGCAATGTCACTTGATTTGCTGGTGACTTCCCGGCTGCCCTCCGTCTACCGTCCAGACGCCAAGGAGACGCACACCTTCGCCGGCAGCCAAGGACAGCCCTCCTGCCGCTCTGCTAGCTTATTCCTTAAATATATTTCTATTGATCTCAAACAGGAACAGAGGAAAAACACACCCATGATGAGAGACAACCATGGATCAGCCGCCTCCTGCACGCTCCATCCTGGGGATGGAGCCCGCAGCTGGGGCAGGTGCCCTGACCGGGAATCAAACCACGACCTCCTGGTTCGTAGGTCAATGCTCAACCACTGAGCCACGCTGGCTGGCTCTACAGATAGGTTTTTTCTACTATTTCAATTATTTCTTACACTTTGCCCCTTTTCATCCTCATTTTTATAAATGAATGAGAAGAAACGAATAGGGATATCCTTGGCCAATGATAAGGATATTACTATGCTGGCTACTCTATAATCCAAAAAAATAGAAGCATTTGACACAACCTGGAAGGAAGCTATCTGCTGAAAACATGAAAGTCCCTCCCCGGCCGGTGTGGCTCAGTGGATAGAGTGTCGGTCCTTGGACTGAAGGGTCCCCAGTTTGATTCCGGTCAAGGGCATGTGCCTCAGTTATAGGTTCTCTGGCCCTGGTAGGGGTGCGTGCAGGAGGCAACCAATCGCTGGGTCTCTCTCACATGGATGTTTCTCTCTGTCTCTCCCGCTCCCTCCCACTCTCTCTGAAAGTCCATGGGAAAATATCCTTGGATAAGATTTAACAACAATAATAACAACAAAAAAAAACGGAATGCACCCCACCCCCCACGTACTGTGGTTCCCTGGGCCACTCACCTTGTCGTCTTCGTCCTCCTCGTCATCGACTTCCGTGCTCTCCTGAAAGGAAGCCGCACAGTGTGTTAATAAAATACCAGCAGAGATGACCAAAGGCAAACTACACTTTCACATCAAAGAAAAATGTCTACAGCCCTAGCCAGTGTGGCTCAGTGGATAGAACATCAGCCTGAGGACTAAAAGGCCCCAGGTTCGATTCCAGTCAGGGCCCATGCCCGGGTTTCGGGCTCGATCCCCAGTGGGGGGTGCACAGGAAGCAGCGGGTCCAGGAATCTCTCTCATCATTGATGTTTCTATCTCTTTCTATCTCTCTCTCCCTCTCCCTTCCTCTCTGAAATTAATAAAAAAAAAAAAAGAAAGAAAGAAAAAGAAAAATGTTTACAGTCCTAGCCGGTTTGGCTCAGTGGATAGAGCACTGGCCTGTAGACCAAAGGGTTCCAGGTTTGAACCCGGTCAAGGGCATGTATCTCAGTTGCTGGCTCCTCCTCGGCCTGGGCCTTGCTCAGGGCGGGTGTGCAGGAGGCAACCCATGGATGTGTCTCTCTCACATCAATATTTCTCTCTGTCTCTTCCGCTCTCTAAAAAAATCAATGGAAAAATATCCTTGGGTGAGGACTGAGAAAAAAAGAAAACATGTCTCCAGAATGTAAGCGCTAGTCTTTTTAAAACCCAGTACGGGAAAGCTCTCTTAACGAGAGCGCTCTGAGAGGTCAGGGCGCACACACATGCCTCACCTGCATAAAACATCGCTGTAAATAAAGCCATGATAACGGCCAACCTCGGGAAGGGAGGGGATGATGGGGGTAAAGGGGGGAGGTCAACCAAAGGACCTGTATGCATGCATATGAGCCTAATCAATGGACACAGACAACGGGGGGCTGGGGGGACATGAATGGGAGGTGGGAGGAATGGAGGAATAAGAACACATATGTAACACCTGAACCAATAGAGAAATTTAACAGAAAAGCCATGGGGAGAGTGGCCTCTGAAGGCACCCAGCTTGCAAGTGGCTGTGCCGAGCTGAACCTTCTATAAACAGTTCTGTTCTCCTGACTGATGAACCCCAGCTATGGTAAGGCCGTGGGGACCATTCTCCGTCTGCGCGGGGTTCATTGGTACAGTGATGTCTCTACTCCTTGGGGCCATTACGGGAACATTAGACTATCATCCACCTCGAGAGTGAGTCACAGGCTTCTTACGGGTTCACTGTTCTCCTTGAGCTTCGGGTTTGGATGGGGGAGCAGGCGAGGGAAGGAATACAAGGCCTTGATCGGGACTAAAGGGCGCCCAGCTTCGGTTTGGGGGTCACAGTACCGGGTGCGATGTGAACAGGTTGGTTCAGATTTGTTTAAAACCTGGTCTCTAGAGCAGGTATAATTTCCATCATACCCCTGCAATATTGATTCTTTTATTAATTCATTTCAGAGAGGAAGGGAGGGGGGAGAGAGAAACATCCATGATGAGAGAGAATCATGGATTGGCTGCCTCCTGGACGTCCCTACTAGGAACAGAGCCAGCAACCCGGACATGGGCCCTGTATCTGGGAATAGAACTGTGACCTCCTGGTTCAGGAGCCCACGCTCAACCACTGAGCCATACCTGCCAGATCAGAGATGATATTTTTAAATCATGAGAACATGCTAAGGACAACTATGTGAACACGGTCCCCTTTGGATTCCAGAAAAACCCCAGTGTCAAGCTGATCTGTCACCATCTCAAGCCCTTAGAATTGTGTGTAGACACTGCTGGGTTTCTGAATCTGGAATGCCAGGATCATGCCATCAGGGAAGCTAGCATAGACCTGTTCCTGCTCCC
>JAAGEH010000265.1:458367-513582 GCA_011751065.1 Lasiurus cinereus | reverse complement strand
TGCTGGGGTGCGAGGAGAGAGCACAGGGAGAAGAGCTGGGGAAGAAGGAAAGGAGTGGAGGCCGGTGTCTCTGACGGGAAGCCTTGCTGGCAAGTTTGAGAATCAGAGGAGAAACGGGGGCCCAGGAATAGAGGGGCACATGCCCGCCCAGGCTCGGGTTTCCCTGGGAGTCAGCAAGCTTCTGAGAACCCCTGAGCTTCAGGCCGGAGGTGGACACGGCAGGGGAATCCTGGCGGAGGGTCCAAGGCAGCCTCCGGAGGCTCTGTCCCCAGGAGGCACTTTCCTCTCGTGGCTGACAGCAGTCTTCCCTTCCCTCGCGGAGCATCGGCTGTGCACACGGACACGTGCACACGGACACGGAACGGCTGACCGAGCACCACAGAGCTCCGCTGCCTCCAAGGAACAGCCCACGACCCAGAAACAAGCTGCTGTGGACAGGACCCCAGCTGACATCTGAGAGGAGATCTCCACCACAGCCCTGGCCAGTGCGGCCCAGTGGATTAAGGTCGCCTCGTGCACCAAGAGGTTGCTGGTTCGATTCCAGGTCCAGGGCACATGCCCAGGTTGCAGGCTGGATCCCCAGGTACGGGGCATGCAGGAGGCAGCTGATCTATGCTTCTCTGTCATCGATGTTTCTCTCTCTCTCCCTCTCCCTTCCTCTCTCTCTCTCTCTCAAATCAGTAAAAACATATATTTCTAGCCCGGACGGGGTGACTTAGTGGTTGAGCATTGACCCTATGAACTAGGAGGTCACGATTCAATTCCCAGTCAAGGCACATGCCCGAGTCGAGGGCTCAATTCCCAGTGTGGGGTGGGCGGGAGGCAGCCGATCTATGGTTCTCTCTCCTCATGGATGTTTCTATCTCTCATTCCCTCTCCCTTCCTCTCAGAAATCAATAAAAATATACATATATATATATATTTTTTTTAAAAAGATCTCTACTATAACATGGACATGTGTGCAAGGTGGATCCCTCAGGATCAAACCCAACGGACCAGGACCTGTTCCAGCAGTGGCGCTGGCTCATGCTGGCTAGCGCCTAGTCCCACGGCCGCGTGACCGGGACCTTGGTTACCTGGCGGTAGTGGGTACCGCTCCCCCTCCCTTTCGTGGGCTCGATGAAGTTGTAGGCGAAGAGCAGCAGCAGCGCCAGGGGGACCATGTACAGCTCAAAGTTCCACACCGTCACCACGAACACCTGAGGGGAGCAGAGACCACATCACCGCCCGAGGACACGGGTGGGAACCGTCTTCAGCCCCCTCCGCGCCTCAGGAAATTAAAGGCTGACTCGCACTGCGGCAGCTTTCAGAAGCTGTTACAAACAGGTTCATACACGTATGCACACGCGAGCGTGCGCGCACACACACACGTGCAATGATGAATGCAGTTTTAGAATTGGTAGAATGGGGAAGAAAGGAGTTGGCCAGGTACACTCTGGAACAGACCTACACGGCGCCCCCATACCTGGAAACCCTATTCCCCTATAGGCTATTCAGCTTTTTTGCCCCTAGATGTATGGTATCAGAATGGAGGTACAGCCGTATGCAATAACCACGATCTCTAAGAGGCAGGCCACCCACCAAATTTTGCCAACCATAAATTTTTTTGTAACTGGAGAGGGGATTACTTTTTTAATTGGCTTCCAATTATTTTAAAATCCAATCAGATTTTTAAAATCTCTATAAGAATCTTAAAATTGTCAGCCTAGCAGGTTTGGCTCAGTGGATAGAACACTGGCCTGCGGACTGAAGGATCCCAGGTTTGATTCCGGGCAAGGGCACGTGCCTTGGTTGCAGGCTTGATCTGGGGCAGGTGCAGAAGGCAACCAACCTGTCTGTCTCTCTCACATTGATGTTTCTCTCTCTTTTTCTCTCCTCCTCCCCTTCTTCCTCCCTTTCACTCTCTAAAAATTAATGGAAAAATATCTTTGGATGAGGATTATAAAAAAAAACTTATATATAATAAAATTTAAAAATCTTAAAATCTTCCAATTTTGAGGTTGGATGGCCACCCTCTACATTTCTTGATGACTTTATGTAAATGGAAAAAGTCAACCGCTCATCTGTGGCCCACTAATAGCCCATACCACTCCTCAAGGCAGAGACTCTGTTTGAAAAAGTACAACAGCTCTAGACGAAATGAAGCGAGAAGGCATCTAATATGTGGCAACTTTTGGCTCTTTCCCTCCTAAAATGGTCATAATTTCTGGTTGAGAATCAGATAATAAATTTCTCATTATGTGGGGGATTTTTTGTTTGTTAGTTTGTTTTGCAGAAACTGGTAATTGAGCCGTTGAAAGTCCGATTTGGGTAAATACATCTTCTAAAGCCATCAGCAAATTCTCTGCACAGATTATAGGAAGGGAGAAAAGAATCCTCATTTATTCCCCATAAAGTTTGGTATCTTGAAGAGTCAAGACAAAAAAAAATTCCATTAAATGTACAGAAAGCGTCTCCTCATTTCCGAAGCAGAATGTTGGCACCAACCCGCACCCTCAAGTGGTAGAAGGCCGATGGGGCTCTCATTGTCCGCTAGGACAGAGCATTCTAGGAAAGTGTTCTCTGGCCCAATCTGGTTTGGCTCAGTGGACAGAATGCCAGCCTGCAGACTGAAGGATCCCAGGTTCAATTCCAGTCAAGGGCACAGACCCAGGTTTCAGGCTCCATCCCCAGTAGGAGACATGCAGGAGGCAGCTGATCAATCATTCTCTCTCATCATTGAGGTTTCCTTTCTCTCCCTTCCTCTCTGAAATCAATAAAAGAAATATATCCTATCTAATAAAAGAGTAACATACAAATTGACTGTACCTCTGCTATACCCTCAAGCCACACCAGCCACGCCCACCAATCAGAGCCAGTACACAAATTAACCCAACCAAGATGGCTATGGCCACAGAGAGCAGGGGGAAGGCTTGAGTTGCCCCTGGTGATGGAGGAAGCCAAGCTTCCGGCCAGCCCTGGCCAGTGCTTACAGCAACAAAGTTTCAATTGTAGAAGATAGATAAATCCCAGATACCAGGGCTTCCACTTGGGTTGCCGGGGACCATGGCCGGCCTGCAAACCACCACAGGCCCCTTGCCCAGGCTGCCCCTGCCCCAAGGACACCCTTCAGGGCAAACCAGCTGGCCCCCACCCATGTACCAGGCTTCTATCCTATCTAATAAAAGAGTAATATGCAGATTGACCATCACTCCAACACACAAGATGACTGCCCCCATCTTGTCAAAAGATCCTGCCCCCATGTGGACACAAGATGGCCACCACAAGAGGGCCAGCAGGGGAGGGCAGTTGGCAGGGATCAGGCCTGCAAGGGAGAGAAGTTGGGGGTGATCAAGCCTTCAGTGGAGGGGTAACCAGGCCAGTAGAGGAGGGAAGTTGGGGGTGACCGGGCCTACAGGGAAGGGCAGTTAGGGGCAAACAGGCTGGCAGGGGAGCAGTTAGGCATCAATCAGGCTGGTAAGGAAGTGATTAGGAGATGATCAGGCTGGCAGGCAGAAGTGGTTAGGGCAAAAAGGAAGGTAGGCAGGTGAGCAGTTGGCAGCCAGTAGTCCTGGATTGTGAGAGGGATGTCTGACTGCCCTCAAGGGGTCCCAGATTGGAGAGGGAGCAGGCTGGGCTGAATGAATTTTGTGCACCGGACCTCTAGTCCTCTAGTGTGTGTGTATGTGTGTCGGTATGTGTGTGTGTGTGTGTGTCTATATATTCCACTATATTAGGTTACGCCGCTTACAGCTTTATTTCTGGCACTAACAGGCACGGGGCTGCAATGTGTTCACATTACGACCTCAATAGCTCGGCACAGACTCCACCGAGGGCTGGAAACCAAGGAAGGTGCTTGGAAGTGATGAGTGAGCGGTGCTGTTTGAGACAAAGTACAGTCCTTCCAGCAATCACATCAAGCACATCTCGGAGGTCTCCCGTGACTCAGAGAGGCCGCCCATTTGCATCATCGGAGAGAGAGCGGCCACTGAAAACAAGAAGGACGCCGAGGGGTGGATGGTCCTTTCCTGAAGAAATGCTCATAGGGGTCCTGAGTTTACTGTCCTCGGACTCGCCCAGAAAAGCTTTCCTACAATGCCGAGACGATGCTATAAACCGGGGAGAAACCAAAACACGGTCCATAAGCGTGTGTGTGTGTGTGTGTGTGTGTGTGTGTGTGCACCCTCACATAAACCATCAATGGATCACCCGAATAAAAGTTCAAGTGCAAACCCAGCCCACTACCCGTTTGCGTGTCGGTCCGTTCTGTTAAAAAAAAATATCTGCGGCCCCCTGAAAATAAATGTGCAACCGGATCGCATGTGCAAACCACCATCGCCAGCAGGAACTCCCCAAAACAGCAACGTTTCTGATCGCAAACCCCCAAAATGAAGGTTTGATGACTCGCGGAGAAGAGAGTCCTCCTCCGCTTTTATTTTTTTCTCCCGGGACCCAATCCATGCATGAAATATTGGCATCGGCCCTTGAAGAACCAGGAGGCAGATGTTCAGGTAACCGCGAGCCAGGGAATGGTTTACTTTAATAAAGCTGTTCTACGCGGCGCCCCAAATCAGGAGTGGCAACGAGGCCGGGGCACGGCTCGGCGACCACCACCTGTTAGCCCTGAAAAATCAATTAAAGTCCCACGTTCACGGCGAGTCCCTTTCCGGCCAATAAGACGCAGCTTCGTCCTGAGCCGTGGGTGGCTCGGAAGAAACACGCATGAAACCTATACTCCAGGTCTCGCATGCCTGCCCTGCCCACATTCATATAAACTAACCACCACGGTAACCACCACCGTAAGACTAGCCGTTGGGGGCAGTGGTAGAAATCAGGGGGTCAGGGGGAGAGAAGGAGTCAAAAAGAGAGAGGAAAAGAGAGAGAAATCCCCGCTGCTATTTATCTCATCCCGAGAACCATGTCTCCTTTTGGTGAATTCCAAAAATGTCTTCAAAAGCTCTCTCTCTCTTTTTTTCCCTTTCTTCCACCCCTCCTTCAGAACACCGCGCTCCGCTCCCTTTTCTGTGCGAGAAAAGAGATCTGACTTTGCGAGTTGAAAGCGAGGGCAGGGAAGCCATCCCAAGTGTTTTAGTAATTAAACGAATATGCATAATGAACCATATGCCCAAAGGGCCCGTTCTTCATGTGGGCCAGGTTTTTGTTTGAATTTTTAATTTTTATATACAGATGAGACACCCCGTCTCGGCGCCCGGCAGTGCGAGGGAACAGGCGGTCGGAAGCGGGGCGAGGGGACGGTCCACGCCGGGGCCGGAACAGAAGACGCGAGAGAAATGAGCTTCTCCAGAAGTGGGTTTGCCTGGGCCCCCTCCCCTGCAGTCTCCACCCCCCTCCACCCCCACCCTCCCGCTCTGGCAATTGTCATCTGCTCGGGCTGCAGGAGAGGCGTATAATGAGCACACTGACAGCTCTCTACAGTTTGAGCACAAGACAGGGGCATCCGCTGAAAAGTGTGGAGACCCCCTGGGGCAAACGCAAATTCTTTCCTTTTTTAAAAAAATATATTTTTATGGATTTCAGAGAGGAAGGGAGAGAGATAGAAATATCAATGATGAGAGAGAAGCATCTATTGGATGCCTCCTGCACTCCCCACATACTGGGGGATGGAGCCGGCAACCCAGGCCTGTGTCCTGACAGAGAATCGAACCCTGACCTCCTGATTCATAGATTGATGCTCCGCCACGGAACCACACCAGCTGAGCAAGGATTCCTCTTTTTAAAAAACCCTTCTGCACCCATCATTCCGACTACCATCTTGAGTTACAGGAAACCCTCCCAAAGAAGCTACATAAATATGGTATTGCTGGTTCTAGGAAGGCGGTCACCAACCGGTGGTCCTCGGAACACTGGTGGTCCGCGAGTCTGAAAGGCTGGTGATGGTGGTTTATGGATGCCTTTGGAGCAACCAGTCTAGGCCACATATATTAACAAAGAGAATTAGAGGAATTCATACCTCTTTAAAAAAATAAATAAATAAAATATCTATATATCTATATCTATATCTATATCTATATTTTAGAGAGGAAGAGAGAGGGAGAGAGCGACAGAAACATCAATGATGAGAGAGAATCATTGATTGGACGCCTCCCGCCCACCCCACACTGGGGATCAAGCCTGCAACCTAGGCATGTGCCGTGACCGGGAATCGCACCATCACCTCCAAAAGTTCATAAGTGGATGCTCAACCACTGAGCCACGCCGGACTGGCGAGGAATTCAGAACTCTCAATGACGCCACTGTGCACAGTGAGTGGAAAATCCTCCGGGCGAAATGCAGGCCTGTCCTCCTCATTTCTACAGCAGCACAGACGGTGACTTAAAGGGACTCAATGTCTTCGCTCACACATACAGGTCCCCAGTATCCCCTAACTGCCATGGTAAAGGAAGAGGTACAATCTTCCTTAAAGCTTTTCAGTCTCGTTTAGAAAAGACTCCATTATAATCAAAGCAACCTAAGCCATGCAGACTCTGATAACATTACAGTTATCGCCCCGGCTGGTGTGACTCAGTGGATAGAGCGTCGGTCTGCAAACTGAAGGGTCCCAGGTTCGATTCCGGTCAAGGGCACGTACCTGGGTTGTGGGCTTGATCCCTGGTCCTTGTGGAAGCGAGTGCGAGAGGCAACCAATCAATGCGTCTCTCTCATATCAATGTTTCTCTCTGTCTCTAAAAATCAATGGAGAAAACAATAAATACCCCTAACCAGTTTGGTTCAGTGGATAGTGTCGTCCTACAAGACTGAAGGGTCCCAGGTTCGATTCTAGTCAAAGGCATGTACCTTGGTTGTGGGCACATCCCCAGTAAGGGGCATGCAGGAGGCAGCTGATTGTTGCTTCTCTATCATTGATGTTTCTAACTCTCTCTCCCTCTCCCTTCCTCTCAGTAAAAAATCAATAAAATATATTTTTAAAAAATAATTAATAAATAACAAAAAAATTACTCGGTCATCTGTGGACACTCAGGATCCAGTAATCATTCTCTAACACAGAGAAGAGCTCTTTATTTTATTTTATGTTTAAGTATATTTTTATTTATTTCAGAGAAGAAGGGAGAGGGAGAGATAGAAACATCAATGATGAGAGAGAATCATGGATCGGCTGCTTCCTGCACACCCCACACTGGGTATCAAGCCCACAATCTGGGGCTGTGCCCTGACTGGGAATCGAACCATGACCCCCTGGTTTCTAGGTCAATGCTCAATCACTGAGCCACGCAGGCCGGGTGAGAAGAAAACTTTTTTAAAAATGTGTTTGCACAACATTTGAAATGTACAAGGATGATCTGGACAAAGTTAGTAGGTCCTATACGCGGGTCAGTCCTGTACATGTCTAATTCAAGACCCACATTCCAGAATGCAGTGCCTTTGTGTGTGTTGGTGAGTGTGTGTGTGCATGTGTGTGTGTGCATGTGTGTGTGTGTGTGTGTGTGTGTGTGTGTACACTGGTCGGGGAGGCAGCACCGAGGGAATGTTTTAAGTTCCCTCTTCCCAAAGTCATGAACCAAAATCACCAAAATGCGGAAGGCCACCCTGGTCATGAGGGCATTGAGAAAAGATGATGAAAACACACCTGAGGGAAAGTCAGGGTGAACCCCTGGACTCTGGGCGGCCCCCCTTCCGAACACAGACCCACCCTGGTCCCCACAACGTCAACACCAGAGTGGAATGCAAAGCATGTGCAGAGCCCCGTGGTCACAGAGCCGTCAATAACGCCTCGGCCTGCTGCCCCCTCCGCTGGCGTGGCCTCTGGTCCTGGCTGAGTGACCTGATCCAGTGGTCTCCCCGGCAGGCGGGAGACCAGAACCGACAAGGAGCGTCACCTTCGTGGCTGTTTCCAGCCTTTAGGAAGTGTGGGAGCAATTGGAGAGGAGGGGGTCTTGGCCGAGTGCATGAACACTCGCCGTGCTCCCCGACCATAGATCAGGCTGCAGCCACCCAATGCTTCCCGCAGGCGCCCCAGCCGGAGCCTCTGACCTCCTCCTCGCCGGTGTGTTAGCACAGGTGTCATCCGAGGAGGAGGAGGCAGCCTTCCCAGCACCGCTGCCCACCAGCTCTAGGGCTGGGCTGCAATCCAGAAACAGCAGGAAGCCCTGGCTGGCGTGGGCCAGTGGATAGAGCATCAGCCTGGGAACTGAAGTGTCCAAGGTTCGATTCCGGGCAAGGGCACGTGCTCGGGTTGTGGGCTCAGTCCCCAGTAGGGGTGAGCAGGAGGCAGCCAATCAATGACTCTCTCTCATCATTGATGTTTCTATCTCTCTCTCTCTCCTTCTCCCTTCCTCTCTAAAATCAATAAAAATGTATTCAAAGAAAGGAAAAGGAAAAGCAGGAAAATCACCATAATTCTCAGCAGTAGCTCTTGTATCTTTAAGATGAGGGTAAAACTTCTGGATCATAGTCTTTCACAACTGTCTTAACACACACACACACACACACACACACACACACACACACTAGAGGCCCGGTGCACAAAATTCAGGCAGGGGGGAGGGGTCCCTCAGCCCAGCTTGCACCCTCTCCAATCTGGGACTCTTTGAGGTATGTCCTAATAGCATTGGGCCTAAATGGGCAGTCAGACATCCCTCTCACAATCCAGTACTGCTGGCTCCCAGCTGCTCACCTGCCTGCCTTCCTGATTGTCCCTAAAGGCTTCTGCCTCCCAGCCTGATCACCCTCTAACCACTCTCCTGACAAGCTGATTGCCCCTACCTGCCCTCCCATGCAGGCCTGGTCACCCCTAACTGCCTTCCCTTGCAGGCCTGGTCATTTATAACTGCCCTCCCCTGCAGACCTGGTCACCCCTAACTGCCCTCCCCTGCTGGCCTCATCACCCACAACTACCATCCCTTGCAGGCATGGTTCCTCCCAATTGCCCTCCCATTGGCCATCTTGTAGCGGCCTTCTTGTGTGTTGGAGTGATGGTCAACTTGCATATTACTATTTTATTAGATAGGTTAGAGGCCTGGTGCACAGGTGTTGGCCAGCTGGTTTGCCCTGAAGAGTTTCCTGGACCAGGATGGGTATTCCCTTGGGGCATGGGGAGGCCAGGGTGAGGGGCCTGTGGTGGTTTGCAGGTTGGCCACTCCCCCTGGTGATCCAAGCAGAGGCCCCAATATCTAGGATTTATTTATCTTCTATAATTGAAACTTTTTAGCCTTGAGCAGAGGCCAAGGCAGGCCAGGGCTGGGGAAACTTGGTTCCCACCATCACCAGGGGCAACGCAAGCCTCCTGTTCTCTCCAGCTCCATGGCTGCCGCCATTTTTGTTGGGATTTATTTATCTTCTATAATTGAAACTTTGTAGCCTTGAGTAGAGGCCTGGGCCAGCCAGGGTGTGCAGAAAGCTTGGCTTCCTCCATTGCTGGGAAACCCAAGCCTCCTGCTTACTCCATGGCTGCAGCCACAGATTAATTTGTATACTCAATCCTCCTGATTGACTGGTGGGCACGGCTTGTGAGTGTAGCAGAATGATGGTTAATTTGGATAATACCCTTTTATTAGATAGGACATATATATACACATACATATGTATATAGATAGATTGATTTCAGAGATGAAGGGAGAGATAGAAACATCAAAGATGAGAGAGAATCATTGATCGGCTGCCTCCAGCACGTCCCCTACTGGTGATTGAGCCCAAAACATGGGCATGTGCCCTTGACCAAAATCAAACATGGGACCCTTCAGTCCGCAGACTGATGCTCTATCCACTGAGCCAAACCAGCTAGGACCGTCTTATTATTTTTTCAAGCTACAACGTCCATTCTGAAAAAGGGACTTAGTTCCATTCCTATGTGTAGCTCATTCAATGGGCAAGGAGCATGGGGTGGGGGACATTTTCAAAACATTGGATGTTTTTTGTCCATAAAATGAGTCATGGGCGGAAACACCCTGTGTGATAAACAGCGCTGGAATATGCAAAAGCAAGCGGGGGGAAGAGGAGGGGGAGGGGGCAAAAGAGGGGAATCAAATAAACTCCTGCACTGCATGTTTTCAGACCTTCCTTCATCCTGCGGGTTACACGGCCGGACTCTGCTCAGCCAATAACGCACTTCCTGACAAACACATGCTGTCCCAGCAGCTAATCCCACAGTGGAAGCCTGGCCTTTAGCATTTATTACAAACGTTGTCAAGAACTGCTTGCCACGATGTGCGTATTTTTTAATGCGTTAGGTTTTGGCCAGTTGCTAACAGAGCAAGAAGTGGATATTCTTTCTATGAAGCATAGCAGCGAAATAGGTTTTCCGAGGGTCTGACTTGCTTTCTACTCTCCTCCCTTCTGAGTAATTGGAATAGCAATTAAAACAGAATATGAGAAAGCTAGGAGGTTTTTTTTTTTTTTTCTTTCCCTCCTTAATTATAAGAAATTCAGGTCCCGCCGGTGTGGCTTAGTGTTTGGGTGTCAACCTAATGAACCAGAAAGTCATGGTTCAATTCCTGGTTAGGGCACTTGCATGGATTGATCTCCAGTGTGGGGTGTGCAGGAGGAAACCATTCAATTATTCATTCACTGATGTTTCTCTCTCTCACCCTTCCTCTTTGAAATCAATAAAAATATATTTTAAAAAATAAGAAATCCTGTATCTAACAATATAGTATATAAGACTTCATTGGTTTTTAACTTCCCCATAAGACTTAGTGAAATGTTCAGACGAGAAATAAGACTGAAATAATTTGCTCTAGGCCATCATAGTTGTCTGTTGATGACACTCAATAGCTAAAGCCTAAAGCATTTAAACCAAAATAATTATATTTTCTTAGAATCAATGCAGTTTCCCTCACAAATGTGCACTGCAAAGGTTTTTTTAAATGAGACTACAAAAAGAGAGCTGAAAATTAGCTTTATGTTTAAGCAAATCACTGTAGCCTGAGTATTTTCAGACCCACATTTAAGAAAAAACTGCAAGTGAAAATAGATATATTCAGAAAAAGCAATTTAAAAACTTTTGAACCTTAACTCGCAGGAAAGAAACATCTACTGAATGCTTCAACTTTGCTTTTGACCATGTCTAATGTCCAAAATAAAATCACAAAAATAATTAAATAAAATGTTATCATAGCCACTATGCCTCGTCAAGTGTTTTAAAAGAAATTGTGTATGCTGCACGTTTAACTCCGGATAAAACAGCTTTCAAGAAATGGGTGATCCTGCTCAGATTACAACCAACCTTTGACAATTAGCTGTGGGAAGAAATGTCCTCTGGAAACAACTGGATTTGATACTTTGATGTGCAGACGTGCCTACACACACACACACACACACACACACAGCACTATGCCTAAGCAACTTAATGCTGAATAGCAAACAATCTCATAAACCTCACCAATGGCATAGGCATCAAATGTTGGCTATAGGCTGAATAAAAATAAAATGGTAAAAAACATAGGCTTAAAATGGCAATTTGTGCCAGGCTGGTGTGGCTCAGTGGCTGAGTGTCAACCTATAAACCTGGAGGTCACAGTTCAATTCCTGGTCAGGGCACCTGCCCAGGGTTGCAAGCTCAATCCCCAGGGTGGGGTGTGCTGGAGGCAGTCAATCCATGATTCTCTCCCATCATTGATGTTTTCCTCTCTCTCTCGAACCCTCTCCCTTCTTCTCGGAAATCAAATATGTATTTTTTTTAAATGGAAATTTGCCATAGGAAAGCTGTACCCACTCAGCTGGCGATGAACACAGCACAGAACTGCTGTGAAATTTATTATAAAAACAGAGGACACTACACAACAGGAGAATTTCATTTGTCACTAATGATTTCTGCATGTAGATGACTGCATCAAATTAAAAATAAATTGCTGAACTTCAAATCCCAAGCAGCAGTCCACAGGTATTCACCTTTGGGATTTTTTTTCATTTATGAGTTTCTATCGCCACCTGCAGGACTATCTTTAAAGTGAACTTGAGCAATGGGCAGGCTATTTGCTATTTTCTTTCCCTCCCTCCCTCCTTTCTTGCTTTCTTTTCTCTTTCTCTTTCTTCCCTTCTTCCTGCTCGGTCAGTATGTGTGTGTGCACTAAATTTCCAGGAAATCATTTCTTTTTCTTTTGAAAAAAGTGTGCAATAGTAAAAGCTTAAAGATCAGCAATAAAATGCCAAGTGACACTTCCAGGAAGAAGTGTAGCTCCTTGACGGAGGCCGCGGGCAGCTAACGTTTGAACAGCGAAACCACACATCGCATTGAGCATTTTGCAAAGATGGATGCTGAGAATGGAATTAACCTACACAGAAATTCCCTTCGGAAAAATGTGAGGCTGTCCATCAATGGTTTCCTAGGAACACAGACAGCTTTGGCTCTGGAATAAACTTACGGAAAAGTTTATCATTGCATGTGTCTGGCTTATACTAGAGCGGGGGGTGAGGGCTGCTATCAGTAAATTCATACTGAGTATACTGCTGCTCTTTATTTTTTTTAAATATATTTTATTGATTTTTTCAGACAGGAAGAGAGAGGGACAGAGAGTCAGAAACATCGATCAGCCACCTCCTGCACATCTCCTACTGGGGATGTGCCTTCAACCAAGATACATGCCCTTGATGGGAATCGAACCCGGGACCTTTCAGTCCGCAGGCTGATGCTCTATCCACGGAGCCAAGCCGGTGAGGGCTACTGTTGCTCTTTAAATAAACAGATGTAAGGTATCATTTCCCTACAAGTGCCACAAAACACAGACTGTCCGCAGCAGCAGGGGCATGTCATGCCATGTCTTCACCATCATCACCAGTGTCACCATGAGGCCCTGTCTCCCTCTGCTGCAAGAGGCGGGGCCGGGCACCTGGCTTACCACCACCAGCTTTTATTCCTCCGGGTATACAAGCCCCGTAGAGCAATAACTCCACAGACTTATACAATATTTTCCAGCCCTGGATGGCTTGGCTCAGTGGATAGAGGGTCAGCCTACAGACTGAAGGGTTCCTGGTTCAATTCCTGGTCAGGGCACATGTCCAGGTTGCAGGCTTGATCTCCAGTGGGGGGGACCTGCAAGAGGCGGCCGATCAATGACTCTCATCATTGATGTTTCTCTCTCTCTCCCTCTCCCTTCCTCTATGAAATCAATAAAAATATTAAAAATATATATATATGCCGTATTTTCCAGAGTATAAGACGACTTTTTAACCCAGGAAAATACGTATTCTCAAAAGTCGGGGGGTCGTCTTATATGTCAGGTGTCATCTTATAGGGGGTGTATATCCCAAACTATATTTTAACTGGAAAAGTTGGGGGGCGTCTTATACGCCAGAAAATACGGAACATGTTTTTCAAATGTAAGACTGAAGGGGAAAAAAAGTATTGTTTTAACTTTTAATAACAAAATGCATGGATACTGTGTAGGTGCAACTCATACCCACAAAGCATGATCCCAGAGTTTATGGCCACTGAGGACACGGTGGAGGGGCTGGGAGCCCTGGGCTCGAACAAGCCAGGAGGCCTTGAAAACCAGGTTATAAACCTCAGTTTCTCCCCTGAGGGATGAACATGAGGGACCCGCCGTTACCCATTCGACGGCTCCGTGCATTTCCAGACGGTAAACAGCTACCGGGTTTGGTTTTAACACCAACTGAGTGAGCAAAAACGTGTCTTTCTCTCCTTTTCATTTTTATTTTTCCTTGGCAAAATGAAGCATCTCTGGCAATGAGTTGAAACAAAAATTTGAGAACGCTCGGGCAGAAATAGAACAGGCATTTGAGAGGGCCAGGAAAATGCGGACTGAGGTTTGAGGAAAACTCCCGGGAGATGAAAAAGTCAGTAAACACGGCGGCGCAGGCAGGCGGCCTCTTTTCTGCCAAGGGCCACTTGGGTATTTATAACCTCCTTCTCGGGCCGTACAACATTATCAACTTAAAAGCCAGCCTGCTCTGTTTGGGCAAACGGTTTGTTAACTCGCCCCTAACGCCTCGGCAGGGCCAGACCCAATGACTTCTCGGGCCTTCTACGGCCCGCGGGCCGGACGTTCCCCACCCCTGGTGAAGTCTTACACTGAATGTCCATTTGTCTTTGTCCCTTTTTCCTAAAAGTGAAAGCTAGACTATCAGGCCAATGACACATGTGTCCCAGATCAGTTCTGTTATTTAAAAAGCCAATAACCCAACTCCAGGAGAAGCGGCGAGAGAGCACACACACACACACACACACACACACACACACCTTCCTAAATCATCAATCAAATGGCAAAGTACAACCCTAAGCAGACCACCAAGGAGGGTTTCTCTCCATAAACACGGGATCGGGCGGGCAGCCAGCATGAGCACCAGGCTCTGTTGTCACTGGCACCTGGGGTGGGTCTAATTACAGGTCCCCCGGCCAGCGCGCCTGCATCACAGGTCAATACCAGGGCCACCCGCTCCCCAGGCCCAGCCCGAGGAGGAGGGCCCATGTCATCTGGTGGGGAGCCCGAAGATCAGCCCGATAGCTAATGAAAGGACAGCTCAGAAACAAAGGACAAAGCTCAGACTGAGGGGAAAACGAAAAAAAAAAAAAAAAGGCCTTATCAAATTAGCCAGAAATCAAAGTGCTGAGCCTCCATTCCTCAACAGCTTGAACTGACCCGGGAAACGGGTTATAACTGCTTTCTCACCTCTCAGCTGCTCCCCACCCTCTCTTTCCTCTCCCTTCTTCTTCCGTCTCCCTCCTTCCATCCCTCCATCTTTCTCATTTCTAATATTCTTTCCAATGTTTGCATCCGAGAACACGTTTGCTCATCCCGGGATCACGTATACCAGCAGAATGGACAGGGAAGGGAAGGGCTCAGCTCGGCACCAAAATACACAATCACATCCCCGCAGACCCAGGCCTGTGGGTCAGGGCTCCGGACGTGCCAGGTCCCTTCCCGCTCCCTCGGGGCTCCTTCTGCTGGCCACCTTCCGGCCACGGCGCTCACGCGCACCAGCCCCTGGGTGGGCAGGAAGGAGCAGGAAGACGCTGGGAGATGGCACGTCCAAACGATGATGGGGAAGTTGTAGTCGTCTGTGGGCTTTGCCCTCTGATGGGGGCCACAGGCTGTCAGAGGAGGAGATGGAAGAAAAAGAAGGCAGTGCCCAGCCCCCCGGGGTTGAGCATCGACCTCTATGACCCGGGAAGTCACGGTTCCATTCCCGGTCAGGGCACCTGCCCAGGATGCAGGCTCCATCCCCAGGAGCGGCGTGCAGGAGGCAGCTGATCAATGATTCTCTCCCATCATGGATGTTTCTATCTCCCTTCCTCTCTGAAATCAACAGAAATGAAAAAGCAAGGGGTCCCATCTCTGCCCACCCCCTACTTGCATTTCTTCGACACTCAATTTGACTACACAGTGGAGGGAAGCTGGAGAAAAGAAAGTGGGGTGGTGGGGTGGCGAAGGTGGGAATGGGCGCTGGGGAGAGAGGAATAGAGGGGTAAGTCTGAGACTGCTTATCTGAAAACCAGAGGCCCAGCGCGTGATTGAAATCATGTGGGGAGGCACCCAGCCTCCCGCTGGGCGAGGAGGCACCTGCAGGGGGCCAGGACCCATGCCTGACTCACAATGTCCTCCGGTCCCCCCTTCCTGTGTCGCTCCGGGGCCACCCGAGCCACCGCGCGCCATCTTGTGCAGGCCCCGTCTCTGCCTCCGTCTCCACTCCGGGCCTCACCTGCACACACAACCCCCTCCTGTCCACACAACCCCCTCCTATCCTATCCGGTCATGACCCATTACAGCATCTGGCCTAATTTGCATATTGCAGATATATATATACATATATATATATATCTTTGTACCTCAGTGTCTCACAGCATATGAGACGTTGGACAACATGGTTGTGGAAAGGGATAGAGGGAGAGGGCAGAGCCAGAGCAAGGTGGTCAAGCATTGCCTGGGCCAAGGAATGACACGATTCCCAGGAATCTGCTCTTCATTTAAGACCTCAGTGTCAGGATCAGGTGCAGATCAATAGCAGGGATTCTCTGCACAGCAGACCCAGACTAAAGGAATTCACTGGAACCTGCCCAAGGCCACGGCTCCTCCTCAGACCATGCGCAGAAAGCAGAGAGAGTGCGTGCACCCCAACAGAGAGCACAGGGTTGACACTACAGTGACGGAGGATTCCCATATAGGGCCGGGCCTATGGTACACAATGGGGAATTAACCATTCACCTCTTGTCTAACAGGCCATATGAAGACAGGCATGCGCCTGGGATTTAAAAAATCCGGATTAAAAAAAATAATAAAGACCTAACGCTTGCTAGTCAAAATCGAGACGCTCCCAAGATGCCAACTGGTTTCACTCTGCAGAGCCATGGTTCTGTCCGGAAGTAAAATTCAATTACAGAGCTGCAAATACAAACATGAAAATATGCTAAAACAGGTAAGACTCTCCTTTTGCATTTTTAACAGATAGTCCTTTAATGCAATTACTGTAATTTTATTAAATGGCATAATTAGTTAATGCCTGAGAAGTTGTCAATGGAAGGTGCAATTATGTTGTAAAAATTATAAACACAATTTGCAATAATGGATTGTTCATGTAAAAAATGCTGAGAAAAACCTTTAACGTATTTTGAAAAGTATATAATGTGGTCCCTTTGTGGAAAGAAAAGTTTGGGAATTCATCTGAAATGTTAAATAAATCAAATAATAAGCTGTCAAATAGTTTAAGCATTTTATGTATTTATCTATTTTTGCATATAACCATACATAGGTATGCATTTAAAAATATTTTGCCCTAGCTGGTTTGGTTCTGTGGATTGAGTGGCCCGGTTTCAATTCTGATCAAGGACACATGCTGGGGTTATGGACTCGATCCCCACTAGGGGTGTGCAGGAGGCAGCGGATCAATGATTCTCTCTCATCATTAATGTTTCTATCTCTCTCTCTCTCCCTTCCTCTCTGAAATCAATAAAAATATATTTAAAAAATATATATATATATATGTGTGTGTGTGTGTGTGTGTGTGTGTGTGTATACATATGTGTATATGTATATATGTGTGTGTATACATATATATGTATCTTCCCAGCCAGCATGGCTCAGTGGTTGAGCGTCAACCTATGAACCAGGAGGTCACGGTTTGATTCCCGGTCAGGGCACATGCTCGAGTTGTGAGCTCGATCCTCAATGTGGGGAACGCAGGAGGCAGCTAATCAATGACTGTCTCTCATCATTGATGTTTCTATCTCTCTCGCTTCCTCTCTGAAATTAAAATAAAATAAAATAAAATAAAATAAAATAAAAACTTCTCCAGGAAAAGTGATTATTGTAACTTTTTTCAGCTTCAGGGAAACCCTGTTAGTCTCTGAGCTACAACTGCACAACCACCTCCCACAGACAGTGAGGTCTGCTTTGCACATGTGATCACGACTTCCGGTGGATGAAGAAAGAGCCGCTGAGATTTAATCAAAGGCAGGTACATCCAGTTGCGAATAAACTGGTGATAGGACTTAAAGAAGAAGTACATTTTTTAGAAACAGCTAACATACAAATATCTAAGGCTAAAAAAAAAAAAAAAAGAAAAAGACCAGCCCAAATTTTCAAAGTGGTTGTCATTCCAAATGCCCTCTGCGTGTGTGTGTGTGCGTGCGTGTGCATGTGTTGGAAGGGCCAGTTCTATTATTGCTGCTCTTGCTTTTAAGTTATTTTTATTTTTTTAATATTTTGTACTGACTTCAGAGAGGAAGGGAGAGAGACATAGAAACATCCATGATGAGAGAAGATCACTGATCGACTGCCTCCTGCACGCCCCCTACTGGAGATTGAGCCCACAACCCAGGCATGTGCCCTGATGGGAAATGAACCTGGGACAGGCCAATGCTCTATCCACCAAGCCCAACCAGCTAGGGCTCAGTTCAATATGAAACCATTTCTCAAAATTCTGGGATCTCTACACACGAAGATATCTGGATCTGCTAACTATGGGATATCACTGAGAAAGTGGAGAGTTGTATTTTTAACCTTATTGGGGTGAGTGGGGGCGGGCAGGTGATTGATGCTTTAAATTAAGCATCATATTGCAGGCCCTGTCAACTCTGAAGAATACGTTCTTCATTTTTCTGCGCTCAAAAAAACTCAGGGCAAAGCCACAGATGTGAGAGGCACCGCTTTATGAAGATGCCCATTGATATATAGTAGATTTAGATTACTTCTTAACATCAAACGTCCAAGAAGAAATTTAATAAAACAAGGAATCTATCAATGCCCCACGGACTTGCCTCCCTTGGTGCAACAGGCGTGTGTGCCTTCGGGACTGGCAGGAAGCAACCTTCCCAACCACGGCCCTTTTCTGAGCAATAGGGGACCTTGGCTGTTTTTTATTTTTATTTTTATTGATTTGTTACAGAGAGGAAGGGAGAGGGAGAGAGAGTTAGAAACAGCGATGGGAGAGAAACATCCATCAGCCATCTCCTGCACACCTCCTACCGGGGATGTGTCCACAACCAAGGTACATCATGCCCTTGACCAGAATCGAACCTGGGACCCCTCAGTCCGCAGTCAGCGCTCTATCCACTGAGCCAAACCGGTGAGGGCGAACCTTTGCTATATTAAATAATCTTCTGAGGATGCCAGATGTCAAATAAAGGCTGTATTTTCCTATGGGGAAAAAATTAATGCATTTATGCCATAATCTCTCTTTGGGTCTTTAACACAGAATATTGGGGTGTGAGAAATATAAGTACCCAATAGAAAACCAAACAAACCAAAACACCCATGGATATAACTGACTCCATAATGCCCATGACACCATGTAACATAACCTTTTGAGAACAAATTCCATTCATCTATCCCTATTATACCCAACCCATCAAGCTCAGCAAAGGACATAAAAATACCTAGAAAACGTAGAGGAAAGAGAAAGACTTAAAAGTCCTAATGAGCAAGATTTCCCATAATTGTGCCAAAACCGGTTTGGCTCAGTGGATAGAGCCTCGGCCTGCGGAATGAAAGGTCCCAGGTTCAATTCCGGTCAAGGGCGTGTATCTTGGTTGCAGACACATCCCCAGTCGGGGGCGTGCAGGAGGCGGCTGATCAATGGATGTCTCTCTCTCATTGATGTTTCTAACTCTCTATCCATCTCCCTTCCTCTGGGTAAAAAAATTCAATAAAATATATTTTAAAAATTAAAAAATATATATTAAAAAAATATTTCCCATAATCGCTCTAACAAAAACATCCTAGCCATTAGAGCGTGCTTTGGGATGCTCGGGCCACTCTAAGAAAGCCCCAATGTAATGGCTTACAATAACAAGGACTTCTACAGCACATGGCAGCATTCTCATTGTAGGGACCAGTGAATTACAGAGAACTCTCTTCACTTACTTTTGGGACTACAACCCCATGTATCTGTGGATAGCAATGGTCTCCTGGGAGAGAGGTTTCTGCTTGGATTCCCAACAAGATAAAAACTATTTCATGTCGGCCCATCCACTCTAACCAGCCACTGCGAGGACTAGGTCTTCACAGGCTGCTGTGCTTTAATTCCTGCTTTCAGCAAGATATAATCTATCCAGACACACATCCAAAGGAATCTAGAAGACGGATGGTTTGGTCTTCATATACCTTTAAAATTAACAGCCAGAGTACACTAAACAGAATCCAAACCACTCTTGCTTTGTATCATCTGAAAGCAGACATTCACATGATATTAACAGGCTCTCTCTTTTTTTAATATTTTATTTATTTTTTACAGAGAGGAAGGGAGAGAGAGAGAGGGAGAGCTAGAAACATCCATGATGAGAGAGAATCATGGATAAGCTGGCTGCTTCCTGCACACCTCCCACTGGGGACGTGCCCGCAACCAACGCACATGCCCCAACCGGAATCGAACCTGGGACCTTGCAGTCCACAGGCCGACGCTCCCTCCACTGAGCCAAACCAATTCCGGCTTAACAGGCTCTCTCATGTGATCTGACAGAACAGAAGAGGGAACAAAATCCCTACAACTTTGTCCTCAGCCTGTGGGGCCAGTGTGACTCCCAGAGCCTGCGTCACCCAAAGGCGCCTCTTCACCCTGTGCAGGGAACCCTACCTACGTGCAGCCCCATTTCTGATGCAGAACGGCCTCCAGCCAGGCCAGTGCGGCTCAGTGGCTGAGCATCAACCAGGAGGTCATGGTTCCATTCCTGGTCAGGACACATACTCGATTCCCAGTAGGGGGTGTGCAGGAAGCAGCCGGCCAATGATACTCTCTCATCATTGATGATTCTCTCTCCCTCTCCCTCTCCCTCTCCCTTCCTCACTGCTGTCAAAAATATATATTGAAAACTGAAAACAGGCGTGTTTAAGTCAGCACTGTCCATGCTAATGCCTTCAGCACCACCCAGAGGGTGCAGCTGGGCCAGCATCATTCCTACTCGACTCCCTGCTTTCTCAATAATGTCCAAGGCAGACTCTCCCCCACACAGTGGGCCCCCGCCCCCCAGTCTCACAAACCCAGGGACCCTGGCAAAATCACAGCCTGGAGCCCGGCACGAAGATCACCCCTTTATCTTCTGTCCCGCAGGCCCCTGAGATCTGAGGGCGACGTGGCAGCCTGTGCCTGCCCAGGGAGTAGCCGGGCAGAGGGAACAGGCCGCGCGCCCCCCTGCCCACACTCCGTTCCCAATCAGCAGTCCCCACACAAGACAACCTGGTCCCCTCCCATGGTGTAATCTTTCCTCAGATCAGCCGGCAGCCCATTAATCATGGCTGTCACTCCCCCCGTGACCCCGGCGCACGGAGCTGTTTTTCTAAAACCCCAGTGCCAGAGACGAAGCTCAGGGAAGAAGAAACGCTTTCCTCCTCCTCCTCCTCCCCCTCCTCCTCCTCCTTTTCATCCTTCTCCTCCTCCTTTTCCTTCTTCTCCTCCTCCTCCTCCTCCTCGCAGAGGCTGGCCAGGGTGCCCACTGGAAGAAGCCACCGATTGCGTTGACTGCTCTCTTTTTTTGCCCAGAACATTCCATGGAACATTTTGAAACGAATTCGGGGAGGAAGCGGAGGGAGAGAGGCTGAAGAGAGGCCCAACACGTGAAGCCCCACCGCCGAGGAGAACTTGAGAAAGGAAGAGTGGAGAAGTCAATGCCAAGTCCAAGAGCCATCTGGACGAATAAAAGCCTCCTTAACGCGTTTAAGGCCAATTGTTTCACCAACTTCAGACCCAAGTAAAAGTTTACTGAAGGTCAAGGCTGAAGCCATCGCCGACCCTCTCCATCAGTGGTTCTCCACCTTCCTAATGCCGCGGCCCTTTAAGACAGCTCCTGGGGTTGTGGTGACCCCCAACCATACAGCTATTTTCGTTGCTACTGCATAACTGTAATTTTGCTACGGTTAAGAATCGTAATGGAAATAACTTTCCAATGGTCTTAGGCGACCCTGCGAGTGGTTCTCAACCTGTCATGACCCACAGGTTGAGAGCCGCTGCTGGAGCGCCTAAGACCCTCGGAAAACAGACATCCACAGCCGCCAGAGCATCTGGCCCTACCCATCTGGTCAAGGACAAGTTCCTTCCCAAATGAAGGAGAAAGTCCGGGGCTGTACACTGATGAGGTGAGGCCATCTTTCAAGTCCTTCCAAGTGCCTGGGCCTCTCAGTGGCTGACTGGGGTGGCGTTAGGGTCTCTGTGATTTCATTCGCTGCTAAGGGCGGGCCACCGTTATCAGTGAGAAGTGCATATCACACTCATCGGTGGTTCTCCTTTGTGGGGCTCAGTCACATGTAACAATCAGCTATGTCTCAAGTACTATGATATGAATAAATATAGGCTTTTTTAATTTTTTAATCCTTACCTGAGGATATTTTTCCCCCCACTGGTTTTAAGAGAGAGTGGAAGGGGGAGAGAGAGAGAGAGAGAGAATCATCAATGTGAAAGAGACACACTGAATAGCTGCCTTCTCGCACACCCCAACCTGGGCTGGGGATCAAGCCTGCAACCCAGGTACGTGTCCGTGACCAGAATCAAACCCGGGACCCTTCAGTCTCCAGGCCGACGCTCTTTCTGCTGAGCCAAACCGGCTAGGGCTGAGTAAATGTCTTTTATATCCGTGCTGATGAGTGATTTACTTAAAAATTAGCGCCATCTTGTCTTACGTTAGCCGTTGATTTTTCAATGGCCATGTTTCAAAAATCACTGGCATTCACTGGAATAGAAGGAGACAAAGACACACAGTGCAGGGACTACACGACATGGGTATACATCCAGAGCCCCTTTACAACTACAGAGACCAGGGGCTCCCCTCAACGCACCAGCAGTTAGATATGAGCAAGACTGGGGTAACACTAGACATTTCCAAGGGTAATGACATATGTCCTATCCTAAAAAGACATCTTCATACTGACTGTGCGGAAATACCTTTTGAAAGATGAATGGATACCATTTACGTTTTTTGTTTTTATGTCTGTGAATCCTCACCCGAGGACATTTTCCCATTGACTTTTAGGGAGAGTGAGAGAGAGAGGGAGAGACAGAGAGAAACATCGATGTGAGAGAAACACATTGATGGGTTGCCTCCTGCATGAGCCCCTGACCAGGGCCCAGGCCGGGAAGGAGCCTGCCACCAAGGTCCATGCCCTTGACTGAAATCAAACCCATTTTGACATTTCCTTACAGGTGTGAACGTCAGCAAGGGAGGCTGCACTGCATTCTGCTTCCTGTCAGGAACAGGAAGCCGGTGTTTTGCGTGGGAACTCCGGCCTCGGGAACCCGCCACGCAAGCAGAGGGAGGACGCTCACCACGAACGCCACGGCGCTCCTCAACGGCGACTCCCACTGGAAGCAGCTCTTCAGGAACTGGAGCGCGTTCCATATCGCCATGGTGATCCTCCTCACGCGGTCCACGTCTCTGGACAGGATCTGGCCGGAGACAGAGACACAGGGAAGGAGATGTGAGTACTCGCACCCTCGGTGTAGATCCGCCGCCTGGCGTGTCCGCTGTATTCTGTGTTTGCTGCCAATTAAGAAACGGGGAGGAAAAGGTCCCCGTGCCCCCTCCGAAATCCATCTCAAGTCCCATCAGCCGTGGAGGAAGAGAGAACGCGATGCCTTTGATGGCGCCTTGGATAGAGGAGGGCTGTTTGCATCGTATTCATCACAAAACTGAGCAGAGGGGAAAACAAACGAAGCCAGGCACCTGGGGTGCAAGTGTGTGTGTGTGTGTGTGTGTGTGAGAGAGAGAGAGAGAGAGGGGGGGGGCCCGGGCACCGCCCCGGGCGGGAAAAAGAGAAAATACAGAGAAAGAGACACAAAAAGAGAGTGGGAACACGTGGCAACTTGTTTAGTTTAGAAGGAAATGGACAATTTACAGTGGAAATGTTCAGGTCTTTTAACTAACCGAGTCCAGAATAAAAAGTCTATAGGAGCCCTAGCCGGTTTGGCTCAGTGGATAGAGCATCAGCCTGTGGACTTAAGGGCCCCATGTTCGATTCCAGTCAAGGGCACATGCTCGGGTTGTGGGCTCGATTCCACCCCTCACTCTTCAGTGGGGGACATGCAGGAGGCAGCTGATTAATGATTCTCTCTCATCATTGATGTTTCTCTTTCTCTCTCTCCCTCTCTCTCTCTCTCTCTCTCTCTCTCTCTCTCTCTCTTCCCCCGCCCCCCGCCTCTTCTTCTCTGAAATCAATGTTAACAAAAAAGTCCAGAGGAAAGGCTGGTTCTGGCAAAGGAATGCAGTTCTCCCGTCTCCGGCTCCCAGCAGTGACCTTGGCCAGTTTGGAGCCTCTTTCTCAGCAATGCACCCACCTTGGCTGCGGAGAGAATTAAGGCCCTTGGAGTGCTTGTCATGGAGCTGAGTGCTTTTAAGTATTTGCGTCAGAAGCACAAGTTTCCACTCTATGAGAAGGAGGGGACATGTAGTGGTGAGCGGGAGGACCCTGACATGCCCCAGGACCCCAGGACCCCAGCCCCACCCCACCACGCGGGGGGTCTGTGTTTGGCCAAGGAAATGTCTTTTCCCGGTGGAAGGCGGATTCCTTTCAGCTTGTTTGCAAAGCCGCTACCCCACCTACCTCACCCCAGGTTTTAACTTTCAAGTAAACAGAGCCCCAAAAGGCAGGACCACTACTAATAAAAATAAAAACTCAGAGGCGGGCTCCGATTACCCTGGGCAAACATGACAGCCCGTGTTACGGCAGACCGCGCCAAGCCCTGGGCCGCTGCCCTCGGCGGACGGCGGGGCCTTCTCCGAGGGCCGGGAGTTCACGGGAAACAGAAGGACGATAAGACGCCCTCGCTGTGTAACCGCTTTCTGTCACCGCAGCTGCTCGCCCACAGGAAGGGGTGGAAGTAATAAATACTCGGGAAGGGGGACACTTTGTTCTTTGTGACACAGCCAGAGAGGGACAATGGGGACAGAGTGGAATCCCGAACGCGGCCCCCACAGGACGGGAGGGGCCGAAGACTGTGGAAAAGGCGCGCTGGACAAAGAATGCGCGGCTTCCCCTGGGGGGCTCTGACCTGCACCCTGGGTTGAGATGAGGACAAGAGAATTCAGGGCGATAGAGAGACAGGCCATTCAGAAAGAGGTGACGTGGCAGTACCCCAGAATTTAGACAGTACGAACGTGGTAGGAGCAGGGGTGGGAGTCCCAGGCTAGACGGCTCCAAAGATGCACTGGGCTAGTTTCTTTGTGAATGGAAAGGCCGGATCCCTTCCTGAGACGCTGGAGGCAGAGAAAGACGTAGCGGTGACTGAAGGAGGTGGGCAGGGCACGGAGATCTGGAGAACTCAGGGGCTGGAGGAGAGGGATTCTGTCCATAGGACGACTCGGGAGGTTAATGGAGGGCTGACACCTTCTATCTCATCCCACGGATGTCGGCTGAGTCCTTCCTTTCTTATGGAGCTGACTGAAGTCCGTGTTTCGGGAGAGAAGGGGGAGGGGAGGAGAAGGGAGTGGAGAGGAGGGTACTGAGAATGATAGTAGAGGTAGGGATAGGGGTAGGGTTTGAGGTAGAGGGGTAGAGGAGTAGAGGTAGAGAGATAGAGGTAGATGTAGAGATAGAGATAGAGAAAGAGAGGGAGAGGAGGAAAGAAGAGGAGGAGGAGAGGGAGGAGGAAAAGAAAGAGAAGGAGGAGGAAGACGAGGAAAAGAAGAAGAGGAAGAACAACAGGAGGAGAAAGAGGAGGGAGAGGGAAAGGGGAGATACAGCAAATAATGACCGCCAGGACTCCAGGTCCCACATGCTGAGTGAACCAACAAGCCAGCTCACCACAGAGACTGACCTTTTTGGACAACTTGCGGCTGTCTTCAACAAAGCGCTTTTCCCTGGGCGTGAAGGTCCTGATACTGGCTTTGACCTAGAAAGATTATCATTGTTAAAAAAGGGAGGTGTTTCTGTAGATTTCATTCCTCTCCTTCTCTTCTTGACGGGCAAAGACCCGGAAACCAATCTGTTTTACCCTAAGGCCTGGCGGGGAGAAGAGAATGCTGGTTACGAGTGCTCTTCACGCGAGCACATGTGTTTGTGTGTGTGTGTGTGTGTGTGTGTGTGTGTGTGTGTTGCAGCGGGGAGGGGGTGTTAGGGGGGATCTCATTGCATGAACTTCACTTGGGTGGGTCGGACCAGATTTGGAAGACAACAAGGATCTCTGCAAATCAATGGAGGTATTTGAACCACTGCGGAGACGGCTTCATGAAGTTCTCAGACTAAAGAGAACTTCATGAACTTCTCCTAAAGTTGCCTCCACGTAAAGTTGGGGGCTATGTTTTCACCACTAATACCTGGCGTGCGAAAGGAGCTTCTGGATTATAAAACCTATTTTGTATAGAAAAATCTCATTTTCTCTCAATGACCTGGAAAAAAACAGAATTAATACCAGCTGAAATCTGTAGTGTCCAGCATGGATTTGATGGTTGAAGGGGTTTTGTGTTGTTGTTGTTTGTTTTAAATATATTTCTGTTGATTTCAGAGAGGAAGGGAAAGGGGGAGAGAGAGAGAGAAACATCAATGATGAGAGAGATTCACTGATCGGTTGTCTACTGCACACCTCCTTCTGGGGATCCAGCCCGAAACCTAGGCATGTGTCCTTGACCTCTTGGTTCGTAGGGGAATAAGAAACCACTGAGCCACGCTGGCCGGTCAATAGTTGAGCTTTAAAACACTGTTCTTTTTTTCTCTCTCTCTCTCTCTCTCTTTTCCTCTCTCCACCACTCTCCCTCTGTGCAAATATTCTAAAACATTTCCCAGGGACTGGGGAGTCTCTCTAGACTGGCCACCGGTCACATGAGGGAGGTATGGCCCAGTGAGACTTACCGCATTATAGATGAGCTCCATCTCCAAATAAATGACTCCTTTGAAAGCTTGTTCTAAATCTTTATTCTTCAACACGTAGCAATTCGTTTGTCCATCTCGAATCTGTCATACGCAAGAGATAACATACAAATGTTTCCTGGGGTTTAAACTAAGCAGACTCACAGAGATGCATACACTGATGAAACACTTCCTAGGCAAATATTGAAATCATCTTAAATCAATTGTTCATTGTAGAGTGTTCTTACAGCCGATAGAAAGCTAAAGTAACAATTACTGATAATCTAAATGCAAAGTTAGTGGCCTAGATTATTATAGCATCTACATGGGCTTTCCTTCAAAAATCTTAGAGGTTATACATGTCTATTTATTAAAACAAGGTAAATACTCTACAAAATCCCTGGCCAGTATTCCTCCAGAATGCTAAGGTGATGGGGAAAAGGAAACTCTTGGAAACAGTCACAAATCAGAAGACTTCAGAGATAGGGCCACTAAATGCCAAGTGTGGTAGGTACCCTGGGTTGGATCCTGGAAGTATCACGGGCATAAAAGTTGTCAACATGAGTGGAAATGAGGAGAGAGAATCATGAATTGGCTGTCTCCAGCACACCCCCTACTGGGGATGGAGCCCAAAACCTGGGCAGGTGCCCTGACCAAGAATAGAACTGTGATCTCTTGGTTCATAGGTTGATGCTCCACCACTGAGCCACACGGGCCGGGCCATCCCATATTTTAAACAACTATTGCTGTCACTCCAAGTGTTCGGCACACGGGTTCTCATAAACAGCGGTGGAAATGAGGCGAGTCAGTCACGGCGGGAAACAGCCATTCCACTTTACAAGGGAGAGGTCACCTTCCTTCCCTAAGCCACCCCACCTCTCCCGACTGAATAGGTCTTAAACAGAAAGATGGCTTTCCTGGCCAGTGGCGAAGAGGAAGGGGGTGCCCCATAAAGACCTGGTTTCCTTCCGAAACGGGATCCAAACAGGATCCGCAGCTTCCTCTGGTGTCCACGGTCTCACTTAATAAATGGTGGGTGTTAAAGTTGAAAGAGATAAAGACAAAAGCAGCGTGACCGTTTGCCAAGCTGACTTGCGTCCAAGTTAGCTTTGCTACGGGCCACGGGCATTGTACCCCGTTATCTTAAAATTTCCATGATTTCGTAAGGGTCAGGGAAGGTCAAACAGAAGAACAAGAGGTAGCAATATAAAAAGAAGTATTTTATAGTAAGAGAAGTTTTTTGGGGGGATTTTTTTTGGTGTGCCTGCATGTTTTTTAATTTGATTAAGGATCGTTTCCTTTTTCTCAATGTCCTAGAATTGTGTCAGCAAAACACAGAATCCACCGAGGGACATTCAAGTAATCAGGCTGTCCATTTCCTTGTAATGCTAGGCATTTTTATTTAATGCACAGCAATTGCACAGTAATAAAGAGGCCTCCGAGATAATGAAGGCTATTCCTGTCTGGCACTTGAATATCACCTTAAAATACATAAATCACACGTTGGAACATTTTTTTTTTAACTTTGAAAAATAACAGAAAAAATTTGAAGTCTCTCTGAACTGCCAAAAATACCACCATTCTTCTCGCTAAATAGCAACTAGATAGAAATTTGGCATAGATTCCTTCGAAGTTTTTATTGAGACCTTACATGCATAAACTATATGTACTTTGCAACTTCATTTCTGTACCTATCGATACGATTCAGATTGAAAAGCTTGTAGTAGAATATGGATCTGCCTTGTTTCTTTAAATTGCTATAGAATATTCAAAATATAAATAAGCACACTTTATGAATTTTCCTGTTGATTCCATTTTTTCCTGGCTGTCTGCTAGAAGGAACAACTTTGGGGGGAAAGTCAAGCATCAGGGAAAGAGGAAATACGCTGCTCTGTCTGTGGAATAGGCCTGGTTTAGGAATAGATCCACGTGTTTAAATATTTACGATTATAGTTAAACACTGAAGTAATAACACATTATTGCCCTGGGGAATGTTTCCCATATATTTTTTAAACTCAAAAGGTAAGAGAGTGGAAATATAGACATTAACATAAGACTGAAAACCTGGTGTCACTCACAGACCATTTCTGTGTACACGTCACGGTTTTCCCTGATTATTTCACACCCACCTCTGAGACATATCAACGTTCTCAATTCACATTTTACAGACTAGGAAGCTGAAGAGCAGAGGCGTCATGCATCCCCAAAAATAAATCCCTGGAGTTGTGACTGCTGACTCACTGGGTATCTCTATTTGATGGCTTTTCCCTCCGACAACGCTCTATCAATTTATCCGCCTCGCCTCTGTGAATCAGACCATCCATTTCCTTGCAACGCTGGGCATTTTTATTTAATATACAGCCATTTCACAGGAATAAAAAGGCCTCAGGTTGTTTTAATATGTACTCTTTTTTATAACTAATGAGACTGAACATTTTCTCTCCTACGTTTATTAACGGTGCGCCGTGTGTAGGACTGGGAGACCAGACAGTCTCACATTCAATTCCCACGTCTGGCATTTAGCATCTGTGTGGCCAGGGGTAATTCTATCTCTTCGAGTCTCAGATGCTGCTCTATGGTAGACACCCAGAATACAAATGCTCGGAGATACGTGTACGTTACATTTTAATCCATTTTATCTAGGTGCCTGCTCCCAGGGTTGTTCCAAGACATGCTCTCTCCAACAGTGTTTGGTAGTCTTTTTTCTTTGCTTTTTCTTTTTTTAATTTAAATATATTTGTATTCATTTCAGAACTGAAGCGAGAGAGAGAGAGAGAGAGAGAGAGAGAGAGAGAGAGAGAAATATCTATGATGAGAGAGAATCATGGATCTGCTGCTTCCTGCATGCCCCCACTGGGCATTGAGCCCGAATCCCAGGCATGCGCCCTGACTGGGAATCAAACTGTGACCTCCTGGTTCATAGGTCGACGCTCAACCAGTGAGCTATACCTGTTGGGCGAGAGTCTTTTTCTACACTTAGTGATCACTCCTAGTGAATGATCAATAATGTATACATATTAATGATTTTTTATAGAGAGGAAGGGAGAGGGATAAAGAGCTAGAAACATCAATGAGAGAGAAACATCGATCAGCTGCCTCCTGAATACCCCCTACTAGGGATGTGCCCACAACCAAGGTACATGCCCTTGACCAGAATCGAACCTGGGACCTTTCAGTCCGAAGGCTGATGCTCTATCCACTGAGCCAAACCGGTCCTGGCCTAGTGAAAAATCTTTACTATAGGTGTTAATCTGACTGCTCAAATGAGTTTAATAATTTAATGTACTCAAACTAAGGTGACAGCTTACCTGGTATGCTATATTGCAATCACTTTACATTGGCCAAACTATTTTTTTAATATATTTTATTGATTTTTTACAAAGAGGAAGGGAGAGGGATAGAGAGTTAGAAACATCAGTGAGAAACATTGATCAGCTACCTCCTGCAAACCCCACCAGGGATGTGCCCACAATTGAGGTACATGCCCTTGACCGGAATTGAACCTGGGACCCTTCAGGCCGAAACTCCATCCACTGAGCCAAACCGGTCAGGGCTGGCCAAACTTTTTAAATCCTCACCCCAGACCTCCAATGTAGGTATTATAATTATCTTCATGTCATCAAGGAGGAAATAGAAACAGAAAGGTTTAGCAACCTCAAAAATCACACAGCCCGTTAAGGAAAAAGACCGGATGCCAATTCAAGTGGCCTGGCTCCATCATCTATTCCCTTAACAATCATAATCACGTGTGACTACAGCATAAGCCATTCATATGATGATTAGTTTAACTGTTATGACTTCTACCTCTTCAAATTAACGTTTTTGCTGGGTAGACATGTCTTTTCTTTATTGATTAAAAAGAACACACCTCTGCCAAAACCGGTGTGGCTCAGTGGATAGAGCGTCGGCCTGTGGACTGAAGGGTCCTGGATTTGATTCAGGTCAAGTGCATGTACCTTGGTTACAGACACATCCTCCATAGGGGGTGTGCAGGAGGCAGCTGATCGATGTTGCTCTCTCATTGATGTTTCTAAATCTCTACCCCTCTCACTTCCTCTCTTAAAAAAACAACAACAATAAGATATATTAAAAAACAAACAATAACAACAAAAAACACAACTTTTCTATGTTGGTGGGACTATCTTTTTAAATTTTCGCTCAGATTCTGCCGTAAAATTTAGGTGTGTTATTCATAGTGATCCCTACAGTTCTTGTTTTATCACAATTCTTAATGTGTTTTTCTCATTTTTTCATAGCCTTGTAAATGGCTTGCCTGTTGAATTACATTTTACAGAAGCAGTACTTGGATTTATCAAATACACCATGTACATATTTTCCATGTTGCTCATTTTTTTAATGTTCATTAATTCCTTTCTACTGTCCTTAGTTTCATTTCCTTTTGTTGAGATGCTTAAATGATTTTCAATCTTTGTTATTTAATTATGAAATCATTGAAGTTAAGAATTTCCTCTGAATAATACTTTTGGCCCTTCTCCACAATTTTGTGTCATTTTTTCTCATTGTTATCTTTTTTTTTTTTTTAGAAAACATTAATTTACAAGTGGGACACAATGCAATCAGGTTATTTCTTCAATTGCTTTGAATGAAATCTGAAATTAGAAGGACATACTTTCCTTCATTATTTCACTGAAATATAACCTGGATCCCTAAACATATGTATTTCTTGGAAAGTTTGGTGTGTGATCACAAGGTAAACAGACCTCGATAACCTTTAGGAATCCTCATGGAATTACTAAGTCCTCTTTCCTTTCCAAAGGTAATTCTCCAGTTTTATGGTATATTATTGAATTGTTCACTCCAGAGCTGTAGTTCTGGTATCTACATTAGCTACTTGGGATTCCCGCCCTCCCTCCCACCACCAAGTGTCCTGATACTTGTTTCACTTATGTTATTCATTTCTATTTTCCTGGTGCTGTGATCACTATCTTTTTTTTTAATCTATTGAGGCATTTGAGACCCCACAACACAATCCATATATGCATTAAGAAAGCTCACTCCTTATTCTCTAACATTGGAGGGCAATCCCTTTGGTACGCCTAAAGTGCATCTGAGAACTTGCTAGAAAAAAAGAGACTGCAGCCTGGCCAGCATAGCTCAGAGGTAGAGCATCAAGCTATGAACCGGGAGGTCGCGGTTCCATTCTAGATCAGGGTACATGCGTGGGTTGCGGGTTCGATCCCAAGTAGGGGGCATGCAGGAGGCAGCTGATCCATGATTCTCTCTCGTTATGGATGTTTCTTCCTCTCTCTGCCTCTTCCTTCCTCTCTGAAATAAAATATATATATATATATATATATTTACACATACGTTGTTTTTTTTTTAATTTTAAAGGAGACTGCAGCATCTCATCCCCAGAAATTCAGTAGCTGTGGGATGGTGTGGGGGGCTTTCACTATGAACACGCTGTGCAGCTTCAACTTCCAAACATTTGGGCTTTCAAGGAATATCTCAGCCTGGTTTTTCCTCCTGATACTTTCAAAGCTGAATAGATCGTACGTGTGATCATTTTGTGATTCTAATTTTGTAATATTTCCTGTATTTCTAATCCCTCTCTCTCTCTCTCTCACACACACACTCATTTCTGTGGGAAATCATTCACACAGACATTCAAGTTTGTTAGAACCCTACTGACACTGACATTGGCTCTTTGAACCCATACAGCGACCCCCTCTGTGTCTGACTTGTGTTTACATTTGCGTCATTGCTCTGTCCACCCATTTCTGTATTACCATCACGTCAAAGTGCTCCGAACAAGTAGCAGTCAGACTTCCTCTGCGGATCACCGTAAGAGGCTTCTCCCTCCAATAGAAAAGCTGGCCCCATTCAGCACTGACCATCAGGCAGGCTACGTTCAGATTAAACTCGCCATCTTCTTGTTACAGGACATTGAAGAAATCCTACTGATTGTTCGTCTTCCTCCCTTAGCTGGCTATCCTGACCAACTATCATCCACCCTATACACCACCCACGTCATGTTATATTCCATACGTTGTGTGATAACTCCAGCATGTCAAAGCTACACTCATAGTTTCCAGGGCCAATCGGGAAATGTGCCTTATCGTCTATCTTCCTTAATGTACTTCAGTGGACACACTGAACCAAAACTAGGCGAGGAGGAGAACGGAACGTTTGTGTTCAAAAATCACCATGTTTTCTAAATTTAGGTTACCATATAGTACAAATATTAACACAAAGTAAAAGGCCCACATTATTTATTTTAATGGCCACGATTTCAGCATTAGCCACCAAACAAAAGGATGGTGTAAATGTGTCCATTATAATGTGCCAATCTCATCACAGGTGCCACGTGGGCAAACACTCGATTGGAAATGCAAATGGAGATTTGCGGGGACCTCTGCTGGGTCGGAGCCATTACGGGAAATTTGTCTCATAAAACTAATTAGCTGTAGCCGGAGCGGCGGAGCTACTGTGCACACGGCCTCACAGAGAAAGTGAAGGCTGGGCGTCATCACCGATTCGCATGTTGGCGTGGACACGCCGAGAATCAGGACATGCTTCCAAATGTCGGACTGCATCACGCCACAGACGTTAGGAAGTAATAATGAAGAGATGATCTTCTTATGTTAGAGAAACCCGATGTTCAGCGCCTTCCTGGGTTGGCCCCTTAGATAATTCTGAGAGGGTAAACATATCCTATTATAATAAAGAGCTCATATGCTAATTAGACCGAACACCCAAACGACCATCTGGACGTCCTTCCAGATGACCTTCCGGATGAAGCTGGGGCTGCCGAGGCCGGCCCAGGCTGAGAAGGGCTGTGAGGGCTGGCCAGGGCTGAGCCCCTGGCACGAATTTCACGCGTTGGGCCGTGAGTGTTTACATCAAAAAGAACGACCTAGACAGATGAGAAAAATCCAGCCGGGTTTTCTGGACAGAATTGGGATCGATTAGTTGAGGAATAGAAATCTCCAATAAATCTACTGAATTAGATAATTATGAGGAGATGGAGTCTAGCTTGGAAATGTTGTAAAACTCTCCAATGTGCATACTATTTTCCAATGCATATTTACTATGTTATCGATGGGAAGATTTAAGGAAGAAAGTGTTTCCTGTTAGAGGTAGTTAGCGTTTTGGCATATTTTCCATCACATTTATATGTGCAGGTTAGGTGGAGAATCAGTTCAAGCTGGAGGGCATGTGCTGCAGGAAGAGCCCATAGACCCTCTAAGGAGCTGATCACTTTCCCAATTCATTGGTCAAGGAATTTGGAAATCAATCCGAACAGAAACAGCCACAGCTTGCCCGACCTCATGGCTCAGTGTGGAGCACAGACCTATGAACAGGTCATGGCTTTGATTCCTGGTCGGGGCACATAACTGGGTTGTGGGCTCGGTGCCCAGTAGGGGGTGTGCAGGAGGCAGCTGATCCACGATTCTCTCTCCTTATTGATGTTTCTCTTTCTCTCGCTCCCCCGCCCCCTTCCTCTCTGAAATCAATAAAACCATCATTTAAGAGAGAGAGAGAGAGAAAAAAAAAAAGGCTGTTGAAAACGGTTTGGTTGGTTCAATCATCTTTGACTGACACAGAGAGAAAGTTATGTTCGTTATGCCTGAAACTACTGGAACGAAACAGTTGTTCCTGCCTAGAGTTATAAGGCGTCCCCTGGACCCAGGTTGAGGAGACGAAGCAGCTCTGGACCCCAGGAAGCTGTCAGCTACACCATGACCCACAAACTGTGTGTTAAGGAAGGCGACTTACAGACAGCAGGGGAATGGAGACTTTTCCGAGAAAATCCGGGGGCTTGTCTCCGTCTTCGTCAAACACTGTCACTTCCAACGCATCGTGGACATCTTTCACAGGGCTGCAACAAGAAACACACCGCGGATCATACACAAACACACACACACACACACACACACACACACACACGTGGAGCTGGTTCCGTGAAGATCTGAAAACACGGTTTCACTAATTAAGTCTGCAGGTCCTTCGAGTATAAAACTACCATTTAATTAAACTCCAAAAATTAAATCAAACTGGCTATATTCCCAAGCCTTCCATCAGAGAAGATTCAGTCATCCATACGAGGAAAAAGTCAACTTTCTGACTAGGTGACATTTCCCGTGTCTCTGTGCAAGCAAGGGTGGGACCGTTAAAGAAACAGGGTGAAGAGAGAACGGGAGTCAGGAGGAGGAGGGTAAAAGGACGGTGATTTCACAATAGCTTCCCAGCTGGTGTGGCTCAGTGGATAGAGAGTTGGCCTGTGGACTGAAGGGTCCCGGGTTCAATTCCAGTCAAGGGCACGTGCCTGGGTTGTGGGCTCGCTCCCTATCGATCATGCAAGAGGCAGCCCATCCATGATTCTCTCATCATTGATGTTTCTCTCTCTCTCCCTCTCCCTTCCTCTCTGAAATCAATACATCTATATATTTTTAAAGACGCCCTGGATAGTCCAGAGGCTAACGGACTCACAACGTGAAGACTTTGTTCCACTCGGGGTTGAGGGTTTTGTAGATGGTGTGTGTCTGAAGCCGGTCGTTGCCCAGCTCCAACAGGCAGAAAGGGTCGCTCTTCCCTGGAAGGAAAGCAGACGCTGGTCAGATACACGGGGCCTCGGACGGGACGGAGGCCAGGGAACAGGGAACCAAGGCCCCGGGCTTCCCTCCCGGGGCAGCTGTGCGGCTGAGACCTGAGAGCGAGCCCATCTGCCCGGAGCCACGCGGGAGCCCGGGTCCTGCACATGCTCAGACTGTGGCATGGCGAACAGGTTGGCACTGACACGCAACCCAGAGGCAGCCTGCGTACCCGGGGCCACACGGGTGTCTTAGGAGCAGGTGTAAAACTGACATGGGAACGAGTCCATCTTTGTGTTTTTAGTTTTTTTATTTGCTGTAGTATTTTCTTTTTTTTAATATATTTTATTGATTTTTTACAGAGAGGAAGGGAGAGGGATAGAGAGTTAGAAACATCGATGAGACAGAAACATCGATCAGCCACCTCCTGCACGCCCCCACCTGGGGATGCACCCGCAACCAAGGTACATGCCCTTGACCGGAATCGAACCTGGGACCCTTCAGTCCAAAAGCCGACGCTCTATCCACTGAACCAAACCGGTTTCGACTCGTGTTGTTGTTTTCACATTTTTATTGATTTCAGAGAAGGGAGGAAAGAGAGAGAGAGATAGACAGAAAGAGAGAGAGAGAGAGAAACATCAATGATAAGAGAGAATCATGGATCGGCTGCCCCCTGTAAGCAATGGGGATCGAGCTTGCAACCCAGGCATGTGCTCTGTACCGACAATCAAATCCAGGAGCCTTCAGTCCATAGGCCGATGCTCTACCCCCTGAGCCAAACCAGCCAGGGCTCATGTTTTCTTTTAAAACAGAAGCTCATCGCTGTCCCCTTCTTCGATTCCCTTCCAGTTAGCATAGGTCATTATTCTTCTAGATCAGGAAGCCTACGACAGCTTACCGGCCTCTCCTGGTGTGAGAGACGCGGGAAAAAGTACTAATATGGCTATTGAGGGGTTAAAATAGCTTTGCAGTGAAGGGCCACACACATGTAGGGATCCTATGTGAGCACATATGCTATATGTTTGTTGCTTGCAAATGCACAGAAGTGTAATTCCAAAAAGTCAGTTCCAAGTTGTTGCCTTAAGAAAAGTAAAGCTTGCACGGCTGGGCTGGCTCAGTAGTTGAGTGCTGACCTATGAACCAGGAGGTCACAGGTCGATTCCTGGTCAGGGCACCCACCCAGGGTGTGGGCTTGATCCTCATGTGGGGCATGCAACAGGCAGCCAGCCCCTGATTCTCTCTCATCATTGATGTTTCTCTCTCTCTGTCTCCCTCTCCCTTCCTCTCTGAAATCAATAAAAACACTAAAAAAAACAAAACAAAAAGACTGCTCTACTCTGGGAATGCTTTGCAGGATACGGGGTAGGGGCTGAGGAAGAAGGAGCCTGCCAGCGTGAAAAAGCGCACACTGTCTCTTTAACAGCCGTGAACTTGGAAGGGAGAGAGCATGTGCTCTGAGCCTCCGCCCAGACCGAAGCGGCCACTTAACCGCGCGGCAGACGGTGAGGAGAGACTGCTCCTCGGAGAGACCGACGTGACAGTCCGTCAGCACGGGCCCCGGGGACCCGCCTGGCACTTTAATGAAAGCCGGGGGGGCTCCATGGCCACAGGTGGGCTGGGGCCAGGGCCCGCCTCCCCCACCTTACATCCTCCCCAGCCCTTCTCCGAAGCCCGCACTCAGCTGTCCCAGCTAACGAGGGGCACACTTCCTTCCAGAAACTGGCAGCTCCGCTCCCCGTCCCCACGGAACATCTCTGAAGGCAACCCCGTCAGAAAAGCTCATTAGAATGCCGTGCGCATCACTATCGCAGGGAGACAGGCAGAGAGGGAGGCGGAGAAACAAAGGCGTTTAAGCATTTATGAGCCATGCATCAATACCTGATGGACTGATTCGTTTTTGTTTTCTTCCCCTGAAAAGGTTCCAGACATAGGGGACCTTTCCATAACATTTAAATAAATATTTTTCACTTGGGGTAAAAAATGATTCCCCATAATAAATGCAATGCCCAGCCGGCCATGGTGGCTCAGTGGTCCACCTATGAACCAGGAGGTCATGGTTCGATTCCGGGTCAGGGCACACCCCCAGGGTTATGGGCTCCATCCTAATGTAGGGCGTACAGGAAGCAGCCAGCCCATGATTCTCTTTCATCATTAATGTATATCTCTCTCTCTCCCTCTCCCTTCCTCTCTGAAATCAATCAATCAATATATATATATATATATATATAGATAGATATTTTTTTTTTAAAGACTGCTCTACTCTGGACATGCTTGGCAATAAGGACATATTTTAAAAAATAAATAAATAAAGCCCTAGCTGGTTTGGCTCAGTGGATAGAGCATTGGCCTGTGGACTGAAGGGTCCTGGGTTCGATTCCAATCAAGGACACATGCCCCAGTTGCTGGCTCGATCCCCAGTGGGGGGTAGGAGAGGAGGCAGCCAATCAAGGATTCTCTCTCATCACTGATGTTTCTATCTCTGTCTCCCGCTCCCTTCCTCTCTGAAATCAATAAAAAAAAATACATATATGTTAAAACAAATAAGTAAATTAAGAAAATAAATGAATGGCCCAAATGTTCCCCAATGGTACCTGCTGGAGGCTCATTCCAGCATGTCATAAATGCAGGAAGTTTCCTGCAAAGGTGGATGGGACATCGGCTCCAGCAGGGCTGCATCACAGTGTTGCTGTGGAACGGCTGAAGGCATTTCCCCAACCTGACCATGCCCAAGGTACACCACACCTGACCTTTCGATATGTACCATATTTTCCAGCGAATAAGACAACTAGGCATATAAGATGACCCCCAACTTTTCCAGTTAAAATATAGAGTTTGGGATATATTCACCCTATGAGATGACACCCGGGGTATAAGATGACCCCCAACTTTTGAGAAGATTTTCCTGGGTTAAAAACGTCGTCTTATATGCCGGAAAATACAGTATATCTGCTTTGTTTTAGGGCAGTGGTTCTCAACCTTCCTAAGGCCACAATAGTTCTTTAATACAGTTCTTTATGTGGTGGTGATCCCCAACCATAAAATTATTTTGTCGCTACTTCATAACTGTAATTTGGTACTGTTATGAATCTTTTTTTGTTTGTTTGTTTGTTTTGTTTTAAATATATTTTATTGATTTTTCACAGAGAGGAATGGAGAGGGATAGAAAGTCAGAAACATCGAGGAGAGAGAGACATCGATCAGCTGCCTCCTGCCCACCCCACACTGGAGGTGTGCCCGCAAGCATGGTACATGCCCCTGACTGGAATCGAACCCAGGACCATTCAGTCCGCAGGCCGACACTCTATCCACTGAGCCAAACCGGTCTCGGCTGTTATGAATCTTAATGTAAATATCTGTGTTTTCTGATGGTCTTAGGAGACCCTGCTAGCTGTTCGCGACCCACAGGTTGAGAATCGCTGTTTTAGAGCGATTTGTGTCAATACCCAGCCCTGTGTCCGGAGATTAGGGGGAACTTAGTTACTATAGCCTAGTCTCCCCTGCCTCCCGCATGTATCCCGAATGTATATTTCTCGTCTCTTTATGATTAGTTTCCACGCAGCCCTTCTCCAGATTCCTGCGCCCTCCCGGATGCTGAGACACACCCCGCAGGTCCCGAGCAGACACATACACGCCCGGGTCCGTGCTTTTCCTCTGGGCTCCCCCTGTTTTCCCAGGTGACCTCGGGGCAGCCATGCCATGTCACCTTGACAGGGTCTCCCCCCTCCCTCCCCATGCGGCTTCACGGTGTTTTAGCACCCTGCACTCAACCGCCTTCGCTCCATCCGACACCACTTTACAATTCATTTACATTCCTCCAACGGCCAGCGGAGGCTTCTCATTTAAATAATTTCACCTTTATAGGAGCCACAGAAGTGGAATGACACGCAATAAATGGATTTTAGAGGTCATATCCTTCATCTGACCAATATTTATTAAGCATGCACTCGACGCCTGGCGCCGGACCAGGCTGGTGTACACAGACCACCAGGTCGTTACCTTTATGGAACCCTCATAAAAGCTCTGCTTATTTTTTTTAGCAAAGGTCACCTTTTCCATGAAAACGGCCCTCACGTTCCCGGCCAGTGGACTGAGCGCGCCCACCTTTGACCACTGGCCGTATGCTTTCCCTGTGTCTCTGACATCCCACGTCTGTGCCCCTCTGTTCCGTCGTGAGCCCGGTATTTCACAGCGGCGGCCGGATGCAGGCAAACCCAACCTAGCACGCGTGGGCCAGCGACAGAGGGTGGGGGGACACCTGGCTGCCGGGATGGGTGTCAGCTGGAGGGAGCCCTGTGGTTCCCACTCCGCGCGCAAAACCTCACTCTATGCCAGTTCCCACCTGACCCTCCAGGAGGTCAGGAACGTTGGTGCAGACAAGGAAACTCAAGTTCATGGAAATCTGATTTGGTTGATTCAAGTCTACAAGGAATTCACAGCTGAATTTTAAGCAAGGTTTGGGAGGGGACTGATTTGTTCAGCACAGCGACCGGCAAACTGCAGCTTGTGAGCCACATGCGGCTCGAGAGCCGTAGTCTGCCGCTCTGTGGACTCATGAGTTTGCTGACCACTGGGCTGGGGGCTTAATCACAAGGAACAACAACAGCCTGGAATTATTGGAATCGACAGTCTAGATCAGTGGTCGGCAAACTCATGAGTCAACAGAGAGGCAAACTGCGGCTCTCGAGCCGCATGTGGCTCTTAAGCCGCAGTTTGCTGACCACTGGTTTAGCAGAAACAGGTAGGTCTTTCTTAATGAGACAGGGACAGATCAGAGCCTTAAAATAGTTAACGGAATAGCCTGGCCGGTGTGGCTCAGTGGATGAGCGTCAACCCATGAACTAGGAGGTCACGGTTCGATTCCCGGTCAGGGAACATGCCAGTGTGGGGCGTGGAAGAGTCAGCTGATCAATGATTCTCTCTCATCACTGGTGTTTCTCTCTCCCCCCTCCCTTCCTTTCTGAAATCAATAAAAATATTTAAAAAGTTAAAAAAAAAAAAACCCATGTTAGGCACTCAATGGAATAAAGGCCACCATTGAAGGTTCTGTTTCTGGAGGTATCAGAGAAAAGTCTTACCAAAAGATTAATTTAGCAAAATCATGATACTAAGAATCCACAAATATACTGAGAGCCAAACGCACAAGTACATTGCAGAATCATAGCACCATTATTTGAAAAATAATAATTTGGTGAAGAAATTGTTCCTTCCGTCAAAAAAATGGCTTATCTGCTTCTTATTTTTCCTGCTCCTCTGTTTCAGCAATTTTCAAATGATGTGCCACAAGAATTTTTTAAACATGCAATACTCTTTAATCAGGGACCCCTTTTCCCTTAGATTGTCAAATTTTAAAAAATGACAACAGCCAACACAACACTAGCCACCTGGTGTGGAATCCTTGTATTGAACCATAAACATAATAGGTCATTAACAGAGTTACATCTTAATGGCCATGTCACCTAATAAGGTTCTATCTGATTGGTTAATTCTTGGTACCAGAAATCCTCATATATAAGTATATCCTCATATATATTGCTTTGTTAAAAAAAAAAAAAAGGAAATCAATTGCTACAATTTTTCCCTGTAAATCAATCAAAATTGCACCTTTTTTTTTTGTCAGATCAGCAAAGGGTATAATATATTTTTTGAATTTCAGTAAATAGTTTATGTGTGCCATGAGATGAAACAGGTCAAAAACTGTTGCTTTATTTGGAAAATCATGACTGCTGTGTACATGCTTCTACTTATGAAAACACTAGAGGCCCAACGCACGAAATTCATGCAAGGGGCTCATCCGAATGGTCTAATTAGCATATTAGCTCTTTATTATATAGGATTTTGCTTTGCCGTAAGATGACATCAAAGAGGGCGATAAATAAAAATAAAAACGCAGCCCTAACCGATTTGGCTCAGTGGATAGAGCGTCAGCCTGCGGCCTGAGGGGTCCCAGGTTCCATTCCGGTCAAGAGCCTGTACCTTGGTGTGGGCACATCCCCAGTAGGGGGTCGTGCAGGAGGCAGCGGATTGGTGTTTCTAGCTCTCTATCCTTCTCCCTTCCTCTCTGAAAAAAAAAAATCAATAAAATATATATTAGAAATAAATAAAAATATATGCAAATGGCTCCTACCGGAGAAATCAGCAGCCAGGAGGTCCACGGCCTTTAGCACCTTCACTTGTAAAATGCCGATGTCCTTCATGTCTTTCAGGGAGTTCTGCAAGCACTGGGGAAAGCAAACACACACACACACGGATACCACTGATGAAAGCAGCTTTCTACGACCACCGACCACCGAATGCCAAGGACACCTCCCCCACCCCCCGGCCCCCCCCGGGGATCTCGGCCTTTCTCGTGCAAACGCCCGGAAACCTCGCATGGTGCATGGTGTGCACCCTATCCATCAATGGGACACTCAGGCATCGACAGCCACCAGATTACAAGCGACTGAGAGTTAATTAACTCCAGCTCCGAAATGAACACATTACCGACACATACAATCGGCTTTTAACACGGCCCCGTGGTGCCAGCGCAGGCTTCCCGCCGGGAAGATGCGTGGGGAGCGGCGCTGGCTCCCCTGGCCTCCGCCTCTCACTGTAATGAAACTGTTAAGTCACCCAGGGAGGCTCCATTACTCGGCCTCGTTGGTGGAACTTTATGGATGCCGGAGGACGGCACGGGACCCTCCGTGGATGCTCATTCCGGCGGGAAGGAGGGGGAGGATGGAGTTGCAGAGTGAATTTGCTGGTTCTCGCTTTAGCTCAGTCATTCCCCGCGAGGCGGAGCACCCAGCAGCAGGCCTGCATTCACTTCGATGCCAAGTTTTCGTTTGCCCAGACTTCCACCCAGGGTGGGGCAAAAGTCCGTTTACAGTTGTACAGTTGTGCGGATGCGAAACACAGTTTATTCTTGTTATTATAACTCATTAATTATTCTGGTAGTTGCAACATAAACAACTGTTAACCTATTTTGGCCCACCGGGTGTATCTGCTGACATACGGCATTAAGTAAATATCTACCCAATATACTTCTTTTTTTAAAAAATATATTTTATTGATTTTTTTTACAGAGAGGAAGAGAGAGGGATAGAGAGTTAGAAACATCGATGAGAGAGAGACATCGATCAGCTGCCTCCTGCACGCTCCCTACTGGGGATATGCCCGCAATCAAGGGACATGCCCTTGACCAGAATCGAACCTGGGACCTTTCAGTCCGCAGACCAATGCTCTATCCACTGAGCCAAACCGGTTTCTGCCCAATATACCTTCTAATTCTTAAGCATGTATACAGCCAATATTCGGATGTCTATGTACATTCAGTCCTTCAAAACTTGAGTATCAAAGAGATATAAGCAGATAAACTCACTGGAGTGCTTTCAGCACACACTCACTGAACAGGATGCCACATTCCAACCATGGGATATAGTATTTGTGCCATCATTACAAAACTAAAAACCTGTGGTAAGTTGACCCTGGGGGCTTATGGCAGGGTAAAAAAAAAAAACCTTGTTATTGAAGCATTTCAGGATAGAATAATAAAAGCTTCAGGTCTAACCGGTTTGGCTCAGTGGATAGAGCGTCAGCCTGTGGACTGAAGGGTCCTGGGTTCAATTCCAGTCAAGGGCATGTGCTTTGGTTGTGGGCACATCCCCAGGAGGAGGTGTGCAGGAGACGGCTGATTGATATTTCTCTCTCATCAATGTTTCTAACTCTCCATCCCTCTCCTTTCCTCTCTGTAAAAAAGTAATAAAATATATATTTTTAAAACACTTCATAGTAATTAAGATTTGCTTAACCTAACATGCACTGTTGCTAAGAACTTTCTAAAGCTGTTTCTGATCTGCATTTCAACCTAAAAAATAACCCCCCAAAAAACTGGGTTTAAGTTTAAATAAAAACATATTAAGTAAAATACTTTTCAACTTTGAAGACTGTCTAATCTGATGACCGAAAAAACAAATCCAGCCCAGCCCAGCCCAGCCAGTGTGCTCAGTGGTTGAGTGTCGACCCATGAACCAAGAGAGGCACTGGTTCGATTCCCAGTCCAGGTACATGCCTGGGGTTGCGGGTTTGATCCCCAGTAGGGGGGATGCAGGAGGCAGCTACTCAATGATGTTTCTCTCTTATCGATGGTTTTATCTCTCTATACCTCTCCCTTTCCTTCTCTCTAAAATAAATAAAAACTTTTTTTGTTTTTAATCCAGGCTATCTGAAACTTGTGTCTTATAATATCTCATTCTTTCCTTCTAACATGCTGGCCAGCCCACTAACTGAAAAAGAAAGAAATGTAGCCCTAGCCAGTTTGGCTCAGTGGATAGAGTGTCAGCCTGCAGACTGAAGGGTCCCGGGTTCCATTCCAGCCAAGAGCACATGCCTGGGTTTCGGGCTCGATCCCCATTAGGGGGCAAGCAGGAGGCAGCCGATCAATGATTCTCTCTCATCAATGATGTTTCTCTCTCTCTCTCTCCCTCCTTCTCTGAAATCAATAAAGAAATAAAATTAAAAAAATACTAGAGTAGTCATTATGATCTTGTCTAGTGCCACCTTATACACCCCATGAATTTGGGAAAATTTCGAAGTTATCCATGGGAAATGTGGAGGAAAAGTTTTATTTTTCATCACCAATCAATCCTTCCTTAGTTTACCTAAAGCCATCCAAAAAAAAAAAAAAAACGTGAACAGTGGATTGTGTCAAAACATCTTTGGAGTTCGCCAACCTTGCCTGCAGAATTTGCATTAACAATAAGACATGTGGCCACAGGTTTTGTACTCCCTAAGATGGAGAATTTTTCAATTAATCAATACACCTGCCCAGGGAAGGATTGGAGGCTCTCAAGTTTAGGCCGAGAATAATATGCCCATTAAATAAAGATTCATCTTTGCTTCACTTTTATGCCACTTCCCCAAGGTGGCAACAAACATATTGATTTACAAAGAAGAGGAGATAAATATGGAATGCAAATAAAGACACCTAAAAAGCAGAGTAGAAAACATGAGGGAAGAGGACAGAGCCGTTTGACCTCAAAGTGCTGAGTGGACTTTGAAGCACCAAGCAACTACTGAAGGCAAAGTCCTCAGATGCCAGTATTATCCGGGGTGGGACACGGGACAGATCTCCAGCCTCGACGGGCTTGGCTTTGATAAGACACAAGCATTTCTCACCTGCATCTAAAAGGTTCTGGAAAAGTATCAGTAACACTGTAACCATGAAGAGTCGCTTAAAAAAATAGCTATTTTGTGAAGGTGTATTAAAATTCCCAATCACTGACACAGACCTGCTAAACAGTAGTTTGTATACATGAGGGCTTCCGTTTCCCCCCAAAGACTTCCCCAAAGCTACAAACTCAACATCCGTTTGCTGGCCTGCAGAAGAGCATGAGGGCCCGTCCCCATCTGCTGGCACCTTCTCACGGACACCTGCTGGCACCTTCTCATCAACCTCTAGGTCTTACGTCTTGTTTCAGGAGACGTACAGTGCAACTTCGGACAAAGATGTCTTTCTACGCAGTTCCTCAGTTCACAGACTTTGGTGCCACTTAAAAGTGGGGGCGGGTTGCCAGGCTGTCGTGGCTCAATGGTTGAGCATCAACCTGTGAGCCAGGAGGTCACGGTTCGATTCCCCGTCAAGGGCATGTGCCCGGGTTGCGGGCTCGATCCCCAGTAAGGGGGGCATGCAGGAGGCAGCCCACCCATGATTCTCTCTCATCATGGATGCTCTATCACTCCCTCCCATCGTCTCGGAAACCAATAAAAACATTTTGTAAAAGGGGGGAGGGGTGTCTCGAGGCCAAGCACTCACATAGCGCTGGGTGATCTGCTGCCTTTCGCTGGGGTCCGCCAAGGGGCACACACACAGGTCGGACACGGAGACCCCGGCGCAGGGCGTGAGCGTGACGAGCACCAGGAGGGCCCCCAGGCAGCTGTCCAGCGGCAGCTCCAAGCAGTTGGCTTGCTTGAGCGGGAGCGAGGCGATGTCGACTTTACACCTGCAAAAGCGGAAACCGAAGAGAGGGGGTGAGCGACGCACTCGGGGCCACCTCGGAGCATCCCAAGAACCTCGCTTGCTTATTCCCCGGACCGAATCCTACGGGGCACGGGTTTCTCGGGCAGGAAGGTCGAGAGGGCTCCCGTGGCTTAGCATCCTCACTCCTCGCCAACACTCTCTAAAATGAAGGAGAGGAGCCCGGCCAGGGCGGCTCAGTGGTGGAGCATCAACCCATGAACCAGGAGGTCGCTGTTCGATTCCCGGTCAGGGCACAGGCCCGGGTTGCAGGCTCAATCCCGAGTGAGGCCTGCAGGAGGCAGCCAGCTGATCCATGATTCGCTCTCCTCGTGGATGTTTCTATCTCTCTCTCTCCCCCTCTCCCTTCCTCTCTGAAATCAAGAAAAACATATTTTTGAAAAAAAAATACAATGAAGGAGGAAAGGTAAGGAATGGAATGGCAAAAGGAAAAGAGGAGTCAGATCTTTGCCCAATGAGGTCTGCAGAGAGACAATGAGGTCAGGAATTAGGGGGAGCCTGGCCTGCGAGACTCAGTGGTTTGAGTGTGGACCTATGAGCCAGGAGGTCATGGTGGGTTCAATTCCCAGTCAGGGCACAGGCCCGGGTTGCAGACTCAATCCCCAGTGTGCGGCGTGCAGGAGGCAGCCAAACAGTGATTCTCTCTCATCACTGATGTTTCTCTCCCTCTCTCCCCACCCCCTCCTTTCCTCTCTGAAATCAATAAAAATATATTTAAAAAAAAGAAAGAAAACAGAATTAGGGAGAAAGAAGGACTTTGCAAGTTTTTTTTTTAAATGTATTTTATTGACTTTTTACAGAGAGGAAAGGAGAGGAATAGAGTTAGAAACATCCATCAGCCGCCTCCTGCCCACCCCCCACTGGGGATGTGCCTGCAACCAAGGTAGATGCTCTTGACCAGAATGGAACCTGGAACCTTTCAATCCGCAGGCCGACGCTCTATGCACGGAGCCAAACCTGTTTCGGCAGGACTCTGCAAGTTTTAAGTATTATGGCCCTATGTGGCTTTTCTGCTCCGTTCTTTTCCCAGCGAAGAGAATCAAGGGTTCAACAATGATTTAGAAAAGACAAGAGGCACGTAAGCAGGAGAGGACTAATGAAAACACCATTTCCTTCTGGACGAATGCCAACGGGCGTGTGTGTTTTTCACACCCACGTGCTAGGTGCTTTCCTAACAGGCGTGTGACACGGACAAATGGAGCACGAAGTGCTGCTGATGGATCCCACTTCAGCAGTGCAGCTGGGAAGGCCGTCCCATCTGCTATAGACGGCGTGTTTCCGCCTCCTCGCCACCATGTTCCAGGCTGCTGAAAGCCTCAAGCACAGTGAAATATGGAAGCAAGCTCCGCACAGCGGGCTGAGTGCTCAGCGCGTGTTTGCTTTAACACGGACAACTCTGCGTCTGCCTGGACCACACCTGCTTTGTTTATGCTTAGAAGGGTTACGGAGTGGAGGTGGGGGTGGAGGTGGGAGGGAGACCAGGAGGGAGGAAGGGAGGGACCTGTTCGGACAATCATTCTGTTCACTGGCTCTGCGGCCAAAGTGAGATCTTAGAGTATTTAGTCAATATTGTCTCCAGGCCTGGCCAGTGTGTCTCAGTGGTTGAATGAAGACCCTTGAATCAGGAGATCATGGTTCAGTTCCAAGTCAGGGGGCAGCCACTCAGTGATTCTCTCTCATCAATGATGTTTTTATCTCTCTCCCTCCCCCTTCCTCTTTGAAATCAGTTAATATATATACATATAAAATATGTATGTATACACACATACGCACATTATATATATATATATATATACATATATACACATACATATATAATATATATACATACATACATGTGTGTGTGTGTGTGTGTGTGTGTGTGTGTGTGTATTAGAGGCCCAGTGCATGAATTCATGCATGGGTGGAGTCCGGCCAGCCTGGCCAGGGGGAGGGGACATGGATGGTTGGCCGGCCTGCCTGCTGGTCGAACTCCTGGTTGAGGGGACAATTTGCATGTTAGCCTTTTATTATATAGGATATACACTGAGTGACCAGATTAGTATGTGTTCAGAGATCATCATCATCTGGCCACTCAGTGTACATAGAAAGGAATATAGGCCCCTCCCATATGGAAAAGCTCATGGTTTTATTCATCTGAAGAAAACAAGGCTAAATTACTTATGTTTCCTCAGCAGCAGGCATATAGCAAAGCCATGCTCCACAGCCCACAGCAGTTAATGTGCTGATAGAGCAGTGTTTCTGACCTCCTGTGCATGCCTTCCTCCATTAATCCCACCGCATTTTATTGTTTTAATTCCACACATAATTTTACCGTATCACTCAGCCCAACCTGCTCAAGTGTCCGTTACCATGATAGCTTTTAACCTCTCACTCATTACCATAATTCTATGTTTTATATTTCAGGCTGGTCAGCTTTTAGCTTAAATGCAAGGGGCAGGAAAGAGCGCTGTAGTTTTCGAAGCCGTAAATCTCAGAGGCTAAGGAAGGGGGGTGAACAGGAGGAAAACCGGGAGGGTGTCAAGCGTGGCTTTAAAGCAGGTAGAGGACACGGGTGCCATTTGTCCAGGGACATACTCCATCCCTGATTCTCCGCTGATAAACTGGTGGGATGTCAGAGCCTCTTCCAAGTCACCCATGAGACTCCGAGGCAGCCCGGGCTCCCGCATCCTCATTCTTAAGTTGCTCAGGCGAAAGTAAGTCTAGGAGATTCCATAAGGAGTTCATCTCAACTATCACCTTGAAATGTCAAATACATGTTAAGAAAAGGATTAAAATGGGAGAGTGCACAATCTATTTATAGCCATTTTGTTTAAAACTTGGAGCAGGTTAGCTGGGATGATGTTACTCAGTGGTTGAGTGTCGACCTATGAACCAGGAGGTCACAGTTCAATTTCCGGTCAAGGGTATAGGTCAAGTCAAGAGCATAGACCTGGGTGGCAGGTTCCATCCCTGTCCCACGGTTTGGGTGTGTGCAAGAGGCAACCAATAGATGTGTCTTTTTTACATTGATATTTTTTCTCTCTCCTTCTCCTCCTCCTCCCTTTCACTATCTCTAAAAATCAATGGGAAAACATATCCTCAGGTGAGGATTTTTGTAAAATATAATTTTTTATTGATTTCAGAGAAGAAGGGAGACAGCGAGAGAGAAATGAGAGAGAATCATTCATCGGTTGCCTCCTGCCTGCCCCCCACTGGGGACAGAGCCCACAACCTGGACATGTGCTCCAGTCCGCAGGCTGACGCTCTATCCATTGAGCCTAACCAGCTAGGGCAAGTGATGATTTTTATTTTTTAAAAAAAGCAGCGGAGAGGACTCAGGAGACAGTTATGACTGACTCTCACTATCAAAGGGACTTGGTGCAAAAAGGTATTTCCAAACATTTGGGAGATCAGGTAACTGAGCATTGGAATTACAACAAAGAAAATAAAATGAAAAAAAAATAAGTGAAAAATCTTACTTAATAATAGACAAACATGTAAATTGACTGTGCCTCCACTATGCCCACAGCCAATCAGGAATGAGTATGCAAATTAATCTGACAAAGATGGCAGTTTAATTTGCGTATGCAGGTGTGGAGCGGCTGGGCGGGGTGGGATGCCTGCTATGAGGGGAGGTTCGTTGGGGGTCGGGGGTGGGAGGTGGGGAGGAAGCTATAGGAGTGGTGCTATAGCTGGGAGTGAGGACTTGCAGGCTCCCAGGAGGCCGAGAGTGAAGCCAGGGGAAAGGAAGGCCTATTCTTGCATGAATCTTCTTGCAACGGGCCTCTAGTGTAAAATAAAAAACTGTAAGGAGCGTGTCTGTGGTAGGCATCTGCTAGCATCATCTCCCCATTAACTCTAAGGACCACACTATATCTCAGGGTACGTCTCAACCCCCCTGGAAGTTCGCTGCAGCTAATGCTGTGTAACCAGCTCCCAAGAGACACTTCTGTGATCTCTTTTACTGCGGGAGAGGAAAGAGGAAAGAGATACCAAAAAAAAAAGAAAAGAAATCCTTTAAAATCCATAAAAGGAAAGGACAGAATGGCCGCTAGGACAGGCACACAAACAAGAAACAGCTGAAGTCATAAATAAACACCCGAATGACCACACGTGGAGTGCAAGGGCTGCTGGAAACTCGTGTCTGTCTGTGAAGACACCTCACCCATGAGAAAAGCATTTCCTGTGACGTGGGACAGCTGGGACAGCACAATGGCACGGGGCGAGAGGGTATGACTCTCTGTACCGACACGAGAGATCGGCCATGCATCACCCAGGGCCACGTTCCTGCCACTCGGAGGACACATCAGGACACAGAGTGCTCTGCGTCGGCCCACAGATGCAACATGTTCCTGCTCCTGGGCTAGCACAGCATTTCTAATCTGGCTCCTCTTCACCCGCCACCCACAACCCCCCCTGTACGTAGATGAGTGTTGGCAGGGCTTGGGTGTGTCACAACGGTGCCCAGTGTCAGGGGTAAGGAGAAGTGTCTGAGGGGTCAGTTACCCCGAGTAGGTGAAGGAGGGGGAGAAGGGACAGGACTAGAAATCTGACCAATGATATCCGTGACGTTCCAGACCACACCCCCTGAGAGTGTGGCAAGACCTGCTTTCTTCTGTTTTCATCAATACTAAATGGCATTGCCCACCCGGCCTGGCTCGGCATGTCGGCCTAATGAACCAGGAGATCACAGTTGGTTTGATTTCCTGGTCAGGGCACATGCCCCAGTGGAGGGCTCAATCCCCAGTAGGGGGCATGCAGGAGGCAGCTGATCCATGATTCTCTCTCATAACTGATGTTTCTATCTCTCTCCCCCCACTCTTCTTCTCTGAAATCAATAAAAATATATTTTAAACAAACAAACAAATAAAGATGTAGGATTGCATAAAACAAACACTGCCTTGTTTAATTCAGAACATATTGTATATAGATGTAATATATATGACAACTAGAGGCTCAGTGCCCAAAATTTGTGCACAGGTAGGGTCCTTAGGCCTGGCTGATGACCAGGGCTGATCAGGGGCCTTATGGCTGCCGGCCGGGGCCTCCCTTCATTCTGCACCGTCCCTTGGTGGTCAAGACATGTCATAGTGAGCGATCCGTCTCCCGGTCGAACTCCCGTGGGGACAATTTGCCTATTAGGCTTTTATAGAGAGAGATAGGCCAAAGGAGGGGAAAGAAATGGAGCTAGATTGATGTTTCTAATCTCTCTCGCTCTTCCTTCCTCTCTGAAATCAATAAAAAAATACTTTTAAATAAATACTAAATGCCATCGACCAATCAACCAATAAAAACTGCTCCCAGGGGAGGTTCCCGCTGACTTCTGGCTCCTGGGGGTGGGCAGGTGAGGTGTGACTCTAAGCCCAGCAGACCAAGCCCAGCCTCCTCGTGCAGAAGGCGCCGCGCATGCTCCCACCACCGAGAAAGCAGAGCGGACTCACGTGCCCAGTCGCTCCTCATGCTTTTTGCCGTCCTTTCCCCAGACCTCAATGTCCAAGATGCCCATCCTGTCAGAGAAGTAGTGAAAGTCAAACTCCTCCCGCCACTGTGGATGTGCACTCTTACACAGTGTCTAGAAAACATGCGGTTACAACGTTTATTGTCTTTGGACTGCCAGGCGTCGCGACAGCAGCTACACATTTCAATTCATTGTTCTAAACGAGCTCAGGGGGCATGCCTGCCTGTCCCCTTCCAAGTTAAATGTTTCCCCTTTGGGGAAGGAAAGGGACTTGGAGGTTTAGGGGAATTGGCAAAAACATCACCACTCTTTTAGCCGACCCCCATCCCCCCGATTCCATAGTGGATCCCACCAACTTAGAAAGAATAGTTACTCCACAAGAAACCATAACTTTTATATATATTCTAGAGGCCCAGTGCATGGATTCGTGCACCGATGGGGTCCCTCAGCCTGGCCTGCGGAAATTGGGCCGAAACCAGCTCTCCGACATCCCCATGAGGGATCCCAGATTGACAGAGGGTGGTTCTTGGGTGATGCACCCTAGAATCAGGCTCCCTCCTCTCTGGTTCCTGATGCGTCACCAGAGAACCGCAGCTACCAAGTCACCAGAGCTTAGCAGCTCCTGCACTGAGTGTCCGCCCCCTGGTGGTCAATGCGCACCAAAGCTACCAGTCGGAGCGTCTGCCCCCTGGTGGTCATTGCACGTCATAGCTACAGGACGGACAGGTCGCTTAGGCTTTTATATATATAGATACATACACTACATGACATATCTCAATGGATGTTTTACACTGTCCAGTCTTACAGAAAATATATTCACTGGTTCATGAAATCATTTTATTGGCACATCCACTCAGCACTGGCTTAAGCAGTATATAAATGAACAGTCTGGGGTCCTGATTGATATCTGTCAGCTGCATTTCACAAGAAACCCATGAGTTCAGAACATTGCTGCCTGCTCCTTTAAATCCCCGTTTGCTGCTTCCAGTCCCTAGAGGGAGAGAGGAAGACGAGCACACCCCACTGCCGCCACATCTGAAAATGAGCAAGGCTGGTTCAAACGCTCCACGCGTTTCTGTGTTTTCCGAGAGGAACTCGAAATGGCCTGAGTGTCTGAATCACTGGCAGGCTTTGTCTTTCTTGTTTCATTTACATGGAGATTCAATTTGTGGCTAACGAGTGAGCAGGAATGCTGGTCCCTGAGTACCAGCCTCAAGGAGAGGCACAGCATCCACAATTAGATCTCAGTGCCAGCTATGACCACATGGGCAAACAGGGACCAGTCGGCCCTGGCCTGTGGCCAGCACCACGTAACATCATGTCAGCTGTTGGCCACACTGGGCTGAATACGCCAGGTCGCAGAATTCAGCCACCACGAAGGAAAACACAAATAAAGTATTCGACCACAAATGAAAGGCGATAGCCCCCAGGAGGGGATCTCAGAGCAGATATTGGACTAGCTCTCCACTCCGCCTGAGTTCCACAGAGCTGAGTGTGCCCGTGATGAATAATTTTTCTATAAACCCTTCGCCCGGCCCCAGCTGGCGAAAGAAGTCTCAGCCAGAGATGTGGTTACCCTGGGTACAGTCTCTAGGAGGTACCGCCTCAGACTACCTGGCGAATAGCACCTGCATCGTTCTGCCCTAACTCGCCCTGGATTTTTCACATTTTTTCTATAAGCTGATCGTCAACATGAGCCTCGATTCTCTAGTCTGTGACCTGGTGGAAATGATGCTTCATGTTTGAATGTGCGCTGACACTGGTTCAGCAGAGACAAAACTCTTGGCTCCCTGCATCTGCCAACTTGTCTGCGTCTGTTATGCCTTCCACGCGGGGAAGGCCGATCTGCAAATATCCTGTTTTGGAAAACCTTCCCCTGATGTGTGTTTTTTTAATTCTGTGGCTTTTGGCAAGGGGCTTAACTTTCAAGTACCCCGGTTCCCTCCATCCATAAAACATAGAACAGATTCCTGTCTGACAGCTATGTAAAACCAATTCATTACCATGGTTTGGAGACCACGGTTTTTGAAATAGAAACCACACCAAATTAGTAAGATTAAAAATTAAATGGAATTCGGATCAACAGAATCAGACGACTGGTTTGGAAAGGCAGCGAAAAATGCCAGTATTTTTGTTCATAACAAATCACTTTTAATACATTAGAGTTTGGTGTGCGTTTTGTGGGTTTGTTTGTTTTTTTAATCATAGCAAAAAAAAAAACAAAAAAACACCAACACTCAAAGTCTATTTTTGGTGTAAATACTAACAAGAACGAGAAAGAAACTTGTATATAATTTTGAAAATACTTGTAGTTATCGCAAATACTGTAACCCAAGTATAACATATATTACTCTCTTATTTTTGTTACAGTTTGAAAGCGGTTAGCTATCCCTTTATCCGCATTCTACGAAACACAGTTTTTGCTTATTTTCAAAACAAAATAAATCAGGCATCCCAAACTATTATTCAGTGAGCTTTCTCCAGCTCTGGTGACCGGATGGAACTAAACCAAAGTTAGCAGATACGGCCACTAATGGCATCTATCTATCCCGTTATTGTGCTTATCTGGAACAATCGGATCCTAGTTAAGAGGGTTCCACAGAAATGCCTTCTGTTCAGTAGACATGTACAGCAGGAAAACGATAAACGGTGTAAGGTGTTGTTCTGCTTCCAGAACCGACAGCTCACCTTGCTTTTGTACCTCTGGTCCCCCAGCTTTAGCAGCACGAACATCTCTGCCATGTTTCCCACCGACACGTCCTTTCCTTCCAGCAGCGCGATGCTCACGATCCCGTTCCACAGCTGGTTCTTCCGCAAGGCCTCCGAGAGCCGCAGGTGGCGCATCAGCGAGGACTAGAGCGAAAAGCGGGGAAGGGAGGTCAGCTCGCTGAGGACGCCTGAGGGCCGCGCGGGCGGTCACCAGCTTTCTCATTTTTCAGCCTTTGGTGACACGGAGCACGCCGGCCTGCGTGGAGGAGGGCTGGGACTCTCCACCGGCTGGGATGTCTTTCATGGCGATGTAGGGAGAGATGAAGGCGAGCGGCACTGGCCATTGGCACTGGCCTGTCCTCCCACCCAGCTCTCAGGGCGGCAGCCTTCAACGGGGCCTCTGGCTGTGGTAATAATCGGAAGGAAAGGAAGGCATTCTGGGACACAGAGGTATAAGAATCAAGCATTGCTTTGTAGGGAAATAAAATATCTATGTGCATTCAGAAATAGTGGTGTGTGTGTTTTTAAATATATATATATTTCAGAGAACAAGAAAGAGGGAGAGAGAGAGAAACATCAATGATGAGAGAGAATCATTGATCAGCTGCCTCCTGAACTACTGGGGATCGAGCCCGCAATCTGGGCATGTGCCACAGCAGGGAATAGAACCAAGACCTCCTGGTTCATAGATAGTCACTCAACCACTGAGCCACACCGGCCTTGAATCTGTCTCTGCTCCCCTTTATTCCCTGGGCAACTACTGAGAGGCTCATCCCTTGTGAGATTCATAACTCTAGACAGAGCCTGGGACTGGCCAGCCAGATGAGCTTTGCAGATGGGCAGGGTGGGGGGGTGGGGAGGAGAAGGGAGGAAATAATGTATAAAGGACTTAGCACAGGGCCTGGAACCAGGACAGTTCAGTTCAGTAACTATTAGCTTATTCTGTTCCTTGTCATGCCCACTCATACACGCCTTAAACCAAATACAGAAAAAGGCAACGTCCCCTACTAGTAAATTATCAAGAGGACAAGCACACTCTGATTCCATGATGTGAGTTCCCAAACACACACAAAGGTAGAACAGTACATGAAATCTCCACGGATGTATTCACCAGAGACAACGATTTGCCAATCTTATTCCATTCATCCCTTTAATACTCATTTATGGCTGAAATATTAGAGAGCAAATTCCACATTTGTTTGTTTGTTTGTTTGTTTGTTTTTAATATATTTTCATTGATTTCAGAGAGGAATGGAGAGAGAGAAAAAAACACACTCAATGGAGAGAGAATCATAAATGGGCTGCCTCCTGCACGACCCACACTGGGGATCGAGCCCACAACCAGGGCCGGTGCCCTTGACCGGACTCGATCCTGGGACCCTTCAGTCCGCAGACTGACGCTCTATCCACTGAGCCACACCAGCTAGAGACCATGCATGCTTTTCTATTCGCACAATGCTCAACCAAAGCAGCCATCATTCCCTCTTTATCGGTAAGTGCCCAGGGCATCTTTGCATTTCGCTGGCAGTCTCGGCAATGTCTTTTTGCCCATTAGCTGGTGTGGGTGCGGATGCCAAGGGGCCCCCCACACCGAGTTCATTCATGCTCTCTGTTCAATAAATGAAGTGGCGCAGGCACCCGGCTTTCTCTGAAGGAGAAATAAATGGACTGAGGAATGTAAATGGCGCTGAGTATCATAGCAAAGCCATGGATTTCTCACGCTGTATATTCATCCTGTCACCGGCTCAATCTATCTTCCAGGTCGTTTAGACACCAATTTGCTGGGACACCAGTTCGTCACAATTTATCACAGCAAATGGTACATCCGGGCCGTATTAATTACAGTCCAGCTCACCTCATCCGGCACACGGCACTCTGCGCTGCGAAGAAATGATGCAACAAGGCCACCGAGCATTCGGTGATCATTTTATAACCAGCGTCAGTGCTCAGGGGATCAGTTCTCCCAACTTCACTCCCTCCCATATCGCTGTTCCCATAAAATGCACACACACACACACACACACACACACAGCTTTTGGAGGTGCTGAGACAGAGAAGCGAGGGCAGACAAGAAAAGAATTAACTTCAAGGAGGAGAAAAATCCCTTTCCGCTGGAGAACATACACTGAGGGGCCAGATGATGATGATCTCTGAACGCATAGTAATCTGGCCACTCAATGTCTATCCTATAGAATAAAAGGCTAACATGCAAATTGTCTCCTCGACCAGGAGTTTGACCAGCAGGCAGGCCGGCCAACCGGCCATGTCCCCTACCTTTGGCCAGGCTGGCCGGACCCCATCATGCACGAATTCATAATTTATATATATATATATATATATATATAT
>JAAGEH010000265.1:410358-449855 GCA_011751065.1 Lasiurus cinereus | reverse complement strand
ATATATATATATATATATATATATATATATATATGCCCAGTGCATGCATTTGTGCATGGGTGGGGGTCTGGCCAGCTTGGCCAGGGGGAGGGGACATGGGTAGTTGGCCAGTCTGCCTGCTGGTCAAACTCCTGGTGGAGGGGACAATTTGCATATTAGCCTTTTATTATATAGGATATACACCGAGTGGCCAGATTATTATGTGTTCAGAGATCCTCATAATCTGGCTACTCACTGTATATTATTTTTATTGATTTCAAAGAGGAGGGAGAGAGAGATAGAAACATCGATGAGAGGGAATCATTGATCGCCTGCCTCCTGCATGCCCCCTACTGAGGATGGAGTCCTTGACCAGAATCAAACCGTGACCTCCTGGTTCATAGGTCGATGTTCAACCACTGACCCACACCGGCCAGGCGCATGAGACGGTCCATACGTGGATTCCTGCAGCTGTGGCCCCACACCATCGGTGTTTGGGAAAACAGACCCAGGGCTGGGTTTAGCCTGCACGCTGACATTCTAAGCCGCTTGGGCCACAGAGACTAAAAAAAAAGAGTCAATACTAGGTTCAGGGCCACCGGGAGAACCTGAAACCAGCTGGGCTGGCTGATGGGAGATGCAAAACGCAGACACACCGCCCTCCGCCCTCCCCCACCCTCTCGCACCCTGCCGATTCCTCTCATGCACATAGCCAGCTGGAGGCCAGCTGACAGAGGACCTTGAAACCCTACCTGGTGGAGATCAGCCTCTGAACAACAGAGGAACAGAGATAAAAGGAGGTGAAGTCAGACAGGCCGAACTCTGGCCTGGCTAGTCAACGAATTTCACAGAGGAAAAAACATTACGCCGGGACGGGACACGGCTCTTACCTGGGGATCGCTGACAGATGACGGCATAAAGGGTGGGTCCAAGGAGGTGCTGGGGAGAATATGTGCTTATCTCGGTGTGAATTAACCGAAAGTGAAGGAAATACATAGCTCAAGGGGTGCTGTGCTCAGCCATCATACCTGTACACACTCAAATGGCTCCGATAACAGCAGGCAGGTGTGTGTGTGTGTGTGTGTGTGCGCGCGCGTGTGCACATGCAGATTTCTGAATTCACTCAGTAATTCATCAATTCCATTCCTGCATTTTCCCCATTAGACTCCGTGCTATAAAAGAAGCGACGGCTGTTAATTTTTATCTCTGTAACTGTTGCACACCTTTCAGAGAGAAGTAAGGTTTAGAAACAGATGGATGCCCAGCCGAAGATCACATGTAGTGAATATTCCAAAGGAGCTGGGCACCGGGTTCGGGCCCTCTGGCATCAAATCCTCATCACAAGGTACACGAAGGCTTTGGGGTCACCTTCCCCTATATCTGAAGACAATCTCTATATTAGTGTATTACCATCGAGGTCAGTGCAGGCAGGAAACGCTTTAGAAAAGACTATACAAGACTGCTACTCTGGGTTTCCACTGGAGGATGCAAACTTATAAGTGTATGAATTTAAGAAGCAATTACATGTTAAAAAAGTTATCCTAAGAATATGATGGAAGAAGTGAAAAAGTCAACGACATTTTTCACATCACTTAGAATTAGCACTTGTTTAGAGACCATAGCTAAGTAATGATCTTTATGTCACACTCCTACCACCTAATTTTTAAAGAGAATATGGAAATCTTCCAAAATAAGCTTATACAGGGGTGGACAAAAATAGGTTTACAGTTGTAATACAAATAAATAATACAATAATTAATAATTTACAAGGGTAAATTCTGTGTTTCGTACACTCACAACTTTCACCCTACTTTTGCCAACCCCTGTAGTTTAAAAATACCCAGAAAGGTGAATCAGGGTACCTTTTTGTTCTTTTTAATCCTCCACTTGAGGATATTTCTCCATTGGTTTTTGGAAAGAAAGGGAGGGGAGAGACAAAAGAGAGGGAAACATCGATTGGTTGCCTCGTGCACCGGCTGGGGATCGAGCCCACAAACTGAGGGGCATGCCTTTGAGTGGAATCGAACCCGGGACCCTTCGGTCCGCAGGCCCACCGGCCAGGGCTCAGCAGGGTGTTCCAGCCCCTCATACAGAGGAATAACCACAGCCTCTGTAGATTCTCCCAGCGGCTTGTTCTCAGGAGCCCAATCAGAAGCCGTCGCATTCGCCTCTCCGAGCTGCACCCGCCAAGGTGCCAAGAATCAGCCGGCCACTTGCAATTCTCCGCCGGCCCTCCGTCAGCCGCATCTCTCAACGCAGGATCACAAGCAGCCTGCAACGAGCTCTGTGCCGCTGAGGTTTGATGAAACACACAGCTACACGCTTTGGACATTTACGATGTCCCTGAGCCCCGTGTACTGAAGTCCGAATTCTAGAAACTACCGTGGAAGGGAGAAACACACACACACACGCACACACACAAAGAGACAACAGCTCGGTGGGAAGATACACCTCTGGAGCCGAGAAATAAATACTGCTCTCCCGGCCCCGCTGCTCTCCCATATTTTTGACATCTTTATCCGGGCCGTCAACATCTCCTCTCTCCTCCTTCCTTCCCGGGGCTATTCCTCCATAACCTCCCCGTCCTCCCCAGCCTCGATATTCCCCAAGCTCACAATTTCTCTTCCCAGCCTTTATGTTCCCCCACAAACGGCCCGCTCCTCCACAGGCCGGGGCTCCCTAACTACCGATGGTTATTGATGTCCGGGCCCGGGTTTTAGTGCAGCGGCAGAATCAATAAACTGAGAAAATACTGCTTTGTCAGCCTCGCCCACGGCACCCGGGCGGTACACACACTCTGACTGCGGCCAGACGTGAGGCTCTTCTACCCTCTAGTGACTACAACGGGATAAGGCAGAGTGTGGAGGCCTTTCTGAGGCCGCGTCCACGCTATTTACTGAGTCTTCGCTTCGAAAGGAGAGCCAGCGTCTGGGACACCCAGTGAACTGGCAGGGAACCCAAACACCTTATCATAGTTATTCTTTTTAAATATATTTTATTGGTTTTTACAGAGAGGAAGGGAGAGGAATAGAGAGTTAGAAACATTGATGAGAGAGAGACATCGATCAGCTACCTCCTGCACGCCCCCCATGGGGGATGTGCCCACAACCAAGGTACATACCTTTGACCGGAATCGAACCTGGGACCCTTGTGTCTGCAGGCCGATGCTCTATCCACTAAGCCAAAATGGTTAGGGCTTATTACAGTTATTTTTTAAAGGGTTTGACATGCAAAGGACATAGGCTTCAGGAAGTATCGGAATTTGGGATGCCTTTGAATTTTATTGATTTTTTAAAAAATATATTCCTATTGATTTCAGAGAGAGAAGGGGGAGAGAGAGAGAGAAAAAGAGAGAGAGAGAGAGAGAGAGAGAGAGACATCAAGGATGAGAGAGAATCATGGATCAGCTGCCTCTGGCACGCCCCCCACTGGGGATTGAGCCCACAAGCCAGGCATGTGCCCTTGTCCTGAATTGAATCCGAGACCCTTCCATCTGCAGGCTGATGCTCTACCCACCGAGCCAAACCTGCTAGGGCTCTTTTGAATTTTAAAAGGCAACATTTCTAAAGTTTGCCTGTCTTCCTAAATGACTAGTCAGGTTACCAATCTCTTTCTCTCTTTCGATCTCTCTGTCTCCCATAAATTCACAGTCTTTGTCTCATTCTCCTTATTTTACAGAGAAGGAAGCAGCTGAGGTCAGAAATCAGAGCTGGTATATGTATTTGTGCAGATGTTTGTGTGAATAAATGCACATAAGTAATTCACACAGCCTGCCCCGTCCCCGTCCCCCCATGCACACATAAACCACCGCCATCCCGATGCTGGGTATTTCTCTCTAACAAAGCAGCCCAGCTGCTGAATGAAGTTATCGTTTTTAAAAAGGTTTTGTTGGTTTCATTTTACCCTCATTTAAGGCATTCAGTCGCTTAAGTTGCAAGGTGCCAATTTAACAACCTGATATCTCATAATACATTTCTGCCAGGTACCCACCCCTTTTTACAAACCAGACAGCCCTGGATATAACCGCTTAAGTATAAACTAACCACGTGAAAACAACACCAGCTCTGGTATTAAGAAATACCTAAAAAAAATCTCACCAAAAAAAAACAATAAGTGGTGTTTTGTGTGTGTGTGTTTTTTTCCCCCCAAAAGTTATAAAACAAAAAAGACCCTTTTAATTTCTATTTCCTTTGTCCCTATAACAACAAAGCTAATCTCTACCTGACGGTCAATAACTTCCTAAAAGACTCCATCTCGCTGCCCGGCACCCCACAACATCTGAACTTAATGAAGTGGAACGCTCCAACGTGGCAGACACGTATAAAATGTCACCACCAAAGCCAGGGGAGTGAGGTCAAACATCTGGCTGAGCCTTACGGGGTTTTAAAAGGGAGGATGCTGCGTCCCCCCTGCAGACAGCGGGGAGAGGGACAGAGGCCGGTCCGGGCGAGGGGTCGCTGGTGTGGATCACGTGTGCGTTTGGATCTGTCATGAGGATGCACTTCTAAGCCACTGATGTCAACAACACATTAAAGAACCCACGAGATTTACCTTGCCTGCGCTCAACCGCTTCCGATTGGACCATCGCTGAGTGAGGATCAGGCGTGTCCGGGGAATGGCGAGCAACGGCAAAATGAAAGAGAGAAACAGAACCATTAGTTAGCCACACAAAGATATCCATCTAGCCGAAACCGGTGTGGCTCCGTGGATAGAGCATCGGCCTGCGGACTGAAGGGTCCCAGGTCAGACTCCGGTCGAAGGGCATGTGCCTTGGTTGCAGGCACGTCCCCGGCAGGGTGTGTGCAGAAGGCAGCTGATGGATGTCTCTCTTTCATTGGTGTTTCTGACTATTCCTCTCCCTTCCTCTCCATAAAAAATCCACAAAATATATTTTTTTAAAAAGGTATCATCCTATTAGTCAGATGGCAAAGATGACATGCGAATGACGGACACCCCACCTTTCTCTGAGGTTTCAGAGAAAACCCGGGTGAGCAAGGAAACAGAAACAGAGAAGAATCTCGCCCCGGTGGTTCTTACACCATTTCCTCACGGTGCTTCCAACGTGGGAAGCAGAGGGCCGCAGGAATACGCTCAGGCCGGAGGACCCTTTCCCACGAGGCTTTGCAATGCCCAAAGCAGCACAAGCCCCCTCTGAAAGGCAGAGTGCTCCACTTGGAACACTCAGGCGAGCGGACGAGCACATTTAAAGAAACCCATGGGCAATGTGAGTTCATGTTTAGGTTTCCAGAGTTTGAGATACTGGAAAAATAATTCCATCGGCCTCCTCGGATTAAGTCTCAATTTTCCAAAAAAACGAAAAAAAATCTGAGTCGTTCCTACACAAGGAAGAAAAATAGACTAACACAGCTCTGAGGGAGAGGAGGAAAAAAATCTCTGAACAGCAAGGATTTCTCCACCGCTCGCTCTCTCGCTGGAGCCCCCGTTGGTCATGCAGACAATTAAAATTCTCTCCTCGCCAAATCATCTCGTTCCCTGCATCACGGCCCAGTCCTGCGGCTGGCCAGCCACCTAACTGGGTGTTCAAACTCGGGTGCATTTGGGAGATTACAACTCACTTATGAACGTGATGGAGCAGCCCACACTGGTTATGACTGATTAAGGGAAAAATACCTTTAGGCAAATAGCCTGTCCACGCCACACAAGACATCTCCCCAGGAAGTCAGAAACCAGACAATGAAGGGGGGAAATCCAGTCCCCTTCTAGTGATCGACTAGAGACCTGGACGCAGAAGTGGCTTGAAAACAGTCTTTGTTTTTTAAAAAAACACTTCTGCCGCTGAACACTGTGAGTTCAGCATTCAGCCCGTGACACGGAGCTGAAGATCCCACCACCTGGGTGCTCAAATCAGTCCCTCCGGGTGTTTTCCCAGGGACACATGGACAAAAGCATTTCCACCCAAAACGCACACCAAATTAATTACCATCTGAGAGGTACACAAGGCTCTTTAGGGCTTTTGATCTATGATTCTTTTGTTTTCCAGAATAATCATAAACGACATATAGAATGGATATGGGTCTCCACGCAGAAGGACTGTTGCTGTCTGCTTACTACAACACGAAAGCTACCACACCGCGTGCCTACGCCATGCCACGCTCTGTATCTGACCATCTCGATCCCGCAGTTTGTACCACAGCCTTTCTTTACCCCCGTTTCACGCGTGAGGAAACTGTGGCTGAGGGGCGCGGGGTTCGTCTGTGAATGTGACTCGTCACTTAACTTCTCAAAACTAGAAGCTGTGGGAGCCGGGATTCCAACCCAGGATGTCGGGTGGCAGAGGCTGGAATTCTAACCCGATCCTATTCTTGCCAAGAAAAGGGGGTTCCAGGTGGGGCAGCTTTCCGGCCACTCCCTGCCTTCCCTTCTCGCTTCCACTGCCCACCACACAGCCAGGCACGCTGAAGGGTCGATTCACAGACATTTTGCACACGCTAAGGTTTCTGTCAGCGTGGTTCCAGAGCAACAGACATCGCCTCAGTGATGACAGTAAGAAATGCAGGTTCAACACGAAGAATTCAAACGGAAACGGCTCCATCACGCTTTAACGTAAAATGGAAATTTATACACAAAATATTCCCTATCAACAAACCATTGTCTTCCCAGTTTCATGTTATTATTCCCACTTAAAAACCCAATATAAGAAGACTTAACTATTAACTTAAATTTTCTAAAAGAAATCCTCAGACATTTCCTTTTATATCCAAAGGTCCCTTGATGGCACTGTGAGTTGAGTAACTTTACCCAGAGCCCCCGGATAAAATATTCCTCGCGGGGGTACACTTCGATCAAGTACAGAAACAGAAGAACAAAACTGCCAGTTGGAACGAGTGAGAGCAGGCAGGGTATTTTCCCTGCGTTATAATACCCACATAAACACAAATAAAATAAGTATTTTGCACACTAGACCTCTGCCAGACAAAGGAAATGAGAAAAGTAGGAGAGAGAGCACATACCCAGTCTGAACATTTCTCAAAAAGAGCATCTGGGGCCTGGCCAGTGTGGCTCAGTGATTGAGCATCAACCTATGAACCAGGAGGTCACGGTTCGATTCCTGGTCAGGGCACATGCCTGGGCTGTGGGCTCGATCCCCAGTGTGGGGCTTGCAGGAGGCAGTTGATCAGTGATTCTCTCTCATCATTGATGTTTCTCTTTCTCCCTTTCTCTTTGAACTCACTAAAAATATTTTTTTTTTTAATAAGAGAGCCAAACCAAGTAAGATGACCAGTGTGGCTACTTTTAGGACTCTGAAGACATCTTCTTTGAGATGCTTTGTATAAAGAAAGTCAAGTGTATTGAGTAATTTCTCTGCCAGTTGAAATAAATTTTTAACTGAGGCAGACATACTTCCAAACTCCAAACTTTGGCAATATTTAAATATATTGTCAGGGTCAGTATCACTGCTACACATAACCTAATCTATATCACAAAAACAGGTACAAGGGGAATAAATAGGCAGCTATTATGCCGCTTAAACATGCAAGTGTTTTCATGGGGAAATTATCCAACTTTAAAAGCCCCACGTGAACATGCAAGAAGGTATCAGAACAGATCAGCTAGCAATTGCTCACCCAGGTGGCAACTGATACTGGCTTCCCTTCCATGTTATCTTAACCTGGCCTCTAGCTCAAGTGACTGGTCACAGTGCCACTCACTCCAGTGCCAACCCTGTCAGGACTGGGAGAAGCCACAGAAAATTCCTTCTTCATTATGCTGGCTGGAAAAACAGATTAATTTCCAACAGCAACGGACAGGCATTTCCACATCCAAACACCAGCTCTCACGAGGCCGCTGGTCTGAAGGCTGGCACTTCTTTAAAAAGCGATGGCTACGTTTTCTCCGTTATCGGCCAGGGAAGCCGAGGACGATTTTGAGTTAAAAATAGCAACTATTTGGCTGACCCTCTGGCATTCGAAAAGTCACAGGGCTGTTTTCCCTGCTTCCTTGGAGCCGTTTTTCTCAGCTCGCCAGTAAATCAGTCATGATTTTCATCATGAAAATAAGTTACTACGACAAGCGAAGATGATGTCAGAATGAAGAATATTCTTGTCGCCGACCCCGCTGACTCGATCCGAGAAGCGTTAATGGAGGCCTAATGCATAAACATGCCCCACGTGAAACACGCTCAGCTTTCACTCCGTTTCCGTCCATTTTCCAGGAGGTATCTTGGCTGGCTTCAAAAGTAGCTTTTATACAAGGGAAAACCAAAAATGCTTTCTGTTCCCATTTTAATCCTCGGAGTCTCGCTTTATGCTCTGGATAGAAAATAAGATCACTATTTGCATTCCCATAGGTGCTCAGAATAACAGCAACCCTAACCATATCATCACAAAGCCCAAGCTCTGCTGATGTTACAGGAATCTTCACCTGACTGTGCATCAACTAGAAATTTCTATATAACGAACCGCAGAACATTAAAATTGTCTTCCCTGAAGTACTCTCCATATAAAACGTGGTGGCTAAAAGAGAAAAAAAAATGGAAATACTTCTCATATATACTTGGTCGCCTTCATAATGTACAACGCGATAATTAAATCCTAGAAACTGCTTTTCATAACTGAACAACATGCACGTTATCTAGTACCTGAGAAGATGGTAAGTAAAAACCTCAACACTTAGTAAAAATGTATTTCAGATGATCTGCTAAAAGCAAACCACGAGCAACAGACACATTTTAGTCACAGCAGCGCTATCTATATCCCTAGCCCAAAGAGGGGGAATTCTTTTTTAAAAAATAGATTTTATTGATGTTTTACAGAGAGGAAAGGAGAGAGAGAGAGAGAGAATTAGAAACATCGATGAGAGAAACATCATCAGCTGCCTCCTGCACACACCCTGCTGGGGATATGCCCGAAACCAGGGTCATGCCAGGACCCTTCAGCCCGCAGGCCAATGCTTTATGGGGCAGGAGAATTATTAATTGATTTTTCTTTCCAGAGATATGCATATCTCCACGAGTAAAGTTCTTTACATCTCTGTTAAATTATTTGTTTCCCCCTCAAAACAGAACAGATCAATCCAGTCGTCCAAGGGCGACAGCAATGGAGGATTTAAAAATGAACCAAATGGGAGTACTCACGTGTCTCTTAAAGTCACCCTGTTTCACTACCAGGTTCAGATTCAACACAATCACGCCCATGTCGTCCTCTAAACTGTTTGGATCTTCCAGTTTTAAAATATGTTCAGTTGTTCTACAAGCAAAAAAAAATCAACAAAACCAACAAATCATGTTAGCACTCACTGGCAGTCCTGTGCAGTGTGATAATGCATCAGGCACCCATGGCAAAAGTCTCTTGCCTCTGACTGGGGGTTAGAGCACCCGTTTAAAAAGCGCCTGATTCAGAAAATAAAACAACCGCTTGCAAGGAGGAGAAATTGTGTGGCACCGCCGAGTTCAACAGCTGGTTCACTGCTTCTCACCTGCTCCCCCCTGCTGCACCCCAGAAACATGTAAACCCTTGTGTTCATTTCAAGTCAGGTAGGCGAACAGGGACCTGAATATTTTAACAAGGGAGAGGGAAAAATTCAACGCACCCTGTGGCATGGCTGACGGGGGCCTTACTATCGGACACGGACATCGGGGAGCGGAAAAGCAAAAATCACTCATCTAGGACGTGCTCGGCGCTCTTTCATGCACGCAGACTTCCTTTGTCATTTGATCTCCACCCAGGCCCGTGAACGTGACCTGGGGTCCCCTCTGAAATTCATTAGTGACTACCAGAAGGGAAAGGCACGGTACCTGTTCAGCTCGAGCTGGCTGAGGAGGACAAACGCCGAGCCCATGAAGTCAGACGTCGTTAAGTCTCGATCGTATACCTGCACGGAGGACCGGGAACATATGTGAATGCGAGAAACCACATCTGTCAAGTGACGCATCCATGCAGGGGGCTGAGAACTTTACATTCGGCCCCTAACATTTTGCACAGTCCACTCGAGAGAGACGGAGCCAGCCGCTGGGGGAGGAGAAGTCACTCTCGCTTGCCCACTCTGCCCAGAACGCAGCAGAAGGCACTTCTCGGGCAGCATTCCTCGGGTGCGGGCGCGAGGCACCACGGACCCCTCTCAGCCGTTTTCCACGGCTCTCCTTAAAATGTAGCCTTTTCCCCAGTGCAGGGGTCTGCCAGCTGGACGGGAATGCGCTCAGTTTTCTCTGGCCCCCCCCCCCCCCCGCCTGCACTCCACACCTGCGGACTTCGCCCAGATGTGCAGCAATGAATGCTCCCGGCCAGTAGCGCAGCGCTCTGGTAAAAATAAAGTTATTCCTAATGAGAGAGGCCTTAAGTCCGCGCCGCTCCCTGAACCCTGGCCAGAACTCTTCCACATGCGGGAAGTTTAAGCACAATCAGTGGAGATGCGGATTTTCCGGGCAGACAATCTAGTCTCAGGGTCTGGAAGAAATGTGCATGGTCCGCAAGGCCCGGAGACCACCCTTCCCAGCTAGCGTGTTTTAACCAGCGCTTACGAACAGTAAGAGGGGTGGTTTGGGGAGGTCCCCTTTTGGGAGGGCAGAGACCAGCTTCCGAGAGCGGGTGGGAAAGCCGCCTGCGGTGATTACCTTCACGCGGAGCTTCTGATCGAGGCTCTGTATGGGCAACACAACGATCTCGTCCCAGACCGGGTTCAAGTTCTTGTAGATGACTTTACTCTTGTACAGCGTCTTCCCGTTCAGCTTAAATTTCACGTAGGGGTCGCTGGTGCCTTTAAGAGAGGGAGAGAGCGAGCGAGACGGGTTTTTATTTTTATTTTTTCAAATGTACGCGAATGCCTGGGATCTCTCCATTAAGTCAAGTTTCTTTCCACACTCCCCCGGCTCAAAGCTCAAAGCATTTCATCGCGCGCACCCAGAAGGAATCTGTCCCCGGGAGGACCCCTGCAGGCCCCAGAGGTGGGGAGCAGGGACATACGAAGCAATTTGGGGTGAAGGACGGATGCGTCTCTGCCGTCCGTGATGGAATATAAATGGGCTCCTTGAGTTCTGTCTGTTTTGTTTCACTGCTAGGCAGGTCGTCATGATACTGCCCCCCAAAATTCCTGCAATAAAACCCACTGGCGACCTCGGGAGTCCTGGGGAGAAGCCCACCCCTCTTTAAGAATGGCAGGGAGGCAGTGAAAAGGGAAAAGACACCTTTTTTTTTTTTTTGGTGAATGTGTTTTTTGTTGGTTTGTTTTTCAAACATTGGGCCAGATGGTGAACTCGACAGAACCCCGTATGTCAGAACATAATCATAATCCATCAACCCATCTCTGGGACCCCTGGCTCCAAAAGATGGAGCGAGGGGCGGAGCCTGGAACCGGGGAGAGGGGGCGGGGAGGCAGAGATGAAATAGACAGGGTTGCCATTCTTTGCCGCCTCCGCACCTGCATGAAAGCAGGGAGCATTGTTCGGCCGGCCAGCTGGGCCCACCGGGCGGCACCCCTGACCCGCAGCCCCCCACCCCCACCCCGGGAGCTTTGAAACGGACGCCAAAAGAAATGAATCAGGTCCCTCCGGTCTCGGCGTCCAAAGCAGAAAAGAGAGCTGATGACGGACCCTCCTTCACACTTCTGAGATCAATAGAGAAGGGGGGCTGGGGCAGGAGCGGGGGGCGGACCTGCAAACAGAATGCAGGGTTATGTGTTGTGCATGTGGGTTACGTGCATGCACGCATGTCATCATGCCTGAGCCACGTCCCAGGGACGGAAACACGCCCAGCGAATGAGGACTAAAGAGGGCATCCACGCACAGCCAGCTGGGATGGCTACAAAGGAAGGGGAAAAAATCGAGCTTGGGGTTAGAGGATCATAATTAATGTTGCAACACAGCCGGTGTGGCTCGGTGGAGAGAGCATCGGCCTGAGGATTGAAGGGTCCCGGGTTTGATTCCTGGATTCCTGGTCAAGGGCACAGGCCTGGATTGCAGGCTGGATCCCCAGGAGGGGGCGTGCAGGAGGCAGCCAGTCAATGATCCTCTCTCATCACTGAAGTTTCTCTCTCTCCCCTCTCCCCTCCTCTCTGAAGTCAACAAAAATCTATTTAAACAAAATTGCGACCTACAGAACTATGAATAAGCACACAAAGACCCCTCATTTACCACAGTATTACCCCCCCCCATGGATACTGAAGTGAATACCTGATATTAACAGTAAGCCCAATAGCCCAAGCATAATCAATCAAAAATGGCCGAAACCGGGGTGGGTCAGTGGATAGAGCATCGGCCTTCGGAATCAAGGGTCCCAGGTTTGATTCAGGTCAAGGGCACGTACCTTCGTTTCTGGCACATCCCCAGTAGGGGGCGTGCAGGAGGCAGCTGATCAATGTCTCTCTCTCATCGATGTTTCTAGCTCTCTATCCCTCCCCCTTCCTCTCTGTAAAATATCAATAAAATATATTTTTTTTAAAAAAATTAACGAAGTTACTCTGTCATTAACATGGGCCAAACCGTTAATACCCATCATCAATGACTGGAATCGGTTACGTTTTTAATTCCTTTTTTTTTTCACGTTTCTATTTCGCTGCAGAACTAAAAATTAGTGGGTACAAAAAGGCAATGCCTTTCCCAGCTACTTTTACCCAAAGCCAGGCCCCTGGAAAGCAAGATGTTAGGTGCCTCTGGCATCGCAAGCTGTACACACGGGGATCGTTCTGATGCGAGTCCTCTGACCTCGCCAGGCTACTTGCTTTAACACAAAGACAGGAGACGACGCAGATCCACGGAGACGCAGTCCAGTGTCACACTGTAAGTTTGGCGACACGGGGACCGCAGAAGCCCCGCCCCCTTTAGTGTAAACTCGGACACACACACGCACATGCACACACGCACACACACGCACACACGCACATGCATGCACACACACGCCAAGTTAAGTGCCGTTCTGGGCGGGATTGTAAAAACAAGCACATTCATAGCGAGTGAGCAACGTGCCCCCAACGCCTCACCCCCTGCAAGCCAGACTGTGACCATCATCCTGGTGTCTGTCTATCCCTCCCTCCATCCATCCACCCATCCAAAGTGGAGGGGAAGCCGTCATAAAAGCGGCCTCTAATTAAATGAAATCGCCACTGTGGGATCGGGGCGTCATGCTTGTCAGCGCCCTCTCCAAATAAACATCTCAACCCGGGCCTCCCGGTCCCCCGTTCTCCCAGGCACAACACACTAGGTAATCCCCAGGCACCCCGACAGTCACGTAACGCCCGACTGCTTCACGGGTGAACGGTGGAAGGAGATATGAGGGTCTGTCTGGGACTCCTCGGAGGGGCCCGGGCTCACAGGGCGGCAAGGACAGGGGCGTCGGGTCCGTCCAGCGCAGCGTTCGGGGAGATTCGGAGAAAGAAGGGAGAGGGGGGCGGTGGGTGATTTTTTTTTTCCCTCTCGGAGCCCAAGTGCCGGCTGTCAGGGATGAGACATCTCAACTAGGCGGCTGTGGCAGGGGTCCGCCACTCTGATGGTACCACCGGGAGCTGACACCCAAACGGGCAGACTTCACCCTCCGCCCACTGGGAGCTTCTCCGTCCAGGAAGAGGCTCGGGAGGAAGAGGAAGGGTGGGGTGGGGAGGGGAGGATGTAAGAGGCCGGAGAGGGAGCCTCCGGGCTGGGGCTGCCACCCGTGCTGCCATGTGGACCCCATGGAGTGACACGACCTCCGACTCCCAATACCCAGGCTGCCCCCAGGCCAGGGGTGCTCAGTGGTTAGAGCGCCGGCCTGCACGGAGCAAGGGTCCCAGGTTCGATACCGGTCAAGGGCTTGTACCTCAGTTGCGGGCTCCTCCCCGGCCTGGGCCCTGGTTGGGATGCGTGCAGGAGGCAACCCATGAATGTGTTTCTCTCATATCGATGTTTCTGTCTTTCCCGCACTCTTAAAAAATAAAATCGATGGCATGAGCCGGTTTGGCTCAGTGGATAGAGCGTCGGCCTACAGTCTGAAGGGTCCCAGGTTCGATTCGGGTCAAAGACATGTGGTGGGTTGCAGGCTCAACCCCCAGTAGGGGGCGTGCAGGAGGCTGGCAACCAGTGAGTTTCTTGCATCATGGATGTTTCCATCTCTCTCTCCCTCTCCCTTCTTCTCTGAAATCAATAAAAATATTTTTTTTAAAAAAAATCAATGGGGGTGCCAAGACTGGTTTGGCTCAGTGGATAGAGCGTCGGCTTGTGGACTGAAAGGTCCCAGGTTCGATTCTGGTCGGGGGCATGTACCTTGCTTGCGGACACATCTCCACTGTGGGGCGAGCAGGAGGGGGCTGATCGATGTCTCTCTCTCATCGATGTTTCTGACTTTCTATCTCTCTCCCTTCCTCTCTGTAAAAAAATCAATAAAATATGTATTTTTTTTTAAAATAAGCCAAAGGAAAATCATTTGAAAAAAAAATCAATGGGGAAATATCCTCAGGTGAGGATAATAAATAAATAAATAGACCAGCAAGGCCTTCAACACCAATGGCCAGAGGTCCTGGCTCCACCCCAACAGACACCGCGGTTCTAGTATTAGCCATTCACCGGTCCCCCAACAATCCTGGGGGACCCATTTGCACTCCTGACAGCGCGTGGGGCAGTCCTTGCTCAGACTCAGGACACTACACGGATCATCAGGACTCTGCACCCGTCAGGCCCGCTAACAGCACTCAGGTGCCACCGACGTGTCCAGGTGACAGGTGCCTGGGTGCCCCGCACCCGGAGGGGGTGCAGAGGGCAATGGACCCCGGACTCCGCTCTTCTGTACCAGGTGGGCAGCCGGCGGACTGTAAACAGAGTCGGAGAGGAAGCTCTGCCCGCTCCTGGTCGGGGAGATGGGTGGAGCCGGGCGCCAGTGGAGGCTGAGGTGGGGGGGGGGGGGAGCTGAACGCAGGGGATCTGAACAAGCAGAGAAGGGAGGAGGCCATCTGAGCAGGAGGGACTGAAGGGGACGGAGGACGAAATGATAAGATGCGTTCGGTGCCAGGCACACGCTCCCAGTGACCCAGAGCGAAGGGAGAAAATAAAACAGGAAAGGAGGCCGGAAAGGCGATCGGGGTCAGAGGCCAGAGTGGCCCACAGTCACCAAAGACGCAGTTGCGTTTTGTTCTGTGAGAGATCAGGTTGGTGGTTTCATGGTTTCCCTCCTCTTTCTTCTTAATACTTTTTAAATACATTTTATTGATTTTTTACAGAGAGGAAGGGAGAGGGACAGAGAGTTAGAAACATCGATGAGAGAGAAACACTGATCAGCCGCCTCCTGCACGCCCCCTACTGGGAATGTGCCTGCAACCAAGATACAGGCCCTTGACCGGAATCGAACACGGGACCCTTCAGTCCGCTGAGCCACGCCGGTTTCGGCTCTTCTTAATATTTTAACAAAGGCCACACATGCACTCTGAAAGGGATGACAGCCTGACCGAGGTGGCCCAGGGGTTGAGCGATGACCTGAGAACCAGGAGGTCACCGTTCAATTCCCTATCAGGGCACAGGCCCAGGTTTCGGGCTCCATCCCCAGCGTGGGGCGTGCACGAAGCAGCCAATCCATGATTCTCTCTCAACAATGATGTTCCTCTCTCTCTCTCTCCCTCTCCCTACCTCTCTGACATCAATAAAAACATATTTAAAAAATTAAAGTAAAACCAACAACAAATAACGGTATTGCCTTTTTCTAACATTTGAGTAACTCGTGCTTTAGTGACCTACATTTCCACTTCTTGGTCAAGAAAATCCTTGTTCAGACCCCCTCGCCCTTTCTCTGTGGGTGTACGGTTCTTGATTTGCTTGTGAATTTGAACGGGTCTTCCATTATGGAAATCAGCCATCGGCTATATAGACTATCACGTCATAATTTGTTTAAATTCACCTTCCTTCTTGCAAAAAAGTAATTTTCGTTTTTGTTTTTTTGTTGTTTTTTTTTATCAAATTTTGAGCAAATTTACGGCACTGTAGCTTGACATTCTGCTCAGAAGCAATTTCCTCTACAAGATTTTAAATGAGTTCAGCCATGTTTCTTCCACTGATTTTTGTAGCTTTTCTTCCTTTCTTTCCTTCTTCCTTTCTTATTTTTTTTTTCACACGTAAGCCCTCGGTCCATCTGGAAGGACTTGAGGGGGAGGAGGGAGGGGACCGGGCTTGCTGGATGCGGGAGGCAAGCTGGTCGGAGGCAGCTGGGGGATATCAATCTGCCGCAGCTTGTAACTCAGCGGCAGGAAGCGGGGAACCGGGGAGCTGAGGGGCACGGAGCATGGGGCACGGAGCACGTGAAAGGGGGGGCCCCACACCCCCTCCTCCCGGCGGGAGCACCCAGAGGTTCACATGGAGTGTCCGCCTCCACAGATGCTCTCCACGGAGCAAGAGGGCTCTGTCCCCGAATCCCCTGGAGCAGGCTCCTCACCGTCTCCTCACCGAGAGCCCCACCTCACACACCGAGACCCTCAGCGCTGCCGGGAGCTGCCGTGCAGACAGACAGCCACCGCCAACGCCGAGAACGCTGCCGCTTCCGATTTTCACAAAATCACTGCTGTTTCTTTAAAGCCTCCTCCGAGGGTATTCCCCACTGATGTCTAGGGGGAGTGGAAGGGAGAGGGAGACACAGAGAGAAATATCCATGTGAGAGGAACACATCGACGGGTTGCCTCCTGCACGCGACCCGACCAGGGCCCGGTCCGGGGAGGATTCTGCAACTGAGGTACGTGCCCTTGACCGGAATCAAACCCGGGACCCTTCAAGTGCAGGCCAACGCTGTATCCACTGAGCCACACTGGCTGGGACTCTCATAAAGTTATTTTAACATTGAAAACGTTGAGCTGGGACCATCTATGAGCATAAAATTAAACTTCTCTGAAGCAAAGCTCTGGAAGGTAAATCTGACGCCCAGAACTGCCTAATATATGTATGCTCGGTCCATGTACCACCGACAGGTGACACGGGAACGGATAAACTCTGATCTAAGATGGGAACGGGGGATCTAACCCCCAGCCTCCCTTGTACCATCTTTGGCAACTTAACACACTGCGGGCCAGCAGTCTCCCTGCCAGCTTTACCCAGTGGCCAGGTAAGTTTCAGGGGAACCAGTACAAAAAACTGAAAATCAGCCCTCGACGGTGTGGCTCAGTGGATAGAGTGTCGGCCTGTGGACTGAGAGGTCCCAGGTTCAATTCCACTCAAGGACACGTGGCCGAGTTGTGGGCTCTGTCCCCAGTGGGGGACATGCAGGAGGCGGCCGATCCATGATTCTCTCTCATCACTGATGTTTCTCTCTCTCCCCCCCTCCCTTCCTCTCTGAAATCAATAAAAAATCTTAAAAAAAAAAGCCTGCAAATCACTAAGGATTCCTAACTCCTGGCTCCCACCTACTCCGAGCCTCTGGAGGCCAGAGCACTTCGCCGGTTCGATGTGAGGGCAATAACAGGCAGCTCAGTGGGAAGGACACACAGCCACTCAGATCCATCCCCCCGAGGGTCGTCACCACCCATATTCCTGGAGGGTCAGCTTCTTCTCCCCTGGAGGTGTTTTTGAGCAGCAGCTGCTGCCCTCTCGTGGCTAACGCAGGAAGTTCCAGCCCGCACAGGGCCCAGGGCCTGCAGCATTAACCGCCCCCTGCAGAAGTCCCAGTGGGCACCTTGGAAATGGAGAGGGCATTTTCCTGGTCACCTGGGAGAGAAGAGACTGTTTGTCCTCGTGGAGCACAGCCTCTGTTCCCGAAGGGAAGGAGGAGGAGGTTCGACTCCAGCAGGATCCCGAGCCGGTGGCACCACTAATGGGACATGAAGGGGCCATGCCAGCCGGGTTCTCCAGGGCGTGCTCTGCACCCAGTGGCCGCTGCTCCCGGGAGCTCCTCTGCATTCCCAGGGATGGAAAAGTGTCTCTCCGCCCCAGGCCTCAGGCCGCGCTCTCCATTTTGCCAGGCTGGTTGAGATATTCCGGAACTTTCTTCTGAACGACAACTGTCTGCCCTCCCATCCCGCATCCCCGATGGACCCACCATGTATAGCACCCTAAGTGCACTTTGAACAAGCCCTGCCCATGGGTGTACCCTGTAATGTAATAATTTCCGAGCAATTGATCAAAATCCAATTTCTGAAAGAAGTTCTGGAAAATTATTTTTTTTAATATATATTTTTTAAATTCATTTAAGAGAGGAAGAGAGAGACAGAAACATCCATGATGAGAGAGAATCGTGGATCGGCTGCCTCCTGCATGCCCGACACCAGGGATGAAGCCTGCAACCCGGGCCTGTGGCCTGACCGGGAATCGAACCATGACCTCCTGGTTCTTAGGTTGAAGCTCAACCACTGAGCCATGCCGGCCGGGCTGGGAAATTCTCGACCTACTTACAGTGGGATCAGGGATCTGAAATTGCCCATTTTAACACAGCTTGTTTATTTTAATCCGGTATAAAGCTTTACCAAGACTTACTTCATTGCTTACAGTCTGTATGACATAAATAACGGGGCACAGGGGAGGCGTGGGGAGCAGGGTCCTCCCGGCCTTCAGACGCTGCCTCTGCACCAGGCTCTCCCCAAACCTCCTTCAGCACCCACACCCGACTTCCCCGCCCCAGACCTGTCTCCGCCCAATGCCTTCTCTTTTCCTCTCCTTAGTCACCCCGTTCGAGGCTCTGCCATGCTCACCTTCTTCTCCCTCTTTTTGTGCTTTTGCTTTTGTGGCCCGAGGCAAAATGAAATAGCGTTGGAAACCCTGTTCTTGTTTTATCCTCACAATCAATTTACTGAAAGAACCCCAAGACGTTCAGAGCTGTTTTTCAAAAGCTCTGATCCGATGGCTTTCTAAATAAAAAGAGCGAGGGCTTCCCAAACAGCAGAGAGAAAAGCACTGCCAGCAGGTGGATGCATTCGGTGAACTCAGTAAGTAGGCCATTTGCTGACTAGCTTACTGACCAAACTGGCTTTGGGTGAGTGGGCGTTCAGAGAGGATGTTGGGCTGGCCTGGCCGGGTAGCCAGTTGGCTAGAGCACCGTTCACATCGCCACAGTGGCTGGTGTGATCTCTGGTCAGGGCACACACCACCAAATGCAGGAAGAAGTGGAACAACAAATCAATTCCCCCCCCTCTCTCTCTCTCTCAAATCAAACAATAAAAATAAAAGCAGAGCCCTAACCGGTTTGCCTCAGTGGACAGAGCATCGGCCTCAGGACTGAGGGGTCCCAGGTTCAATTGCAGTCAAGGGCATGTACCTTGGTTGCGGGCACATCCCCAATAGGGAGTGTGCAGGAGGCAGCTGATCGATATTTCTCTCTCAGAGATGTTTCTAACTCTCTATCCCTCTCCCTTCCTCTCTGTAAAAAATCAATAAAACATATTTTTTTTTAAAAATAAGAGCAGAGAAGATGCCTGCACCCCTCCTCTTGATGAGGTGTCCAGAAGCACACAAGGGTGTGGAATTCTGCGGAGACACATCCTGCATCCCTGTAGCATCACATTCAGAAGGACCTACAGGAAGTCGGAAGGCATGACAGCGTGGGAGAAAGGAGGGGAGAGACAGCAGTATGAGCGAGTGAGGGCTGAGGGGGAAGGAAGACAAGTGCATGTCACAGAGTCGATAAATGTGGCACCGGCCTCAGACCGGGCATGCCGGGAGCGCTTAAGGTCCGACGGCAGAGAGGACTCCCTGCCCAGTGTGGCGGCTGAAGCCCAATGCAGCCACATGGAGACCGTGGACACGTGGAAATTCATGGATCCCCCGCGGTATCCCTCACCCTCTGTGCCCACGCATCTATGAGTACATATCCGTTTCATGGTCATGTATGTGTCTATCTACCCACGTATCTGAAAACTTACTACATGATGTAGTTGTTTTTTTTTGTGTGTGTTTTTTTTTAAAAAAGAGCATTCCTAATTTGAACTAAAAATCCACTACCTTGAACACTGAAGCAAAGCCCACGTCTCTGCTATGGGCAAAGCTCTTCTGCCAAGTTCTGAACTTGAACCAAACACCCGCACACCCTGAAGCGGAGCCCGCCTTAGGGACATCGCACCCAGCGAGACCACGGGAGCGGAAAGGACCACTGGAACACCGCATGCCATTACGTCGGGGTGGCAATGCACACCACCAAACCACCTGTTCCAGAGGAGAATCACTCACCCCAACGGAAGACGAGCTCCACTGAGTCAAAGTCAGCAGCCCAGCTGGTGTGGCTCAGTGATTGAGCATTGACCTATGAACCAGGAGGTCAAGGTTCGGTTCCTGATCAGGGCACTTGCCTGGGTTGCAGGCTCGATCCCCAGTGTGGGGTGTGCAGGAGGCAGCTGATCCATGATTCTCTCTCATCATTGATGTTTCTCTCTCTCCCTCTCACTCTCCCTCTCCCTTCCTCTCTGACATCAATACAAATACTTTTTTAAAGTCCATAATCTTGGGTTGGGTGAATGGCGATTGGTTTCCCACAGTGGACAAAGGAGACGGCCCCACTTTGTCCCAGGATTCGTCACTGGCCTGGGGATAAATCGTTCTGAAGGCAAAGGTCACTGAGTCTACCACAGCCAACCTTTCCGACCCCACAGACCACCAGTCGCCCGCAAACCACCAGTTGGCGACTGCGGGTCTAGACAGCAGGAAGGCTTCCAGACCTTCTCACCAACCCCCCGGGATGCTCCGTGCCAAAGCAAAGCCCGACCACAAACACATCCCGAGGAAAGAGCTGGGTGGCGAGGACACTTTGAAGGCTGTGGGGACGGACATGGCCGATGGGCGGTGATCAGCATCCACATGGGGAGGGAGTAAAGAGAAACAGGTTTGCCATAACCGGTGTGGCTCAGCGGATAGAGCATCGGCCTGCGGACTGAAGGGTCCCAGTTTCTATTCCAGTCAAGGGCATGTACCTTGGTTGCAGGCACATCCTCAGTAGGGGGCGTGTAGGAGGCAGCTGATCGATGTTTCTCTCTCATCGATGTTTCTAACTCTCTATCCCTTTCCCTTCCTCTCTGTAAAAAAAAATATATATATATTTTTTTAAAAAAAGAGAGAGAGAGAAACAGGTTTCAAATACCAGCTCCCCTCGCTTGCTGTGCACCGAGCAGGCTACCAAACTCGGCGCGTGGAGGAGCTCCAACCACCTGCGCTTTGGGGGCAGTGCCCGCATCTTCGGACGTTTCGGGTTTGCTCTGGAATGACCACCTTTCAGAGATGCTGGCCAGCTGTGGCTGGGACGCTCCCTCACAGCATCCAGCGGTCTCACGCCACCTGGTGTTGAGAGAAGGTACTCCCAGGTGAAGCAAACCCCAGGTTTTTGCAAAATAAAAAGGGTCGAGAGTGACCTTTCGATACAACTGAGCTGTGGTGTGGTGCTGGCCCCGGAACAAAACAACACATCTCACATCTGTGGGAAGCGAAGAGAAATCCACTCGGACCCTGATAATACGTATTGCATTGTAATGTGCGATTAAGAAGTGGCAATCGAGTCCCTGGGGAAAGGAAAGCTTAGTCCTAGTTAATTAAAGAGCCATTTGGCAAAAAAAGTAAAACTAAGTCTCCACGCTGGGCCAGGAATCAAAATAAACTGGAGCAGATCAAAGCAATACATGAAAACTGTCAAACCGAGCAGAAAAGAGAATAAATACTAGGCTAATGTGCCTCTCTCTCTCGAGACACACAACGCCTTTCTAGGTACAAAAACAAAGAGAGAAACTCTTTAGAAGAATAGGATGTAAGACTCGAAAAGGTTTTAGCAACAAAAAATGTATAAACAAACTTATTGTATACTAGAGGCCCGGTGCACAAATTCGTGCACAGGTGGGGTCCCTCGGCCTGGCCGGTGATCAGGGGCCATGGGCGGTTGGCTGGCCAGGGGAAGGGGTTGGGGGAGGTTGGCCAGCCAGGGGGAGGGGCCGAGGGAGGTTGGCCAGCCAGGGGGAGGGGCCGAGAGAGTTTGGCTTCAGGAGCGCACTGACCACCAGGAGGCAGCTCCTGGGTTCTGTGTCTGCCCCCTAGTGGTCAGTGCACATCATAGCAACCAGTCTTTCAGTCATAATGGTCACTTAGTCTTTTATATATAGAGATTACCATGTGACTCCACACCCCACACCCATCCTCACAAGTCCCCACAAGCACACACACATACCAGGTGAGTCCTCACAGTCTTTGCTACCTGGTATCTGAGCTGGTGTTCACACCTGGGTGGTCTGTGTCCAGCATTCCCTGACCAAATGAGTTCGCGGGCCACCCCTGGTCTAAACCAAATAGGAAAATGGTTTTTTTTTTCCTGTCCATATATTCCTCCTGGAATGTTCTAGAAACAACGCTCAACTCTCTACCTGTGTCGGGAATGGAGAAAAAGAACAGGTTGCCAGAAGCACGATCCCCGAATCTGCATCGCCTAAAACTCACACCGACCCCTCAACCTTCCTGCCTACCCCCAGCCGGTCACGTCACATTGAACTCTTTCCAAAGAACTTCGCTTTCCCTTCTGCAATACTGCAATGTGGCCACGAGAGGGCAGCAGCAACCTAGTCTTCCATTGGTCCCCTGCAGGAAGTAGCCCTGCACCTGCTTTACCAATAAGGAGCACCTGGGCTCTAAGGCAGGGGCTCCTGTTTTCCGGGGGGGGAGGAGGTGGGGTGCACTAGGATTTCAGGGGAGCTGAGCATCGTGCCCAGAACCAGCGGCCTGGAGGACAGGGCTGCTGGCATGAGCACTACCAGCTCTAGGGGACACGGTCCCAGTGGCCACTAGGGGAGGTCAATATTACTGGGAGGGCAAGGATTGGGGCTCAGAGGGCATCGCCATCTCTGTGCATGTTGGGTAACTCTGTAACAAGGATTCTTCACATCTCTCTCCCGGGTAATTAAAGCAGGACCAGTGGAAGGTGTGACAGGCTAGGTCTCCAGCCGTCAGGGTGAGCTAGTTCAGTGCACACAACGGTAGACGGTGATGACTGTCCTTATCAGCACTGAATTCCTCAGTGGCTACGAAGGAAGGATAATAGGGTTCAGTAGGTTTACTTCATTTGCTGCAAACGCCTTGGTTCCTGGGAAGGCTTAGAGTCGGGGTCCTGTGCATTACAAACCACGCTGAGATAGAAAGGGTTGGCGGCCCAGACAGCCACCGGCGAGGCTCAGAGGTTGAGCGTCAACCTAGGCACCAGGGGGCCACGGTTCGATTCCCTCAGGGCACATGTCTAGGGTGGTGGGCTCGATCCCCAGTAGGGGGCGTGCAGGAGGCAGCCGATCCATGATTCTCCCTCTCATTGATGTTTCTGTCTCTCTCTTCCTCTCCCTTCTTTTCTGAAGTCCATTTTAAAAAGTTAAAAAGAAAAGTTGGCCACCCACACTGACACAAGGGTGGAGAGCAGGGCTGCAGAGAGCGAGAGGATGGGCCTTACCGCAGCGGTCCCGGATGACCAGGTTCCGGCCCTCCTTCAGGTGGATGGTGAGCAGGTAGGCGAAGGGGCTGGGCAGGTCGCTCAGGCCATCGCCAGCTTCCCCGGGGGTCTGCACGGGAGGAGAAGGGAGGTCAGCAGTCTGCGGAGAGAATTCCCCAAACACGTCTAACTGTAGGGGGTGGGCTGGTCTTTGAGGCTGAGCTCCCTCTGGATCCCCAGATGTGGCTCCATGGGTAAGCATTGACCTATGAACCAGGAGGTCAGGGTTCAATTCCTGGTCAGGGCACAGGCCCAGGTTGCGGGCTGGATCCCCAGTGGGGGGCATGCAGGAGGCAGCCAATCAGTGATTCCCTCTCATCATCGCTGTTTCCATCTCTCTTCCTCTCCCGTCCTCTCTGAATACAATGAAAATATGGGTGTGTTTTTTTAAAAGAAGTGAGTTTTTGAAAGCAGTTCCCAGGGACATGAGTCCACGCTTCCAGACACATATGGAACGTCCATCTCTTCTCCCTCCTTCTCACCAACCCCGTCAACTCCTCAGGTAAGAAACACATCTCGGGTAGAATCTGCTGAACAGCATGAATGACAACAGAATAAGACCCGAGCATGGAGGCAGGGAACGGACTGACGTACTTTTTTTAAAAAATATATTTCTTTATTGATTTCAGAGAGGAAGGGAGAAGGAGAGAGAGAAAAAAACATCAATGATGAGAGAGAATCATCAATCAGCTGCCTCCTGCCCACCCCCACTGGGGATTGAGCCCGCAACTGGGTCATGTGCCCTTGCCCAGAATTGAACCCAGGACCCTTCAGTCCACAGGCTGATGCTCTATCCACTGAGCCAAGCCAGCTAAGGCCAGACTGACATACTTAGATGTGGGGTTGGAAAGATGAGAAGAGATAAACCAAGGAACTTGTATCTTTATAGGCACAGCCATGGACATGGGCAATAGGGCGGTGAAGACCCGGGGTGGGTGGGTGGGTGGGAAGGGGCTGGGAGGAGAGGGAGAAAGGGAAGGAAAATGGGAGATATCTGAAATGCCATCAATAATAAGAAATATATTCAAAGTAGCCCGGCTGGCGTGGCTCAGTGGTTGAGCGCCGACCTATGAACCCAGAGGTCACAGTTCGATTCCCAGTCAAGGCACATGCCCGGGTTGTGGGCTTGCTCTCCAGGGTGGGGCGTGCAGGAGGTAGCCGATCCCTGATTCTCTCTCATCACTGATGTCTCTCCCCCTCTCCTTCCCTCTCTCTCTGAAATCCATAAAAACATATTTTAAAAAAGGAAATCATTTCAGTACATCACCACTCAGCGGCCAACCACTGAGCCCGTCCGTCCGTCCATCTGACACACAGCCTTGTCGTGTCCACATGGGACGCGCTGCCTCTGTCCGGCGGCCTCCTGCCTTTTACACACTTTTCCTTCATTCCCTGGCCCCACTCGAGTCCTTCCGCTGACCCTCACAGTCCCACCTCCCCCGACACTGCCCCCTCCCCTCTGTGGGGGGGAACGCATCAACCCCGACAGCCCCAGGTCCACGCCAAGTCCAGTTGTGAGTGTATTTGTTCCAGGGAGGCCATTCCAGCTTGGAACTTGCGTTCTGCGCTGGTCCCAACGTCGGCCATGCCAAAGGGAAAGGGCAGGGGCCATGATTTATGGTTCACCTGCCTGACCTTCAACTTCATCGACCCTGTGGCTACGTCGCCCTTGCCGTCCTCTGTGGGAATGCTCCCGTCTGAGTCTCCGGGCACTCTGAAAATGGCCTGGTCTCCTGCTCTGTGGCACTCGATCTCCTCCTCCTCTGTATTTTTAGAAGCATCTATCCCCGGCTCCCAAATCAATAAACACTGAATCCACCTCTCCCGGCTATCGCTTGTGAGACCTGTCTGTGCCAGGGAACAGGGTGGAGCCTCCTTTACAAAGAAATGGGGCAAAGCAACGCAGATGCAAACGGGTCATGAGGAACATTTAAACGGGGACCTGCCGTGTGCATTGGTTTTAAGGGGCTGTCACTCACAGGCTGTTCTTCACGCTCGTGGGAGGTCACAGACGCAGTCAGATCGCCACTTCCACAGAGATTCTGGAAACAAAGACAAAGATAACCCTCTTAAAAAAAAAATGAAGAAAGCAAAAGAATATCAACCCGCTCTAACTGGTTCGGCTCAGTGGACAGAGCATCAGTCTGCGGACTGAAGGGTTCTGGGTTTGATTCCAGTCGAGGGCATGTACCTTGGTTGCAGGCACATCCCCAGTAGGAGGTATGCAGGAGGCAGCTGATCGATGTTTCTCTCTCATCGATGTTTCTAGCTCTCTATTCCTCTCCCTTCCTCTCTGTAAAAAAATAAACAAATATATTTAAAAAAAAAAAAGAAAAGAACATCAACCCACAAGGAAATGCTCTTCCAGGTCTTCCGCTTTGGGACTCGGTCATCTGCATGCCCAGTTTCAGGTGTGTGGGCGCCCTCCCTGCGTGGAAGTCCAGAGTGACTCAGTGACGCCCCTCTACCAGCTCAGTCACTGATCAGAGCTCAGATAAGGCCCATTCCGCCCCCGCCGGCCGCTCCCCACTGGCGCTCCCCGCCCTCATTCATCATCAGCGGGCAAAGCATCAGCCCCAGCTGTCAGCGGAGCGAGCAGCTCAGGACCCGAGAAGCAAGCTCGCTAACTGGGTGGAAGACGCTCCAAAATGGGATGGGAAAGACCTTCCCGGACCAGGCCCTTTTGGGTCTAGCACCCGTACAAGCAAAAAGTAGGAAATGCATGTATTTCTTTTTTTTTTTTAATGCATTTTTACTGATTTCAGAGAGGAACAGAGAGGGAGAGAGAGGTAGAAACACCGATGATGAGAGAGGATCATGGATCGGCTGTCTCTGGCATGATCCCTGCTGGGGATCAAACCCACAGCCCGGGCCTGTGCCCTGACTGGGAATCGAACCGTGACCTCCTGGTCCATAGGTCGGCGATGCTCAACCACGAGCCACACTGGCCAGGCTAAGGGATCCACAGTGGAGTCACCAGAGCATCCTGGCAGGAAAAGACATGGGGCTCGATCTGCTGGCAGAGGAAGGGGGGCCCCTTGGCTAAACACCCCGAACCGGGGCCTTGGCATCTCCTGTCTGGTTCAGGTAAAGAGACACCCATGCGAGTTGGACAGCACGGTCTGCAGGTCATGGGTGACGACAGTCAGAACCTTATGCGACGTCAGAGAGATCGCACCACACACTCTTACTTCCCAGGAACGTACCAATTCCTCCTCCGCCTGGGTTTCAAAAGCAAACGAGCCCAGCACGCCTCCACGGGCAGGGCCAGCGGCGCCTTCTCTGCCGGCCTGGCCCTCCGAGGCCTGGCACCCCGGAAGCGTCTCCAGTTTCATGAAATGAGTCGCCGCTTCCCTTAACCAACCCCCGTCGGGGAGGCAGTTTCACGAAACCACCGGCGCTGAGATCAGAACTCCTGTCTGAAGCGCATGCTTCGTCCTGGCCAGTGCGGCCCAGTGGGTTGGGTTTCATCCCTTGGACCAGCAGGTTGCCAGTTTGAATCCCGCTCAGGGCACACGTCTGGGTTGCAGGCTGGATCCCCAGTCGAGGGAGTGCAGGAGGCAGTTAATCAATGATTCTCTCCCCCATCACTGATGTTTCTCTCTCCCCTTTCCTCTCTCTAAAAATCAATAAACTAGCCTAGCTGGTTTGGCTCAGTGGATAAGAGTGTTGGCCTGCAGACTGAAGGGTCCCGGGTTCGATTCCAGTCAAGGGCATGCGCCAGGGTTGCGGGCTCATCCCCGGTAGAGGGTGGACAGGAGGCAGCCAATCAACGATTCCCTCTCTCATCATTGATGTTTCTATCTCTCTCCCTCTCTTTCCTCTAAAATCAATCAAATAATATATTGTTTAAAAAAACACACACAACCAATAAACGATTCTTCTAAAAATGAAAATAAAGCTCATGGTTTTCAGCTGAGGATTGTGGGGCCGGGTATCTTCAACTCTCAAAGAGCACCCCCCCTCCCTCAGCCCTGCCAGCACCTCCCTTCTCCCAGCCAGCCTCCCGTGCTTGGTGGCAATGTCCAGAAAGTGGCACGACCACCGTCGCTTCAGCGGCGTCAGACATGAGCTCAGAGGTTTCCCCACATACGCACTCAGTCCCCCACGCACAACCACACGGAATTAACGGGGAAGTCTGACATTAATCCAGCCCGACGGCTGCTTCTACCGGAGGAAAAGTCACAGCACTTCACGTTGCGGTTCCCACGCCGCCGTGACTGTCACACACCCTGCAGACACGCCAGGACGGGGAGCGGGCCCCAGAGAACAGAACAAAATGCTCCCGGACCCCGGACGGCTGAGCTACCGCCGCCGGGGACCCTTCACTGGGAATATTCCCCCCCTGTGTAACAGAGCCTCCGGTTCCTCCCACGGAGTACCGGCTGCGTGATTTCCATCGTCCTTGCAAACCTAGTAACTACACCGGTGAGTTTTTGTTGAAAAAAAAAAGAGGATAATGGGTATTTTTCTCATCAGGAATCCCTGGTATCCCACTCTCATGGGTGGGTTTTCTATGTTCTCAATAAGCATAATCATGCACTCTGGGTTTTTCACATTTTTACTTAAAGAAAAAGGCACAGTGCCCGGCCGGTGTGGCCCAGTGGTTGAGTGTTGACCTGTGAACCAGGAGGTCAGGGTTCAATTCTTGTTCAGGGCACATGCCCGGGTTACAGGCTCCATCCCAAGTAGGAGGCATGCTGGAGGCAGCCGATCAATGATTCTCTCACATCATGGATGTTTCTCCCTTTCCCTATCGCTCCCCTCCTCTCTGAAATCACAGCAGTATACACACAGGAAGAAAAAAAAAAGCCAATTTTACTGTGTGTTTTTGTAATATATTTTTTATTGACTTCAGAGAGGAAGAGAGAAAGTGAGAGAGATGGAAACATCCATGATGAGAGAGAACTATGGATCGGCTGCCTCCTGCATGCCCCCTACTGGGGATGGAGCCACAACTGGGCATGTGCTCTAACTGGGAATAGAACCGTGACTTCCTGGTTTATAGATGGACGCTCACTGACTCCCGAGAGCTGAGTAGTTCTTTTCTTAAAAGTTATGTTTCGCAGAACCCGGTTTGGCTCAGGGGATAGAGCGTCGGTCTGTGGACTGAAGGGTCCCAGGTTCGATTCCGGTCAAGGTCATGTATCCTGGTTGCGGGCACATCTCCAGTAGGGGGCGTGCAGGAGGCGGCTGATCAATGTCTCTCTCATCGATGTTTCTAACTCTCTATCCTTCTCCCTTCCTCTCTATAAAAAATCAATAATATATATATATATATATTTTAAAAAAGTTATATTTCATGCCAAAACCGGTTTGGCTAAGTGGATAGAGCATCAATCAGCCTGTGGACTGAAGGATCCCAGGTTTGATTCCAGTCAAGGACATGTTGCGGGCACATCCCCAGTGGGGGGCATGCAGGAGGCGGCTGATCGATGTTTCTCTCTCATCGATGTTTCTAACTCTCTATCCCTCTCCCTTGCTCTCTGTAAAAAAATCAATAAAATCTATCTCAGAAGCTAGCTATTCTGTTCAAAACTGCCCACCTCTGCCCGCCACGCCCATGTCCTTGCCTGCGATGTTTCCCTCCATGCAGTTGATGGCTCTGCAAATACTGCAGCCTGCCACCGCGCAAAACAGGGTCGGCGTGAAGAAGTGGACTTTTGTCTGCGCTGTGGACGGCCCGGTTCCCAGGATCAGCACCTAGTAGGTGCTCAACAGCTGGGAAGGGGAGAGGAGAGCAGAAAAGAGGCCAGGTCTCCTCTGAGGAGGGGGCGTGGGTACGGCTGACAGGCCTGTGGCAGGAGCACCATGGAGCTGAGTAACGATTTCTGGGCAAAAATAGCCAAGACCACGTGGCTGATGTGGGCAGCGGCTGACGCAGCCTCGTTCCGCGAGCTGCAGGCGGCCTCTCCTCTGTGGTTTGCCGTTTCGCGTCTCTGCGGTCACTCAACTGCAGCTATGCGGTTGCCAGGCAGCTTCTGGAAATATCCCACCAGGGTCTTTTCTCAGCCGCTCCGCTCAGCCACGGGGAGCGAGCGCCGAGCTGGGAGTTTAAAACTCCGACGACCCCACAGAACATTGGGGAGGACCTGTCCCATGGGGGAGGGGTTATATGGGAGGATGGAGAGGCAGTGGTCCTGCCCTTCATGTTATTAGTTACTGATGGAGAGGAAATGCACAAGCACTGTCCCTCTCCCTGCTTTCATTGATTTTGTGATGTTTTTGCTAATTTCAGAGAAAGAGGAGGCAGGAAGAGAGAGAGAGTTATGGAACCATCCATGATGAGAGAGGAACATCATCCATGGGCTGCCTCCTGCAGGCCTCTCCCCCTGGGGATCAGTCCTCAGCCAGACCATGTGCCCGGACCAGGAATCGAACCAGCAGCCTCTTGACGGGTGGGCGGATGCCCAACCACTGAGCGACACTGGCCGGGCTTGCCCTGCTTTTAAAGGGCACAGTGGACACAGAAAAGTACATGGCTCCTTTTATTTTTTCTTGTGTGTGTTTTTCTTTTTTATTGATTTTTACAGAGAGGAAGGGAGAGGGATAGAGTTAGAAACATCGATGAGAGAGAGACATCGATCAGCCGCCTCCTGCACGCCCCATACTGGGGATGTGCCCGCAACCAAGGTCCACGCCCTTGACCAGAATCGAACCTGGCACTCTTCAGTACGCAGGCCGACGCTCTATCCACTGAGCCACACCGGTCAGGGCTAAAAGGCTTCATGTGATAACCAACTCTGTCTTGATTGCCAGCTCTGGCCTCCGATAGGAGAGTGTTAGTATATCCAAGCCAAGAAGCCCACCCATTTTTTCCTCACCCTGTATAACAAAAGCCTAATATGTACATTTCCCCTCCACCAGGAGTGCAATCAGGGGGCAGGGCCAGCCGGCCAACCACTCTCAGCCCCTTCAGCCCCCCAGCTGGCAGCAGCATGCAGCCAGGGTTAGGGAGGCCCCATCTGTCCGCCACTAGAAACCCTCCCATGCATGAATCACGTGCACTGGGCCTCCAGTTAGTTCATAAGTAACAAGAAGCAGAGATTCACACGTAGGCCCCTTATTCAACCTGTCACCTCCTTCCTACTGACCTAGTCTAAGAGCTTACTTAATTTCTATTTTGATGAGTGAAAACACGTATTTCCAATTTATAGGTGCAGTAAAAACCATTAAATGATTACAGAAAGGATTTCCTAAGTGGTGATGGCAATGAAAAAGAGTTAAGCCATGTAATGGGTAAGTGCTATCTTAATATAGCAACGCTTCCAAATGAATCGAACCACACCATCTGAAGAGCCATGATGCCATTGGCCACTTAAAGTGAAATGTATGGCTCTGGCTGGGGTGGTCAATGGTTAGAGCTTCCGACTGTGCAAGGGAAGGTCACGGGTTCCAGTCAAGGGCATGTACCTGGGGGGCAGGTTTGTTCCCAGGCCTTGGTGGGAGTGTGTGCAGGAGGCAACCAATCGATGTGCCTCTCTCACATCCATGTTCCTCTCTCACTCTCTCTCTCCTATCTTCTCTCTAAAAGAGAGAGTGGGAGGGAAGATAGGAGAGAGCGAGCGAGAGAGGAACATGGATATAAGAGGCACATCGACCTATGTGAATCTTCACTTCTCATACTTTTCATGGGGAAAAATATCTTCCAGTAAGGATAAAAATAATAATAATAATAAAGTAACATAAAGGGAAATATACGACATAGTTAATAGGCTTTGGTGCCAAAAGTAAAATAAAAACCCCAGCAGAATAACCAGTTGCCATGCAGTTAACACACTGGCCTGGAATACAGAAAATTAACCCCTTTCCTCAACCCTGCAACCTCCTTCCGTGCCATTAATGGAGGAATTTTTCATAATCTGATTAAAGAGATCATCGAATCATGACTTCATAATCTGGTGATTATACTTAAATCGAACTCTTCTGAGAAATATATGATTTGTCTCATAATTCCATTTGGCTTATTGAAATACTGAAGATCTGTAAAATCGCTATATTGATAAGAATTTGTTTCCTTTAGTTCTTCTTGTTTGTTTGTTTATTCTAGAGAATGCATGTGAAGTTGCCCACAGGTCACACAAAACACACACACACACATACACACACACACGTGTATACATGTGTATGAAATAGAAGAGAATTCAAACTCCTTGGAAGTCAAAGGGAAACATGCGTCCATACATTTCTTGGGAGCAGTAATACGCATGTTTTATCTATGGTAAGATTAGGCCAGTGGTCGGCAAACGGTGGCTAGAGAGCCACATGTGTCTTGCAAGCCGCGGTTTGCCGCTCTGTTGACTAATGAGTTTGCCGACCACTGGACTAGGCAATGGTGTGGAGAGAGAGAGAGGGACAGACAGGCACACACAGCGAATTCCGAGGAAAAGTTATGCTGACTTTCTCCGCCAGGAGATGGAAAAAAAGGAAAACTCGTCCAATAGGGCTTTTAATGCCTCAAAGTGTCCGAGAAAGGGTTTTCGTTAATAGTTTCAAAATCCACAGAGGTCAACCTGAAAACTGATGGAAATGCTTGGTGCAATCGATACGCCACTCATTTACATTCTTGTAAGTGACATTGTCCCCATCCACGCTGACCACAGAAATAACTCCCAATCGGGTTCTCAAGGGCACTCGGAGCAAGGAAAGAGGGAAAGGCTCGCAGATAACAGTGTGGTGAAGGCCGGGGCAGGGGACGGATGGGGGCAGGGGCGGCCAGAAGGGGTCAATGGGGGGGAAAGTGGGACATATGTAACACTTTCACCAAGAAAGATCACTTTATAAATAAGCAAATATAAAAAAAGATAAATAAATGAATTAAATTAAAAATAAAAGTAGCCTGGCTGGCATGGCTCAGTGGTTGAGCATCGACTTGTGAACCAGGAGGTCACGGTTCCATTCCCGGTCAGGGCACATGCCTGGATCTCAGGCTCGGTCCCCAGTGGGCGGGGGCATGCAGAAGGCAACCGATCCATGATTCTCTCTCATCATGGATGTTTCTATCTCTCTCCCCCTCTCTCCCTTCCCCTCAGAAATCAATAAAAATATTAAAATTAAATAAAGTGTAATATTAAAATATTAAAATTTAAAAAATAAATACATATCCTATCTAATAAAAGAATAATATGCAAATTGACCATATCTCCAACACCCAAGATGGCTTCCCCATGTGGTCAAAGATGGCTGGCCCCATGTGGACACAAGATGGCCACCACAAGATGGCCAGCAGGGGAGGGCATTTGGGAGGGACTAGGCATGCAAGGGAGGACAGTTGGGCATATTCAAGCCTGCAGGGGCAAGCAGTTAGGGATGACCAGGCCCACAGGAGAGGGCAGTTAGGGGCAACCAGGCTGGCAGGAGAGCAGTTAGGCATCAATCAGCTGGCAGGGGAGTGTTTAGGGGGGGTGATCAGGCTGGCAGGCAGAAGTGGTTAGGGGCAATCAGGAAGGCAGACAGGCAAGCAGTTGGGAGCCAGCAGTCCTGGATTGTGAGAGGGATGTCCGACTGCCCATTGGAGGATTGGGTCTAAACAGGCAATCGGACATCCCTTGAGGGGTCCCAGATTGGAGAGGATGCAGGCTGGGATGAGGGACCACACATACACACACACACACACACACACACACACACACACACGTGCACAGATTTCGTGCACCAGGCCTCTAGTAAATACATAATAAGAAAAAAAGCCACGGGATGGAGGTGCCGGCCGGGCCTCACCTCTGACTCCTCCGGAGCATCCTCGCCCAGGGGCGCCCTCTGTGGCAGGTCACAGAGGCCGTTGCTGGAGGCCCGGCGGCCGGCGGCCGGCGCGGCGAAGGTCTCCTCGGGGTCCGTGTCAGCCGCGTGCGGGGGGCCTGCCTCTTCCTGGCTCCAGTCCAGCTCGTCCTCCGACTGCTTCAGGGAGCCGACCCCGGCCGTGGACAGGCTGCTGGGCACGGAGGTGTAGGAGGCCTGGGCCCCGGAGTAGGGCCCGCCCTCGGGTGCCAAGGCCTGGGCCTCCAGGAGGTCAGGGACCGAGAGGCTGAGGCGGCGGTCCAGGTGGTGCCTCTGCCGAAACCCCAGGCCCTTGTCCGGGTGCTTCTTCACCCTCCTCTTGCTCAGGTTGAGCAGCAGAGGCCTGGTCCGCTGCTTGAAGGAGCCCCAGACGGAGGGCTTCTCCAGATCCATGGCTGCGGGAGTACCCCGACCTGGTTCCGCCCAAGGGCCGGCCCGCCCTGCAGAGCTCAGCCACGCCTAGAAGACAGAACACGAGAAGGAACGTGAAACGTCTCTGGGGAGCCAGGCCCGTGGAAGTGGGAAAGGCGACCCCCAAATTGTACCCTTTCCGGTAAGTGACCGAGAGGGAAGCATCTGATTGGTCACATCCTCAGAGATCAGGAAAGCTTCAAGAACTGAAATCTTTAAAGACTTTTTTTTTTTTTAATTAAAGAAGTTATAGAAAAGTTAAAAGCAATGAATGAAATGATTAGGTTGAAACACACACACATACACACACACACACACACACACACATACACACATAAATGCTTCATAGGAAGATGGCTTATTTCACTCAGCATGATGCCCTCTGGGTTCATACATGCTGTTGCAAATGGAGGCGTCCTCTTCTGTTTTATAGGTATATAATATTCCACTGTACACACACACACACACACACACACACACACACAAACACACACACACAGTGGAATATCATATATGGGAGGGCAAAAGTAGGCTTATAGTTCTGAGTATGCAAAACACAGAGTTTATGCTCGTATTACTATTTATTAAATATTGTGTTCTTTTCCATATGAACAAGTGTAAACCTACTTTTCCCACCGGGTATATGGAACACACTTTCTTTATCCACTCATCCCTTGACGGACTTGGGTAGCTTCTGCATCCTGGCCACTGTGAATAAAGCTGCAATGGACAGGGGCATGCTGAGAGCACAGTGAGATACTGAGCTCATTTCCTTTGGATAAAACCTCAGAAAAGGGGGAGCTGGCTTATATGGCATATATACTTTTAATTTTTTAATTTACTTTTAATCCTCACCTGAGGATATTTTTCCATTGGTTTTTGAGAGATTAGAAGCAAGAGGCAAAGACAAAGAGAAATATTGATGTGAGAGAAACACGTGGATTAGCTGCCTCCTGTACAAACCCCGACCAGGGCCCGGGCCGGGGAGGAGCCTGCAACTGAGGTACATGCCCTTGACCAGAATCAAACCCGGGACCCTTTGGTCCACAGGCTGATGCTCTACCCACTGAACCACACCGGCTAGGGCTACTTGTTGATATTTTAAGGAAATCCTCCCTTACTGTTTTCCCTAAGAACTATACCATTTTATATTCCCACCAACAGTGCACAAAAGGGTTCTTGATTCTCCTCACCCATCAGCACTAGAAACAGATTCTCCCTACAGAACAAGACACCTACGCGACCCAGGTTTCTCTGACGGAGGGAAAGCACGCACCCCTCTTCTGCAAGCCACCAAGGGCAGAACAGGTCTTTACAGGAGGCCACCCTCAGCCAGGACGCCTCATGGAGTTTCACTTCCTATGCTTCTCACCCAGACATCCTGGCGGCTCGTAATAGGCCAAATGGGAGAAGGAGAGAGCTTTTCAATCCCAGCCCGCGTTTCTGACGGAATCTGGACCACACCACCAGCTGAGCAGGAAACCCCAGAAAGGGGAGGGGCCGGGAAATAACACAGCTTCAGTGAGGTGCACAGGAGTTCTTCAGCGACACAGCCTCCTGTGACTGATTGATTGGTGTATGTCCTGACGTTCACCATTTCTCTCTGCACCCGTGGCGTTTGGCTGGCTATTCTTTTTTTAAAATCCCTAACATGGAGAATTAGATACTGATCGTCAGATGGTATTATTTTCTTACTTACAAATTTAATGCTATAAATTTCCCTCTGAGTACTGAGTGTGTTGCACCCTACAACTTTTGGGATGTCGTAATTTCATTACCATTTAATTAAAAATATTTCCACCTTGACTTAGCTGGTTTGGTTCAGTGGATAGAGTGTCAGCCTGCGGAATGAAGGGTCCCAGGTTCAATTCCGGTGGAAGGGCACATGCCTGGATTGTGGACTCGATCCCCAGTCGAGGGTGTACAGGAGGCAGCCAATCAATGATTCTCTCTCATCATTGATGTTTCCATCTCTCTCCCTCTCCCTCCTCCTTGCCCTCTGAAATCAACAAAAATATATTTAAAAATATATATATTTCCTACATTTCATTTTGAGTTCTATGGGACACACAGGAATTTTTGGTAGTGCTTAATTTCTAAAACATATCGGATTTTCTGGTTATGTTTGTGTTTTGACTTCTAACTTAGCTCCTAAGGATTAAGTCAGGGAGGGAAAATCCCTGTTTTCATTCCTCTGCAGTTGGAGGCTTTTAAAAAATATATATTTTATTGATTTTTACAGAGAAGAGGGATAGAGAGTTAGAAACATCGATGAGGGAGAAACATCGATTAGCTGCCTCTTGCACACCCCCTACTGGGGATGTGACCGAAACAAAGGTACATGCCCTTGACCGGAATGGAACCTGGGACCCTTCAGTCCACAGGCTGACGCTCCATCCACTGAGCCACACCGGTTAGGGTTGGGGGCTTTCTTTAGGGTCCAGCTCACAGTTAACTCTGCAGCTGCTGGGTTCTGTGCATGTCGATGAGTTGGGACTGACTGGCTGTGTCATTAGATCTATGTTCTTTGGCTTCCTCCGTGTTCTATCCGTAAAGAGAGAGGACAGACAGGTCCTGACACACAGCCAGGTGTGGAGGGGACAGATCTCGGGGAGAAGAAGGAGAGAGGGGGAGGTGTCCGGATGGAGCCAGCCCCCCTGAAGCGGGCGAGGGCCATGCATTCGCTCAGACGGCCCGATCTCAAGGGCTATTCAGAGCTCAGGGCCGGCCTCTGAGTGTTCGGGAAGTTCAAGTGGAGAAGCCTAGCTGGCAGCGGGGCCCCTGATAGGGGAGCTAAGAGGGGGGGGGGATGTAGAGAGAGCCGTGGCAGAGCCGGAGGCATGGAGATACCGAGAAGAGGACAAAACTGAAGAGACAGAAATGAGCTTGAAGGAGCTCCAGCGCTGCACAGTCTGCTCAAAGGAGGATCAACGTGCAAAGGAGACGGAAAAAAAAATAGAAAACAGCTACCACAGCCGGAGAGCGGGCGGGGAAAGCGTGGTGTCCCCCAAAACACCACAGCCGGAGGCAGAGGAAGGGCGTGCTGGAAAGGAAGTGGTCAAGGGCATCACACACTTCACGGGTGGAGGTGCCACCAGTCCTGAGCCCACCAGCGTGGGCCACCAGAGATGACTGGCCATCTTGGTCTGATCTGTTTTGGAGGCTTTTGGGGGTTGAAAATCCGACTGAAACAGGTCCAGAAAGGAGGGGGGAAGAGGACATGGAGGCCACGGGTTCGATGACTTTCGAACCGTTGGACCGGAAGAGAAGATGGACGTAGGCGGGTCGTGCTGAGGGCGTGGTCACGGTTAGAGGCAGGCAGGTGCCATACTCACTCTCCGTGCTACAGGCACAAGCTTTGTGGTGGCGGTTCTCAATGAATAACTGCTTGACCGGCCCCGCTGGGTGGCTCAGGGGCTGAGCATCGACCTATGAACCAGGAGGTCACAGTTCAATTCCCAGTCAGGGCACATGCCAGGGTTGTGGGCTGGATTCCCAGGGGGTAGCTGATCCATGATTCTCTCTCATCATTGATGTTGCCATCTCTCTCCCTTCCTCTCTGAAATCAATTTAAAAATACATTAAAAAGAAAAATAATAATTGATTGAACTACTACCCATCACTTGCCAAGACACACACACACACACACACACACACACACACACATTTCCTTGCTTCCTTTATCGGAATATGAATTATCTGCTATGCAACTGTAGACCTAGGTTCTGCACAGGATGCAATAAACAGCCCCAGGGATACACACTAAGGGGAGAGAAGGTAATTCACTCCTTCCCATAACTGCGCTTAATGGCCCCACCGTGAACCACACACACGGAGCTCTTAACCAGTTCCTCCATCTGAGAGCAAGTGCGAAACCTCAAACATCCGCCTGACGTCAGCAGCACGGGGAGGGCTTCCTGGCGCAGGGCCTCTCTGCAGAAACAGAAAGTCCGGAGTCCCTTCAGGACATCGCCGGCAGCGGGTCGCATGAGAGGAGGCTGTTAGCTTCCCAGAAAAACCTTATCCCGTACTGCAAAAGCTGTTTTATTAAAGGCAGCCAAACGGTGAGACCAAAGACACGCATCCTCCATTATAACATGGTAATATGCAAGTTGACCCTAAGTGCAGAACGACTGGTCGCTATGACACGCACTGACCACCAGGGGGCAGATGCTCAAGGCAGAAGCTGCCCGCTGGTGGTCAGTGCGCTCCCACAGAGGGAGCCCTGTTCAGCCAGAGGCCAGCTCCCCACAGGGGCCATCCCCTGAGAGCTCCCGAACTGCCAGAGGGATGTCTGACTGCCAACGTAGGCCCAGTTCCCCGGGAAAAGGGCCTAAGCTGGCAGGTGGACATCCCCTGAGGAGTCTCAAACTGCAAGAGCGTGCAGGCCGGGCTGAGGGACCCAGTTAATTTAGAACAAAGAGAACCTTATACGCATATTCCCTCCACAGTGCTTGCTGTACACAACAGAGCATAAACGTGTCGTACAACGTCTATAAGAAAAGATGGATGAGTGAGTGTTAAAATGGGACTGTTTTCTCCATTTGTTTTGGACACACCCCTTCCTTATTCCAAATTCTAAAACCACTACAGAAACTGTCGGATATCAGAGATGGAGCACAACTGTCCAGGACAGAGAATAACATAATATTCTGCAGGTAGAGCTGAACCTTGTGAGTCCTTGGATTAATAAAGCAACTGCCTGTGGACTTGGGAATCTAATGGGTTCTGTGGAAAATACTCAGATGGGATTTGGGGCAGAACTTGAGGAATATTAAAATGTGCTCGAGGAAAAACTAACATGAAATACTAGAAAACTGTCTACAGCAATGCATAATCATATACATTGGAACCCAATAAACTCAATCTTTATAAAATTTTTTTTTCTTTTTAAATGGAAATTTTTAAAAAATATATTTTATTGATTTTTTTTACAGAAAGGAAAGGAGAGGGAGAGTTAGAAACATCGACCCACTGCCTCCTGCACACCTCCTACTGGGGATGTGACCACAACCGAGATATATACCCTTAACCGGAATCAAACCTGGGACCTTTTAGACCACAGGCCAACACTCTATCCACGGAGCCAAACTGGTTTGGCAAAATTGCCTTTTTTCTTACAGAAGAAACATGGAGCCGAGCAAGTGTGGCTCAGTGATTAAGTGTCGACCTACGAACCAGGAGGTCATGGTTCGATTTCCGGTCAGGGTACATACCAGGGTTATTGGCCTGATCTCCAGCAGGGACATGCAGGAGCCAGGTGATCCATGATTCTCTCTCCTCATTGATGTTTCTGTCTCTCCCTCTCCCTTCTTCTGTGACATCAATAAAAACATTAAAAAAAAAAAAAGCAACAGTGAAAATTCATACTGAGACATCAGAGTTCAGTAAGTCTGCATAAGGCAGGCCTTGAAAAGATATGACTCAAGTTCCTCAAAGCTGTAGGAATAAATCTGTTATTATCTTAAGATATTCATTACGTTTATGATTGAATTTCATCAGGACTTGAAAATTAGCAGAATTTGAATCCAAGCCCAAATCATCACACTGCCATCATTGAAAAGACATGACTCAAGCCAACCAGTGCTGTTGGGATAAATGTGTATTATTGTCTGCCTCAAACAGTAATTATGCTTACAACTGCATTTGACGGGAGCTTGAAGCTTGGCAGATTTTGAAACCAAGCCCAAACTAGCCAAATTTTGCTTCAACAGACCTTTCAATGAGCACTTTGCAAATAGCATCTGATTCTAAGAGAGGAAGACAGGGCAATGTAGCTGGAGGTATTAATAAAAATGTTAGCCCAGGCCATCTTTCTCAGCGGTTAGAGCATTGGCCTGCAGACCAAAGGGTCAAGGGTTCAATTCCCACTTAAGGCACATACCTTGGTGGTGGGTTCAATCCCCATCCCAGTCAGGGCACAAGCAGAAGGCAATCAGTCGATGTGTCTCTCTCACATCAGTGTTCCTCTCTCTCTCTCTCTCTCTCTCTCTCTCTCTCTCTCTCTCT
>JAAGEH010000265.1:373036-409958 GCA_011751065.1 Lasiurus cinereus | reverse complement strand
ACACACACACACACAAACACACACACACAGTGGAATATCATATATGGGAGGGCAAAAGTAGGCTTATAGTTCTGAGTATGCAAAACACAGAGTTTATGCTCGTATTACTATTTATTAAATATTGTGTTCTTTTCCATATGAACAAGTGTAAACCTACTTTTCCCACCGGGTATATGGAACACACTTTCTTTATCCACTCATCCCTTGACGGACTTGGGTAGCTTCTGCATCCTGGCCACTGTGAATAAAGCTGCAATGGACAGGGGCATGCTGAGAGCACGGTGAGATACTGAGCTCATTTCCTTTGGATAAAACCTCAGAAAAGGGGGAGCTAGCTTATATGGCATATATACTTTTAATTTTTTAATTTACTTTTAATCCTCACCTGAGGATATTTTTCCATTGGTTTTTGAGAGATTAGAAGCAAGAGGCAAAGACAAAGAGAAATATTGATGTGAGAGAAACACGTGGATTAGCTGCCTCCTGTACAAACCCCGACCAGGGCCCGGGCCGGGGAGGAGCCTGCAACTGAGGTACATGCCCTTGACCAGAATCGAACCCGGGACCCTTTGGTCCACAGGCTGATGCTCTACCCACTGAACCACACCGGCTAGGGCTACTTGTTGATATTTTAAGGAAATCCTCCCTTACTGTTTTCCCTAAGAACTATACCATTTTATATTCCCACCAACAGTGCACAAAAGGGTTCTTGATTCTCCTCACCCATCAGCACTAGAAACAGATTCTCCCTACAGAACAAGACACCTACGCGACCCAGGTTTCTCTGACGGAGGGAAAGCACGCACCCCTCTTCTGCAAGCCACCAAGGGCAGAACAGGTCTTTACAGGAGGCCACCCTCAGCCAGGACGCCTCATGGAGTTTCACTTCCTATGCTTCTCACCCAGACATCCTGGCGGCTCGTAATAGGCCAAATGGGAGAAGGAGAGAGCTTTTCAATCCCAGCCCGCGTTTCTGACGGAATCTGGACCACACCACCAGCTGAGCAGGAAACCCCAGAAAGGGGAGGGGCCGGGAAATAACACAGCTTCAGTGAGGTGCACAGGAGTTCTTCAGCGACACAGCCTCCTGTGACTGATTGATTGGTGTATGTCCTGACGTTCACCATTTCTCTCTGCACCCGTGGCGTTTGGCTGGCTATTCTTTTTTTAAAATCCCTAACATGGAGAATTAGATACTGATCGTCAGATGGTATTATTTTCTTACTTACAAATTTAATGCTATAAATTTCCCTCTGAGTACTGAGTGTGTTGCACCCTACAACTTTTGGGATGTCGTAATTTCATTACCATTTAATTAAAAATATTTCCACCTTGACTTAGCTGGTTTGGTTCAGTGGATAGTGTCAGCCTGCGGAATGAAGGGTCCCAGGTTCAATTCCGGTGGAAGGGCACATGCCTGGATTGTGGACTCAATCCCCAGTCGAGGGTGTACAGGAGGCAGCCAATCAATGATTCTCTCTCATCATTGATGTTTCCATCTCTCTCCCTCTCCCTCCTCCTTGCCCTCTGAAATCAACAAAAATATATTTAAAAATATATATATTTCCTACATTTCATTTTGAGTTCTATGGGACACACAGGAATTTTTGGTAGTGCTTAATTTCTAAAACATATCGGATTTTCTGGTTATGTGTGTGTTTTGACTTCTAACTTAGCTCCTAAGGATTAAGTCAGGGAGGGAAAATCCCTGTTTTCATTCCTCTGCAGTTGGAGGCTTTTAAAAAATATATATTTTATTGATTTTTACAGAGAAGAGGGATAGAGAGTTAGAAACATCGATGAGGGAGAAACATCGATTAGCTGCCTCTTGCACACCCCCTACTGGGGATGTGACCGAAACAAAGGTACATGCCCTTGACCGGAATGGAACCTGGGACCCTTCAGTCCACAGGCCAACGCTCCATCCACTGAGCCACACCGGTTAGGGTTGGGGGCTTTCTTTAGGGTCCAGCTCACAGTTAACTCTGCAGCTGCTGGGTTCTGTGCATGTCGATGAGTTGGGACTGACTGGCTGTGTCATTAGATCTATGTTCTTTGGCTTCCTCCGTGTTCTATCCGTAAAGAGAGAGGACAGACAGGTCCTGACACACAGCCAGGTGTGGAGGGGACAGATCTCGGGGAGAAGAAGGAGAGAGGGGGAGGTGTCCGGATGGAGCCAGCCCCCCTGAAGCGGGCGAGGGCCATGCATTCGCTCAGATGGCCCGATCTCAAGGGCTATTCAGAGCTCAGGGCCGGCCTCTGAGTGTTCGGGAAGTTCAAGTGGAGAAGCCTAGCTGGCAGCGGGGCCCCTGATAGGGGAGCTAAGAGGGGGGGGGTGTAGAGAGAGCCGTGGCAGAGCCAGAGGCATGGAGATACCGAGAAGAGGACAAAACTGAAGAGACAGAAATGAGCTTGAAGGAGCTCCAGCGCTGCACAGTCTGCTCAAAGGAGGATCAACGTGCAAAGGAGACGGAAAAAAAAATAGAAAACAGCTACCACAGCCGGAGAGCGGGCGGGGAAAGCGTGGTGTCCCCCAAAACACCACAGCCGGAGGCAGAGGAAGGGCGTGCTGGAAAGGAAGTGGTCAAGGGCATCACACACTTCACGGGTGGAGGTGCCACCAGTCCTGAGCCCACCAGCGTGGGCCACCAGAGATGACTGGCCATCTTGGTCTGATCTGTTTTGGAGGCTTTTGGGGGTTGAAAATCCGACTGAAACAGGTCCAGAAAGGAGGGGGGAAGAGGACATGGAGGCCACGGGTTCGATGACTTTCGAACCCTTGGACCGGAAGAGAAGATGGACGTAGGCGGGTCGTGCTGAGGGCGTGGTCACGGTTAGAGGCAGGCAGGTGCCATACTCACTCTCCGTGCTACAGGCACAAGCTTTGTGGTGGCGGTTCTCAATGAATAACTGCTTGACCGGCCCCGCTGGGTGGCTCAGGGGCTGAGCATCGACCTATGAACCAGGAGGTCACAGTTCAATTCCCAGTCAGGGCACATGCCAGGGTTGTGGGCTGGATTCCCAGGGGGTAGCTGATCCATGATTCTCTCTCATCATTGATGTTGCCATCTCTCTCCCTTCCTCTCTGAAATCAATTTAAAAATACATTAAAAAGAAAAATAATAATTGATTGAACTACTACCCATCACTTGCCAAGACACACACACACACACACACACACACACACACACACATTTCCTTGCTTCCTTTATCGGAATATGAATTATCTGCTATGCAACTGTAGACCTAGGTTCTGCACAGGATGCAATAAACAGCCCCAGGGATACACACTAAGGGGAGAGAAGGTAATTCACTCCTTCCCATAACTGCGCTTAATGGCCCCACCGTGAACCACACACACGGAGCTCTTAACCAGTTCCTCCATCTGAGAGCAAGTGCGAAACCTCAAACATCCGCCTGACGTCAGCAGCACGGGGAGGGCTTCCTGGCGCAGGGCCTCTCTGCAGAAACAGAAAATCCGGAGTCCCTTCAGGACATCGCCGGCAGCGGGTCGCATGAGAGGAGGCTGTTAGCTTCCCAGAAAAACCTTATCCCGTACTGCAAAAGCTGTTTTATTAAAGGCAGCCAAACGGTGAGACCAAAGACACGCATCCTCCATTATAACATGGTAATATGCAAAGTGACCCTAAGTGCAGAACGACTGGTCGCTATGACATGCACTGACCACCAGGGGGCAGATGCTCAAGGCAGAAGCTGCCCGCTGGTGGTCAGTGCGCTCCCACAGCGGGAGCCCTGTTCAGCCAGAGGCCAGCTCCCCACAGGGGCCATCCCCTGAGAGCTCCCGAGCTGCCAGAGGGATGTCTGACTGCCAGCGTAGGCCCAGTTCCCCGGGAAAAGGGCCTAAGCTGGCAGGTGGACATCCCCTGAGGAGTCTCAAACTGCAAGAGCGTGCAGGCCGGGCTGAGGGACCCAGTTAATTTAGAACAAAGAGAACCTTATACGCATATTCCCTCCACAGTGCTTGCTGTACACAACAGAGCATAAACGTGTCGTACAACGTCTATAAGAAAAGATGGATGAGTGAGTGTTAAAATGGGACTGTTTTCTCCATTTGTTTTGGACACACCCCTTCCTTATTCCAAATTCTAAAACCACTACAGAAACTGTCGGATATCAGAGATGGAGCACAACTGTCCAGGACAGAGAATAACATAATATTCTGCAGGGAGAGCTGAACCTTGTGAGTCCTTGGATTAATAAAGCAACTGCCTGTGGACTTGGGAATCTAATGGGTTCTGTGGAAAATACTCAGATGGGATTTGGGGCAGAACTTGAGGAATATTAAAATGTGCTCGAGGAAAAACTAACATGAAATACTAGAAAACTGTCTACAGCAATGCATAATCATATACATTGGAACCCAATAAACTCAATCTTTATAAAATTGTTTTTTTTTCTTTTTAAATGGAAATTTTTAAAAAATATATTTTATTGATTTTTTTACAGAAAGGAAAGGAGAGGGAGAGTTAGAAACATCGACCCACTGCCTCCTGCACACCTCCTACTGGGGATGTGACCACAACCGAGATATATACCCTTAACCGGAATCAAACCTGGGACCTTTTAGACCACAGGCCAACACTCTATCCACGGAGCCAAACTGGTTTGGCAAAATTGCCTTTTTTCTTACAGAAGAAACATGGAGCCGAGCAAGTGTGGCTCAGTGATTAAGTGTCGACCTACGAACCAGGAGGTCATGGTTCGATTTCCGGTCAGGGTACATACCAGGGTTATTGGCCTGATCTCCAGCAGGGACATGCAGGAGCCAGGTGATCCATGATTCTCTCTCCTCATTGATGTTTCTGTCTCTCCCTCTCCCTTCTTCTGTGACATCAATAAAAACATTAAAAAAAAAAAAAGCAACAGTGAAAATTCATACTGAGACATCAGAGTTCAGTAAGTCTGCATAAGGCAGGCCTTGAAAAGATATGACTCAAGTTCCTCAAAGCTGTAGGAATAAATCTGTTATTATCTTAAGATATTCATTACGTTTATGATTGAATTTCATCAGGACTTGAAAATTAGCAGAATTTGAATCCAAGCCCAAATCATCACACTGCCATCATTGAAAAGACATGACTCAAGCCAACCAGTGCTGTTGGGATAAATGTGTATTATTGTCTGCCTCAAACAGTAATTATGCTTACAACTGCATTTGACGGGAGCTTGAAGCTTGGCAGATTTTGAAACCAAGCCCAAACTAGCCAAATTTTGCTTCAACAGACCTTTCAATGAGCACTTTGCAAATAGCATCTGATTCTAAGAGAGGAAGACAGGGCAATGTAGCTGGAGGTATTAATAAAAATGTTAGCCCTGGCCAGCTTTCTCAGCGGTTAGAGCATTGGCCTGCAGACCAAAGGGTCAAGGGTTCAATTCCCACTTAAGGCACATACCTTGGTGGTGGGTTCAATCCCCATCCCAGTCAGGGCACAAGCAGAAGGCAATCAGTCGATGTGTCTCTCTCACATCAGTGTTCCTCTCTCTCTCTCTCTCTCTCTCTCTCTCTCTCTCTCTCTCTCTTTTCTCTCTCTCTCCTTCTCTCTCTCTCTCTCCCCCCCACTTCCAGTCCTCCCTACCTCCCATTCTCTTTTTAAAGATCGATGGAAAAAAATATCCTCAGGTGAGGATTAAAAAGAAAAACAAAAACATTTTTATACTAATCCTATGTAATAAAGAGCTAATATGCTAATTAGATGAACAGCAGAACGGACCGTCTGGAGGACCGTCCGAACGAGCTTCTGGACAAAGCTGGGGCTGTGAGGGGCTGAGCCCTCTGCATGAATTTCGTGCATCAGGCCTCTAGTTGCTTACATAATATTAATAACAGTGTTGCAATCGATCCCTGATTCAGGACTGGAAATCCGTCAACTAGACTTCTCTGAAATCCTAAAAGTAAAATGACCCATTACATCTATACAGAAAATGATGCCACAGACGAATCTTTTAAAAATAATAGTAATTTTCTCAAGGCTGGCTCCACGAAACGAAGTCCCTGAAATCCGGGGAGCAGATATACTGACGGAGGAGATGGATAAATAACATAACAACAATACAAACAAATGGCAGAATAGACACCTGCTGTCATCTAGGTTGCTCAGGAAGAAACGGGAAGCCAGCAAAGGGCAGACAAGGCGGTCCTCTCCCCAACCCATCAGCCAATCACAAGTCGTTTCGGGCTACTCTCAGGGCAGCAGGCCGATTCACAGTGGAGACAGGTGGATCTTGGCCACCTGCTCTCAGAATCGTCCAGGTGTGCTGGAGGGAGTGCGTGTGTGTGTGTGTGTGTGTGTGTACATGAGCACACATGTGTGGGCCTGCATGTCTGGCTAAAGAGATTTAAAGATATCATCGAGCTTAACTGAAAGAAATCCTTGCAAAGAAACTCTGGACTGAAGATAATCCTAACAATGAAGAATGGGCAAACGTATGAGAGTGGTAATTACGCTCCTAGAATGCACTTTATTTCACCGACAATTAAGGGATTTAGAACGTTAGGGAGGAACATGTTTAATCACATTGCCTTAGTAAAAATGAGTATTTGATTATTAATAAATTGGGTGAGAGCAAAAGGTTCTAAATAATCATAATTGGATTTTTAATGTTTATATACTGTTCATTTCAGCTCCACCTCATCCTTCCTGTTTTAATTATCTTCATGAAGGCATAATTTACATGCCCTAAAATTTGCCCGTTTTAAGTGTGCAAGGGAATAACCACTTGTAAATGTTCTGAGTTTCGCAACCACCCCCACAGCCTACGTTTACAAGTCATCCTTCCCTTTCATCAGCTTTTTAAAAGCAAATTAGAATGCACGTATTGTATGCGTTCTGAGCTACATAAATGCCATCTCCAGGTAAATAAACGCATACACAGGCAGTGCAGACAGGTGAGGGGGTGTGTCCTTGAATATTTAATAACAGAGAAGCATGAACTAAAAGACGGGTCTGTGGCTGCAGGAACCCAATCACAACATCCCCTCAATCAAGTCCAGGGCCCCCCTGTAGAAGCCACACTGTTCGTCCTTCATGTGCCTCTCCAGTGCTTTCGCTATCGTTACGGAAGACTCAGCCGCCTTCTGCACTTGGAGCTGTGGGTATGTGACCCCCGATAAAAGCAGAGGGACAGCAAACACACGGTCCTTGTAGACACATCATCAGACGCGAGGAAGCCCCGGCAGAGTTAGTGCTTTGTGGCGAGACATGCAGACTGGAAGTTCAATGAGATAACCACAGCCTCTAAGGTTCTAGGTGGAAGGACAGACACGCAGAGAAGTGACAGATCAGCCTGAATAACTCAGGACCTATCCTACGTTCAACACAGGAGCTGGCCCTGTCCCGCAAGCCCCAGGCTGGCCCGGGCGGGTGCCCACCAGGGTCCCCCGAACCCCCCGCTGGTTGCAGCGCAGAGGGAGGTGACCGGCCACAGGGGCGGGCCCTGAGCCAGGCCAGCCAAGGTGGGTGCCAGCTGGAGCCCCCCATCACCCTGCCAGTTGCCCCACAGAGGGAGGCAGACCAGTGAGCAGGCAGTGCCAGGCCAGCCAAGGCAGGTGCCAGCAGGGGCACCCTGGTCTCCCCATCAGTCACCCCCAAGACTGGCTCTGATCGCTGGCCAGGCCTAGGGACTCTTCCCGTGCATGAATTCCATGCACCGGGCCTCTAGTCAATAATAACCTGAAATGTAAACGGATTCAATGCTCTAATCCAAGGGCACTGGATACAGAAACATGACCCAACGATAGGCTGTCTACAAGAGACCCACCTCAGAACAAAAGGATGAGAGTGCAACTTCCCTCCTCTGCCAGCCTGGTCACCCCTAACTGTCCTCCCCTGCAAGCCTGACCACCCTAACTGCCCTCCCTTGCAGGCCTGGTCCCTCCCAACTGCCCTAGCCTGCTAGCCATCTTGTGTCCACAGGGGAGCAGCCATTTTTGACCACATGGGGGCAGCCACCTTGTGTGTTGGAGTGATGGTCAATCTGCATATTACTCTTTTATTAGATAGGATAGAGGCCTGGTGCACAGGTGGGGGCCAGCTAGTTTGCCCTGAAGGGTGTCCTGGATCAGGGTGGGGGTTTCCTTGGGGCATGGGACGATCTAGTAGAGGGGCCTGTGGTGGTTTGTAGGCTGGCCACACCCTCCGGTGACCCAAGTGGAGGCCCTGGTATCTGGGATTTATTTATCTGCTATAATTGAAACTTTATAGCCTTGAGCAGAGGCCAGGACAGGCCAGAAGTTTGGCTTCCTCCATTGCCAGGGGTAACCCACGCCTCCTGCTCTACCCAGTTCTGTAGACGCCATATTTGTTGGGTTAATTTGCATACTTGCTTCTGATTGGCTGGTGGGCATAGTGGAGGTATGGTCGATTTGCATGTTTCTCTTTTATCATATAGGATGTCACCCCAAAGCAGCAGAATATACATTCTTCACAAGTGCACATTGGTCATTCTCAAAGACAGACCCCATTTTAGGACACAAAACAAGTCTCTACAAGTTCCAGAAGATTGAAATCATACTAAGCATCATCTCAGACCACAATGGAATGAAATTAGAAATCAACCACAGTAAAAACACCCAAAAACATTCCGACACATGGAGGCTAAATGGCATGTCATTACATAATGAATGGGTTACCAATGAGAGCAGGAACAACCAAAATTCCTGGTAACAAATGAAAATGAACACACAACAACCAAAACATCTGGGACACAGCAAAGCAGTGCTGAGAGGGAAGTCCATCGCACTACAGGCCTACCTCAAAAAGCAAGAAAAATTAATGATAAACTATTCAGCCCTGACCCGTGTGGCTCAGTGGATAGAGCGTTGGCCTGGGGACCAAAGGATCCCAGGTTTGATTCCGGTCAAGGGCATGTACCTTGGTTGCAGGCAGATCCCCAGGAAGATGTGTGCAGGAGACAGCTGATCTGTTTCTAGCTCTCTATCCCTCTCCCTTCCTCTCTGTAAAAAATCAATAAAATATATTTTTTTAAAAATTATAACCCTAGCCGGTATGGCTCACTGGATAGTGTCCACCTGCGGACTGAAGGGTCCTGGGTTCACTTCTGGCCAAGGGCACATGCCCGAGTTCCAGGCTCAATGCCCAGTGGGGGGCCTGCAGGAGGCAGCCGACCCATGATTCTCTCTCATCATTGATGTTTCCATCTCGCTCTCCCTCTCCCTTCCTCTCTAAAATCAATAAAAATATACTTTAAAAATAAAAAATAAAGCACAGATCAGCATATCAGGCATCTGAACATCAAAGGATCCCACAAACAGCCAGAAAGAACTGGCGGCTCTAAAAATAGCAGGCCCACTTCCGAAGCAATTGCTTTTATCACCAAGACAGGGAGGATCAGGCTGGCTTTTTTGGGGACTCGTTGGAACTCCGGTTACAGTGAGAGAGAGTTCATCTCCCCCTAACCGCCTCGTTTAACACGTCCTCCTCTCCACTTTTTCCTATTGGAGAACGTGGCCCCTTAATCACTTTCCTTCCCTCCTGGGGGAGAGTTTTCTTGGTTGTTGGTGGTGAATAAAAGTAAAATACAAAGGCAAGTTGAGTATGTATAACTCAGTTGCTTACAATTGTGGGCTCATGTGCCGAACTCTGCCTTAACTACGTGTAAATAAGTAAAGATTCAGCCCCAGCCCTAGCCGGTGTGGCTCAGTGGATAAAGCGTCGGCCTGGGGACTGAAGGGTCCCGGGTTCGATTCCGGACGAGGGCATGTACCTTGGTGGCGGGCACATCCCCAGTGCGGGGCGTGCAGGAGGCAGACGATCGATGTTTCTGACTCTTTATCCCTCTCCCTTCCTCTCTGTAAGCAATCAATAAAATATATTTAAAAAAAAAAAAGATTCAGCCCCCAAACCAAGGGCCTATGGCATCCTGTCTGCTTCTGAAACAGGCTGATGGCCACAAAGACTGAAGCGGGCGTCCATTTGGCACCACCGAGAAGAAGTGATGATCTAGGTTTCTCTTTCCATAAAGGAGTCATACGCACAATTCATTCTGCAGCCGACGGGACAAAACACAAGCTTTTGGCCTCGATGCCTTATGGAGCAGTAAATACCTTAAACGCACACCACACGGGACATTTCAACGCTGCGGTGGGCCCTGGTCCCGGCTCGTTTTTATTGAGATACTACAAACCAGGAGGCGGCAGGAGAGGCCAGCACCCCGTGGAGGGTGCAGAGAAAGTACCGGAGCTTCCATTCCGTCTGACCCGGCGCGTCCCTTTAATCCCCACTTTTGCGAACGTTCAGTAACATATGTTCCATCGCACCACGGTGGCACCGGTGCATAATTCATAAGGAAACGATGCGCACTCGCCCGGGGCGTGCCTGCCGCCGGGATGTGTTGTGGAAAAAGAATGGGGACCATTTCAAAGGCACCAGGCCCCTTCGGCCCTTTAATCTGCGGGAAATGCCGCCTGCACCCGCAATACTCAGAGGAGATCACACTTCCCCTGCGGCAGGGACCACTTTCAGAGCCGCCCTCTCCTTCCAGAAGGAAGTCCCCGGGAATAAATGCACAGCAGACAAGCCGAAAGAGGGGAGATGCTTGTTTTTAGAAGAAAAAAAAATTGCCAGTGTGATTTAAACAGGATTTCGGTAAATACTGCGGTCACCTTCCGTCACGGGGGCTTCTCTTGGGAAACCCATTAAGCATTCACTTCCACAAAGGATCTCACTGGTCTCAAGGTTCCCCTTAACATCTACAAACTGCACCAAGGTGCCTTCATTTCATTTGCATTTTCCACCAGCAGACACGGGGGACATCCGGACGCAGGCCCGGGTGAGGAGGCACAGGTAGGAAAATAAAGGAAGATTTGCATCTCCTTTGAGAGCTGAGTCACTCACCGTCAGACCCGGATGCACACTCACACCATTAAAAGGGACCCACGGTGTCCGGTGATCGGAAGCCGTGATTTAGCTGTGACACCAGCAGTAACACCCGGGGAATGGACGCGCTGAGGGGACCCCCGCACCAGGGACGGTTAACGTGCAGAAATGGCCATCAATGTTCTTCCCACGGCAATGGTTCCAGAAACGAACCGACGCTTCCTTTTTGGCGCTCCTGGTCCTCCGTAGTTACCCCCCCGCTGCTGCAGGTGCAAAACCTACAGGAGATGAGGTTGAGTTGGGCCCCTTCTATCACCGACTGGGCAAGTTCCCCTTTCGAATGAACCCCCAAGGTTGGCTTTCTACCCCAAGGCTGGATCCCAGTCAAGGGCATGTGCCCGGGTTGTGGGCTGGATCCCCACTGGGGGGCGTGCAGGAGGCAGGAAATCCATGATTCTCTCTCATCATGGATGTTTCTCTCTCCTCCCTCTCCCTTCCTCTCTGAAATCAATAAAAACCTATTAAACAAAAAAGAAAAAAAAAAGAGAAAAAACTCAACAGACACCTTTGGATGACATTGGAATCATTGGTGCATTGGAGTGGAAAACAGCAAGGGAAGGTACAAAGTTTAGTGTACGCATGCACATAAGCATAATCAATAGACACAAGACCCTGGAGCAGTGGTTCTCAACCTGTGGGTCGCGACACCTTTGGAGGTCGAACGACCCTTTCACAGGGGTCGCCTAAGACCACCGGAAAATACAGATATTTACATCACGATGCATCACAGGAGCAACATTTCATGGTTGGGGGTCACCACCCCATGAGGAACTGTATGCAAGGGTCTCGGCCTTAGGAAGGTTGAAAACCACTGCCCTGGAGGGTGAGGGCATGTATGGAAGTGGGGCAGAGGGACCATGGGGTGGATATGGACACATGTAATACCTTAACCAATAAAAAATAAATAAAAAAAAGAAAGATTAAAACAGTAATGGGATCTAGGTACCCTACGAAGGAAGGACCGGTAAACCCAGAAGCAATCAGAAAGAACTCCGTGGACATCTGAACGCCATGAAGAAAGCAGCCGTTGTCAGCGATGTGCCACGGAGGCACCCAGAGTTCTCTGTCACATCCCCCGCCCCGCCCCCACGGCCCCAGGCTCTATGCACACACGTGCACCCGCTTCTTCTACACCTTGAAACTGCAGCCACTGGAGGGGAACGTAAACAGTGTCCCTCCAACCAGAGAGAAGCACGTTCCCAGCAGCTGCTGATTTCAACCCTCCCATGAGCCACAACACCAGGTCTTCTTTTTTTTAAGCTGCTAAAGAAAAAAGAAAAAAAAAAACAAGTTCATTTTCCATCCTGGCATGTTAATGGTCATAACTGTACGAATATGGCGAATAAATTAGATCTGTGACACAGAAAATCGAGGAGCTTTCGTACTGCTCATGTTTTTTATGAGTTTAAAAAAAAAACACACACAAAAAAAACACCACCTCATAAATAGTAATGAAGGAATAAAATACACAGCTCCCACTCAGAGTCCAGTAGGATGAAAGATAGCAAAGCAATCCCAGTACAGCACAGTATGAACTGTGAGGTGTCATACATGAGACCCTAATGGAGCACAGAGTAGTCACATCAACCTAACATGGTAAGGTCCTGGACCAAGGAAGAAGCTAGCAGAACGGGGGTGAGGAGACCGACTGAGAAGGTGAATTATGAAATCGACCGATGATCTGTGTTGGGGGGTAGGATGAGTCAAGGGAATACGTCTAAGCTTTCCAAATGGGAAGCGGGGAGGAAAAGCGGGTGACACCATCATTTCAAACACGCCAGAGACGCTGGCCGAGGAAGGCGGAGGCACATCCCTGGTTTTTAACTATTGAGAAGGAAGTGGAGAGACTTTGTTGACCGGAGAAGCCAGAATGCAGGGCGCTAAGGAGGCAGGAAAATAAGATATGGCCAGAGACACCCTTTTAAGCAGCTTTGCTATGAAGAGGAGAGCGTTGTATGCCAATGGACATAAAATACATAGATAGTATCATTTGACTGAGATAGGTAATATTTTCAACATCAAACTCACAAACTCAAACAAGTAGAAGCTGTAAATATATAAGATTTGGGTTTTAATGTCAGACCCCTCAAAAAATATATCTCACAATTGCCTTTCCCCTGGGTATTTTAATTTTCATGTCTTATTTCAATGGCAGGCAATTCTACGCAGTTAGCAGAGCTACTGGCCTTAGATTATAGGTTCAAAACTTTGGAATTAGAAAAGATTTAAGCTTTTTGTTTTCCCCCTTTTTACTATCAGAGACAAGAAAACGAAACAAGAGACATGAAAGGGGAAATTGTAGTGTACATTTCTCTGCTCTGTGGCACCCAGTACAATGATTAGCTCTTAGGAGAGGCCTAATTATCATTCATTAACTGAAACTAAAGTTTAAATGGCCAATTAGGAGAGATACACGGCTGGAATCTAGATATTTTGACTCTCCGGTGACCACTCAAAAAGTTGTGCCTTGCCCTAACTGGTTTGGCTCAGCTGAGAGAGCATCAGCATGCGAACTGAAGGGGTCCCAGGTTCGATTCCGATCAAGGGCATGTACCTTGGTTTCGGGAACATCCCCAATAAGGAGTGTGCAGGAGGCAGCTAGCTGATCGACGTTTCTCTCTCACTGATGTTTCTAACTCTCTATCCCTCTCCCTTCCTCTTTGTAAAAAAAAAAAAAATCAATAAAATATATATTTTTAAAAAAATGGTGGTCCTTACACTTGACAAAAAAAAATTATTCTCAATGTCATTAATCATTAGGGAAATTAGGGAAATGCAAATCAAAACCACAATGACATACCACCAGACACTGTTAGAATGGTCCCTAGAGAAAAAAAAAAGTGTTGCCCAACAAACATGGCTCAGTGGTTGAGCATTAACCTATGAACTAGGAGGTCATGGTTTGATTCCCGGTCAGGGCACATGCCCAGGTTGCAGGCTCGATCCCCAGTGTGGGGCGTGTGCAAGAGGCAGCCGATCATAGATTGTTTCTCTTCATTGATGTTTCTATGTCTCTCTCCCTTTCTTTCCTCTCTGAAGTCCCATGAAAATACATATATATTTTTTAAATGTTGGTGCTTTGGAATCCTTGTGCAGTGCTGGTGGAGTGGAAATGTAAAACGGTGCCCTCACTATGAAAAACAGTATAACGGTTCCTCCAGAAAATTAAACACAGAATTACCCTGTGTTTCGGCCATTCCACTTCTGGGAATACACCCCCCAAAAAAATGTGAAAGAGGGGACTCACAGAGGTATTTGTGCACCCAAGTCTGTCAATCAAACCAAAGTCCTCCAAGGGCCACTTTTTTTTTTTTCAAATCACCTCCCAAAGCCACATTTCTTATGCACTAATATCAGCGGTTCTCAACCTGTGGGTCGCAACCCCTGTGGGGGGGGTCAAATGACCCTTTCACAGGGGTCACCTAAGACCATCGGAAAATGCAGATATTTACATCACGATGCATCACAGTAGCAAAATTTCATGGTTGGGGGTCACCACCCCATGAGGAACTGTATGCAAGGGTCGCGGCCTTAGGAAGGTTGAGAACCACTGCCTTATATGAATATCACTGGGCGGCTTCTCGTGTGGATCAGGTACTTGCTGGAACTTGACCGTGGAGAATTTTTCCCGCTGTATGTCACTGACACGGATTCCCACCGAATGACACAGGGGGAGAGCTTCCACTCCCCAGAGCAGGTCACTTTGTGCGAACATTGTGGGGCTGTGCTGGCCCTTTGGCTGTCTTAGCCCCTTCGTGCTGAATTCTATAAACAAGCTAAAAACCAAAATGTATGACTCCAGGCCACTTTTCTCTCAGTCATTCTCTGAGTGGTTTCACCGTGCACAGCTCACGTCCTGTAATGCAGAGACCCTCACCGGGCTAATGAGAGGGAACACGCACAAGTCTCCCCACCACGGCAAGGAACCAATTCACTGCGGTAACTTTCTCGTGAAGGTTATTCCATGGTGCTAGCTCTTCCGAGAGCCCAGCCAGCTGCCTTAATGCGTTTTCAGATTTAGAATATTTTAGAGAAAATCCATACAGAAATCGCGGCCTCTTGGCTCCGGCGCTAACTCCCAATCTAAGCTGACGGGTGGAATATGAGATTCTTCACCGGGAGGAACAGAATGTCTCGCAGTCTGCACAAGGTGACAATTGGGTTCATGCAAACTACCAACGCACGCCTAATCGAGGAAACAAGACAGAATGCTCACTGTTCAGTGATGTATTTGTACAGATATACCCACACATCATAAAGGGAAATACAAATATACCCACACATCACAAAGGGAAGCACAGATATACCCACACACCACAAAGGGAAATACAGCTATACCCACACATCACAAAGGGAAGCACAGATACACACACATCACAAAGGGAAACATAGATATGCACACATTTCATAAAAGAAAATCTGAACCACTAATCCCCATTAATGCCACCACTAAAATTTAAATCTCTGATGCTGGAAAATGGTTTATGATATAACTAGAGGACTGGTGCATGAAAATTCATGCACTGGAGGAGGGAGGGCTCTCAGCCTGGCCTGCCCCCTCTCACAGTCCGGGAGCCCTCAGGGGTGGGAGGCAACCCAGGGATCAGGAAAAGGTGATGTCCCATCACACCTCTGCTGCTGCCATTGCCGGCAGCACAAGCCTCAGCCGGCCCTGGTTACCTGAGCCTCGAGCGGCCCTGGGCAGCTGTGCGGCTGGGGGGCTGAGGGGTTGGGGACTCTGGAAGCAGGCACTCAGAGTGACCAGGCCTGCCTGCCGCCCCAGCGGGGCTGAGGGGACTGGGCACTGCCCTCTTGTGGCTGTAGGCGCCACCATCTTTGAGGGTGAAACAGTCAATTAGCATATTCCCTCCTTATTGGCTGTGAGCACCACCATCTTTGTGATGGCATGAGGGTTGATTAGCATATTCCCTCTTTATTAGATAGGATTGTAAATGGAAAACACACAAACTATAAAATGGCACCTATACCATGCTTAAAGTTCTATGGACTAGACAGTGGTGGTTCTCAACCTTCCTAATGCCACGTCCCTTTAATGCAGTTCTTCATGTTGTGGTAACCCCAACAAAAATAATTTTATGGTTGGGGGTCACCACAACATGAGGAACTGCATTAAAGGGACGTGGCATCAGGAAGGTTGAGAACCACTGGACTAGAATATAAGGAACATGGAAACCCTTTTTTTTTTTCTTTTAAGTATATCTTTATTGATTTCAGAGGGAGGGAGAGGGAAAGAGAGAGAAAGAGAAAGAGAAACATCAACGATGAGACAGAGTCACTGACTGGCCGCCTCCTGCATGCCTCACCCTGGTGATGGAGCCTGACACCCGGGCCTGTGCCCTGACCGGGAATCGAACCCTGACCTCCTGGTTCCTAGGTTGAAGGTGTTCAACCATGGAGCCACGCTGGCCGGGCTGGAAACACGTTTCATGGTCGTTTTTTTCAAGGCCGAGAATATTGGATTCTTTGCTAAATATTTTATTTCTGCTCCCTTTAATGCTGACGTCGTGCATTTGTGTAAGACACGGCCGTAAAAATCAAGGTAACGCGGGCGGTGGCATTTCCGTCAGAGTATGTGTTCCTCCATAGGAAGGAAAATCCCACCGAGGCCTTCTTGGGCCACACCAGGTTTCTGGAGGCCAGCTGAGCTCCGTCGGGCAGCTGCCTGAAGAGCTCTGATGGCCAAGGATCGGGAGGCTCAGTGGGAAGCGTGGCGCTCTCAGCATGAGTGCGGGCTCTGGGCTTCCGGAGATAATTCCCAAATGGCCTTCCCCCAGTTTTCTCCCGTCTCTCCTGCCACGCAGACCAGACTCCTCCGAGAACTCTCTGAACAAACCTCCCCGCTGAGCTCAAACACCGTCCAGCAACGTTTTTAAACAGGAAGCATCAGCAGGTTCTGTTACGATGGGCAAGCACGCCGAAACCGGTGTGGCTCAGTGGACAGAGCACCAGCCTGCGGACTGAGGGTCCCGGGTTCGATTCCCATCAAGGGCATGTGCCTTAGGTGCGGGCACATCCCCAGTGGGGGGTGTGCAGGAGGCGGCTGATTGATATCTCTTTCTCATCCATGTTTCTAACTCTCTATCCCTCTCCCTTCCTCTTGGTGAAAAATCAATAAAATCTATTTTAAAAAAGAAAAATAAGATGGGCAAGCATGACCCCTTCTGGTTCATTAAGGCCAAAATGAAGGGTTTCAACCCTGGGACCCCAGGACTCAGAGGCTTTCCTGGAATTTCGATTGGAATGGGTCTCGGGGACCTGGGTCCAGTCTGAGCTCTAAACAGCCCCATTGGAAGCCGGACAGGGCGGGGTGGTTCAAAGGAGAGGTTCCGTGGCTTGGAATGAAACAGTGAGTGGGAAACGGTAAAGCTCAACTGGGTGACCCCCGGAGGAGCAACCCCGCCTCTCTGAGCCTCAGTGTCCCTTTCTATACAATGGGACGGGTTTCCCCGGCAGGTTCCTGAACGACTCAGTGAGGGAGGATCCTGAGAGCTCACGGGGATAAAGCTGGACACCGACCCAGGCTGCAAGCTGGGGAGGACACAGTTAATAAGTAACTGAACGCCAACCCGGGCCACACCTGTGTGTTCACACTTTTTTTTATGTCACATAAATCATGGTATTTAAAAACAATTCATCAGAGGGGGCGGGGGAGGGTGGTGAGAGCGGCGGGGAGGGGAGAGAAGGAAACTCATGTAATACTTTAAATGATAAAGAATTACAATTAAAAAAGAAAAAACAGCTTTTGTGCCCGAAGATTCAGAGAAAGGAAGGGACATTTCGCTTATAACACTGTGCAGAGGAGTCGATGGGCAGCTGGGGAAAGCAAACAATACAGGTGTGTGGCTGAATTGTCACAAAAACAAAGAAGAATTCATGGTGGACTGGCCGGGCTGTGCCCTGCCTCCTGGTTCAATATTAGCACAGGGGCGCCTCTGACTCTGGGCTCAGCCCGCCAGCCGCCCAGCCAGCGCCGGAGGCTGGGGAGGAGGAAGGCCATGTCACAGGAAGCCACCTGTTTGGACAGGCCGCACGCCACAGGCCACGGCCACTGAGGCCTCCTGCAAAGTTCACACACTACACTCTGTCGACACGCAGGGGAGGTAAGGAGGAACAGGCAATGTGGAGGCCGCAGAGGGGAGGTAAAGCTCCAGAGAAGGAGAGACTTCCATGTTCCAGCCACAGCCAGGAAGATTCCAGAAAAGCATGTCCCTGTGGGCCAGGACTTGCAGACACATGTTTTACTGTGTCACCAGCTGACTACGTGGGAGAGTGAGCGGGCCTCCGGCACCTCTGGCGTCCAGCTGGATCCAGGGGGGGGCGGCAGGAGGTTGAAGAGCTGACCCCAAAGTCATTTCCAGACTGCAAAGCTAATTTCATTGTTTTAATCTTCACCCGAGGACATTTTCCACTGAGTTTTTAAAGAGAGTGGAAGGGAGGGAGGGAGAGAGAGAAACATCGATGTGAGAGAGACCCATCAACTGGTTGCCTCCCACAGAAGCCCGGGATTGGGCCTGTGACCGAGGTAGGTGCCCTTGACCAGAATCAAACCCGGGACCCTTCAGTCTGCGGTCTGATGCTCGATCCACTGAGCCAAACTGGCTAGGGTGAATTTTGTAGATAAAAAATATTTTACATTGGACACAGCACTTCTATGATCTCTGAACGAATAATAATCTGGCCACATCGGTGTGCGTGTACGAGTGTGTATGTGTGTGTGTGTATGAATTCGTGCATGGGTGGGGTCCAGCCAGCCTGGCCAGCAGGAGGGGATATGGGTGGTTGGCCTGCCTGCCTGCTGGTTAAACTCCTGGTCGAGGGGACAATCTGCATATTAGCCTTTTATTAGATAGGATATACACTGAGTGGCCAGATTATTATGCATTCAGAGATCATCATCATCTGGCCACTCAGTGTATATAAAAGGCAAATATGCAAAGTGTCCCTGCAGGAGTTAGACCAGGAAACTGAGCGTTCTATGGCTTGCTATGAAGTGCACTGACCACAGGGATGGGGAGGAACAAAGGAAGGCCCCAGCTAGCAGCTGGAAGGCCCCATCGGCTCCAATCGCCCGCCAGGCCTAGGGACCCTACCCACGCACAAATTTCATGCACCAGGCCTCTGGTATAACAATGTTGTTGGCTGTTGTCATTCAGGTAATGGTGTTCCTTTCTCATCTATTACCTAAGTCCACACACTCAATCCCACACCTTTCGTAATGCTAAAAATAGTTCCCCAACCACCACCAAAAGAAGAAGAAGGATTACACAAGAATTATTTTTGTTTCTGGTTTGGCTTGGGGTTTTTTGTTTGCTTTTCTGTTTTATGCCCTGTCACCTCGGTTTCCGGCTGGACCCGAACATGGTCACGGCCACACAAATAGGCTGAATCCTTCCTTTTTAATTTTCCTGATCAGTCTGCAGATGAGTATTCTCATGAATACTCCTCTTTATTAGCTGCCTAGTGAAAACAGGCTGTCCTAAACATTAAGTTCCTCCTAAACAACCACCCATCAATTATACCCTTGCCAGATGATGATGATCTCCAAACGCATAATAACCTGGCCACTCAGTGTATATCCTATATAATAAAAGGCTAATATGCAAATTGTCCCCTCAACCAGTAGTTTGACCAGCAGGCAGGCCAGCCAACCACCCACGTCCCCTCCCTCTGGCCAGGCTGGCGGGACCCCACCCATGCGCGAATTCATGCACCAGGCCTCTAATGTGTGTATGTATGTATGTATGTATGTGTATATATACATATATATATGTGTGTGTATATATGCACATATATGTATATATATGTGTATATATACACATACATACATACACTCTGAGTGGCCAGATTATTATGCATTCAGAGATCATCACAATCTGGCCACTCAGTATCTATAAAAGAATAGGATTAATTTACGATGAACATAAATGACAAGTGTTTCTAATAAAAGACAAAAAAAATGAAGAGGATGGACAGCTAGCATTGGACCTGGTGACAATGATATGGGATCAGATTCTGAAAAGCAGGCCCTGGCCGGGCAGCTCAATTGGTTAGAGCATCGCCCCCATGCGCCAAGGTTGTGGGTTCAATCCCCAGTCAGGGCACATACATACAAGCAGCCGCCGATGAGAAATCAACCAAAGGACATGTATGCATGCTGTGAGCATAGCCAATGGACACGGACACTAGGGCGCTGGGGGCTTGTCCTGGGGGTGGGAGTGGCCGGGGAGGGGTCGATGGGGGAAAAGAGGAGCCATATGTAATACTTTAAACAATAAAAACAGGAATTTAAAAAAAGGAAGCAACCAATGCACGCATCCTTTAATGGCACAACAAGTTTCCCTCCTCTCCCCCCCTTAAATCAATCAATCAATCAAAAATGTTAACAATTCTGAAAACCAGCTTTTCACAAGCCCCTGGCAGGCCCCTGCCTAGGTCTGTGGGGTTTGCTTGCTGCCGCCCACACCCCAGCTGGGCTATCCAAGGCACGGAAGCCACAGGGAGTGGAGATTCCTCTCCACCCTCCAAAGGATGAGTGGATGTGACCTTCCCCCTGCCCCTCGTCCCCCACTGCCTGGCCGGGAGCAAGGTCCCCACGTCCCCCGAGACCTGCTTCCCACCTGGAGAGCCCGCAACATTCAATCACTGATGTCATTCAACCACTGACCCATTCGGTTGTCATGCCAGCTGAACTATCCAACCGGCTGACAGCCCGTTATTCAAGGACCACCCGGAGACCAGTTCCCTCGGATCTCAGTATGGCCAACCTCTTTCTGGGGCTGCAAGATATACACTGAGTGGCCAGATAATTATGCGTTCAGAGATCATCATAATCTGGCCATTCAGTGTATACAAAAGGCAAATAAATATGCAAAGTGTCCCCACAAGAGTTCCACCAGGAGACCAAGCCACCTGCCCACCCACCACCTCTCCCGTGGGGTCATCCGGACGTTCCAAACCTACCGTGTCCACGAAACGCTCTTCTTCCCTAAAAACAGCCTCCTCTTGGCCTGAGCTGGTTAACTGGCACCAACCCAGGCGCCCAAGGCAGACCTATCCCCAATGATCCCTCTCGCTCCTCACCACCTCCACCTGGCCACCTGTCACCTTCCAAACCCCTCCACCCCTCTGCTTCCTGCTGCCTTCGGCTGAGCACTGTAACTTGCTCCTAAACTAAAACGCCTTTATATATATATATATATATATATATACACACACATATATATATAAGTATATACTTTTATTACTGATTTCAGAGAGGAAGGGAAAGGGAGAGACAGGCAGAGACATCAATGATGAGAGAGAATCATGGATCGCTGCCTCCTGTACGCCCCCTACTGGGGAAGGAGCCCACACCCTGGGCCTGTGCCCTGACTGGGAATCCACCCGTGACCTCCTGGTTCACAGTTCGATGCTCAGCCACGGAGCCACCACGGCCGGGCGCTGGTAACTTGTTAACTCCCCTCCCGCCGTCGCACGGCCAGACGCAGGGCATCTGACCCCGTCACCCAGACCACTGCCCGGCCAGTGACTCCCTGTGGAAGGATCCAGTCCATCTGGCCACCACCGCACTGGCTCCGGCGCCTGACAGCTAACACCTGGCACAGCGAGGCCCCAACAAGCGACCCCGTGAGTGGATGACAGCGGGGACGAGGCAGCTGGCGCGCTCAGAACTGAACTCTGCCTCCGGCCATCAGCTCGAGTCAATGTTTGCCCACACGTTTGTCAACTGGAGTGGAAGACCGGTCCCCTGAGCGCCACACCCAAAGGCAGGCCGACTCTCTGCCCCCCACCGAGGTGCCCGTGGCCACAGCGGGTGCTCTGCCTCAGGCTGCCCGACACGACGGGGCTACTCCGTGGTAACATACAGACTGGGGGGTGATCGTTATTTCCTTCAGAAAAATAAAAAAATTACTGAGAATACAAGACACAGTTCTTCCAGGTTCTTTCAAAACACACCATCACTGCCCTAGCCGGTTTGGCTCAGTGGATAGAGCGCTGGCCTGCAGACTGAAGGCTCCCGGGTTCGATGCTGGTCAAGGGCACATGCCTGGGTTTCGGGCTTGATCCTCAGGGAGGGGTGTGCAGGAGGCAGCGGATCCATGATTCTTTCTCACCATAGATTTTCCTCTCTCCCTCTCCCTTCCTCTCTGAAATCACTAAAAATAAAAAATATTTAAAAATACTTTTAAAAACACACACACACCCCTTTATCTTCAAGTCCCCTGTGCCGTGGGCAGAGGGCTGGCCTTTAGGGTGAACCCAGCATTCCGAAACAAGGCCACGGCCCTCGCCACCCACGGGAAACCCAGGTCACGCAGGGAGGACAACGCACTGTGGTGCAACCAGCCATACGCAACCGTGCCCGCTGGCTTGTGAAACCTCAAAAGTTTGCAGGAGGAGGAAATGACCTAACACCTTCCCCTCGGAGATTCCGGCACTTCGCCCCGAAAGGAAAAGCAGGTGAACCCCAAGAGGTGAGCAAGTGAGGACGCCAGCTCAGTCCCCATTCCATCAGCCTCGGGCCTGCCCTCCAGACCTCAGGCGAAATACCGCACAGAACCAGGACCTCGGGCCTGCCATCCCTGGGGAGCCTGCCTGCACGGGAGGGGGGGTCCTTACAGCCCTGGCCCCTGGACACGCCCCCTCCCGTCTGCGGGCCTCGGTGGCTCCACATAGACATGGAGGTGCTCAGAGCCGGCCAGGCAGGGCTGTGTTACTGACTAAAAGAGCCAACAATCCTCACACCACGCCCCGCCTCGCCCCCTGCTCCTCAGCAGCGACAGGAATGCAAACCATCCATCACTCCCTCACAGTCCTGACAGATCAGCCCGGAATCCATCCTCTTCCCTCCTTCCAGCTCCAAGGCTAGCTCCAGACTCTTCCGGAAGGAAGGCCTCTGGCAGAACTCAGGTGGCCACACGAGGAGCTGCCTCTGGGGCCGGGGTGGGGCTGCGAACACACATTTCCCACCAGGTAACCCCAGGTGTGTGGGGGTGCGAGTTGGAAGGCACGCTGAGAAACAGTAAGGGCCTCAGTGCATCAGTGGGGGATGTGGGGGTGGCCCAAACGTCCCAGGCCCTGCACACACGCCTGGGGGGGGGGGGGGAATTTGGGGGGGGGGCCTCCGCACACCCAGGGGCTCTCCACACACTGGATGGGGCTCAGGGAAACCAGCTCTATGAGCCCGGCTGGCATGGCTCAGGGGTGGAGCCTCAAGCTATGAACCTGGAGGTCAGGGTTCGAGTCCTGTTCAGGGCACCGGCCCTTGTTGTGGGCTCCATCCCCAGTAGGGGGCGTGCAGGAGGCAGCCAGTCCATGATTCTCTCTCATCATGCATGTTTTTCTCTCTCCCTCTCTGAAATCCATAAAAATAAATAAATTGCTGAAACCGGTGTGGCTCAGTGGATGGAGCGTCGGCCTGAGGACTGAGGGGTCCCAGGTTCGATTCCGGTCGGGGGCACGTGCCTTGGTTGCGGGCACATCCCCAGTGGGAGTGTGCAGGAGGCAGCTGATCGGTGTTTCTCTCTCATCCATGTTTCTAACTCTTTGTCTCTCTCCCTTCCTCTTGGTGAAAAATCAATAAAATATATAAAAAATAAAAAAATAAAAAGAAATAAAATAATGAAATAAAACAAAGCCGCTCCGGGAGACCAGGATCCCCCTGGCAATCGGGCCTCGTCTGACTCGGGGCCCGGGACACAGAGAGCCCAGCCACTGGAGGCCAGCCTGGGGCCTCCGCTCCGCCTGCTGGCTGGACAGGAAGCGCCCCAGGTCTCGGAGCCCAGGGTCCCTGACCCCTCCATGCCGACTAGCAGTCCCTTCCGGGAGCAATGGGCCCGAGTCCTTGGCCTCCAGGGACCTGTCACTCCTGGACAGGGATGGAGTGTGGCTTCCGGCTCTCCCAGGCTCAGCGTGCCTGGGGGCAGGGGAAGCCAGCAGCAGTCAGGACGCCCTTCTGGTCAATCACCCACAAAGATCTCAGAGACAGAGCCTCCAGCAGCGAACTGTCACCTCTCTTTCTCCTAAAGACGGGAATTGTCGGCCTCGCTAATTGTGGCGTGTTTTTCTCAAGAGAGGATTGCATATGTGTTTACCTTACACACATCTCTTTTTCCTTCAGTGACAGTTTCCATTCAAGGTGATCTGTATGCGTTTCAGGTGCCATTTAGGGCTCTCCAAATCCGGGCCCACCCCTGTTCACAAGCCTCCTCTGTGGCATGTGGGTTTGCTTCAATTCGTCACTCACCCTGCCCCCCACAGACAGCTCTTAACCAACCCAACCACACCAAGAAAATTTCTTTTGCTTTTTTTTTAATACATATATATTTTTTAATTGACTTCAGAGAGGAAGGGAGAAGGCGAGAAAGAGAAACATCAACAATGAGAGAGAATCATGGATCAGCTGCCTCCTGCATGCCCACAACCCAGGCATGTGCCCCAGGACCAGAATGGAACCCAGAGCCCTTCACTCTGCAGGCCGACACTGTACCAAACCAGCAAGGGCCCAATCACAACTTTATAAACACCTTTCAGGCAGCATTTCAAATGCTTCTAAAGGAGAGTTCCAGGTGTGTTATCAAGGTCACAGTCAAAACCAAGGTCCAGGCAGAACAGCCTGTCTGATCTTCCCAACGCAGGCACAAAAACTTGCTTGGACCAAAACCACTTCCTTCAACTCCTCCTGCTAAAACTATGCAACAGAGAGCTAACAGGCTAATTAGACCAAACAGCAGAGCCACCAGCCAAGCCCCTTGTAAAAATTTCATGCACTGGGCCTCTCGTTTAAATATGAAATCCCTCAGTGTTTGTGTGCAATCAGCAACGGTTGTAAGGAAGGGTTTCAGAAAGCAAATGTTCTCCCTTGTCAGGAGATATTAATTAAAATGCTAAGCACTATTTTCACATTCATCCCATACAAGACAGTCATTTTAACTGGAAAATCGCTTTGGGGTGTATACAGACGTAAAGAAATAGTCAGTTGTTACAGATCTGGTACTCACAGACTAAATTAGGGATTTTAAGATTTCTTTCCTAGTTTAGCAGTCTTCCTTTCCATAGACAGACTTAAGGAAAAATAGCTACATCCTTTCATATAAATATTAGCAATAGTTATCAATATCTGATTACAGATTTTCACATAAACACAATGTCCTTTCTAGGGGACAAGACAGTTCTCTATTCACCTGGAAGCTATGGAAGAAACCAAGCTGAATTATGTAAAGTCAGACTGATTTATGTAACTTATACACACTTATAACTTGTGTAAGTGTATATAAGTTATATATAAATATATGATGTGAAATCAAGTTGATTTACATATAGTATCTACAAGTTGCAAATTTATAGAGACGATATAAATCAGGCTGAATTAGATAAAGCACATGAATAATGTGAAACTTCGCTGTGACTTCAATGCGTGGCACACAAGGAATACACAGTTGCCCCCCGCCTGGATATATTAAGGCCTTAAAAATACGTCTAGGAAGACACAGAATAAATCTTATTATTGAACGGAGCTGTGCTCCTTGCCCCAGACTGGTCATGCATGGTTTAACCTCAGGAGCAGAATGGAAAAGGCGCTGGTGTCATCCCTGGAGCCTCTTTAACGCCCAGCAGGCGGGCAGCTGGTGAAGGTAAATGCAAATTCTCACTGCCAGCCCATCTTCCAGACGTGGCAGCTCAGGGCGGTGGGTGGCGGCATGGAAGAGAGAAAGCGAAGGGGCTCCACAGCCAGAAACACAGTCAGCTCCCGGGTCTTCCAGTTACCGGAACAAGGGCCAGCTTCTTCCCTGCCTCAGTTTCCCTTTCGTACAGGGGAGCAATACTACCTACCTAGCATATTTTATGCATCTGGATAAAGGGCCTAGGGCGGGCCCCGGGCAAAGGGTGGATGCTCAGCACCGCATTTCAGGTGGTTTGGGTCCTCCCTGTCACTGTGGGTGCCAGGCCAGCCCATGGCACCTCTCCCTGCCTTTCCAGGAGCAGGACCAGCCGATGGCACCTCTCCCTGCCTTTCCAGGAGCAGGACCAGCCGATGGCACCTCTCCCTGCCTTTCCAGGAGCAGGACCCCATGGATTCCTGCCTCCTCGGGGGCAGCAGCAAACGCTCCCCAGCCTTTCCCTGGCCTCCCTCCCCCTCCACCTGCGCGGGAGGCGGGCCCGGACCCTCCTCTTGGTGTCCACACCTGGCACACCGGCGGGGCGCACGCCTCCCCGGGCCCCGACAGGCAGGCGCACAGCCAGTGCCGGTTCCGGGGAGGCTGCGCGCCCGGGGGCGGGGGGAGGAGGCGCGTGGAAACCACCCTCCGCGGCGCTGCCTGCCACTCGGGGGCCGGAGGCGGCCTCCGGGCGGCCTGGCCCCGGCGGTGCCCTCCGCAAAGGTCGCGCCCCGCGCCACCCGGAGGCAGCCCGGCCGCGGGGCGCGGGAGCGGGGCGCAGCGGGAGAACCGCGCGCGACCTTCCCAAAGGCGCCGCCCGCGCCCTGTGTGCGGGGCAAAGGCCAGCGGGGAGCTCGCCGCCCGCCGGGCCCTTTATTTCCTCAACTTACCCGCCGCCTTGTTTTTCCTTCCTTTTCCAAAGGACGACGCACGGAACCCCACCTCGGCCGCGCTTCTGCTGCGCTGGCGCGGACCGAGTCTGCGGGGGGACCCCGGTGCACTCTCCGGGCCCCCCCTCCCCTCCACCCGCGAGGGCGCCGCACCGGACCCACCCAGGGAGCGGCTGGCCTCTGTGCCACGTCCGACGGCGGCGGAGGGGGGTGGCGGCGGCGGAGAGGACACCCGGTGCGCCCTCTCCAGCGCGGGGTCCCCGCCGCCGCCGCCGCCCGCGCTCCCGGCACCCGCGCCTCCACCCCCGGCGGCTGCTCCTCCGAGCCGCCTGCCCGGGCCCCGCGTCCCCACGGGGGCGCAGAGTGGGGCGCGCCGGACGGAGCCGGCAGGGACCCCCGCGCGCGCCCAGGTGAGCGCGCCCCGCCCTCACTCACCTGCCGGGGAGCCGAGGCCGCGAGCCGGCGGCTCCGGGGGCTCCGGGCGCCCCTCACGTGCGCGGGACCTGCGCCGCCGCCTCCGCCGCCGGACGCTTCGGGCGGGGGCCTCGCCGGGGCCGCCCCGCTTCCCCGCCCCGCGGCGGCCCCGCCTTCGGAGGGGGCGGAGGCCGCGTCGCCGCCCGCAGCCGCTGCCCCAGCGCCGGGCGGGCGGGGGCGCTGGGCGGGGCGCAGAGGCCCGGAGGAGGCCGCCCGGCCGGCTGGAGCCCCGGAAAAGGAAGGGGTGTCCCAAGGTGGGGCCCAGGCTGGGGACGAGGCTCCCTGGCGCTTTAGGTCAAAGTCAGTCCGGGACAGGTGTGGTTGGCGCGCTTTCGGTCGCTGTGGAGTTTGCCTTCTCTGTCCTGGCTCCCGAGGTCCCTGAAGGGTCCAGGGTGACAGAGCAGCCTCCTTAAAAAAATAAAGAAGAAAAAAAAAGTTATTGATTTCAGAGGGAAGGGAGAGAGGTAGAAAGAATCATGGATCAGCTGCCTCCTGCACGCCCCATACCAAGGATGAGCCTGCAACCTGGGCCTGTGCCCTTGACCCGAATCGAACCTGGGACCCTTCAGTCCACAGGCCGACACTCTGTTCTTCAGTCTGCAGCCCGAAACTCTATCCACTGAGCCCAGCCGGCTGGGATTAGCAGGCTCTGTTTTTACAACCACCTCCCTGGCAAGAGGTCCCCAGCCAGGCAACCCCTAGATCTGGGGCCGCGTGCCCACCTGGCCTATGACATGGTCATGTTTGATTTCCAGACACGAGTGAGGCAGTTCTAACATCCCTGGTTCCGGAGGAGGAAACTCAGGCCGCCGAAGCACGAAATAACCTGAGTCACTCACTCAGCAGCACGCGCAGAGCAGCTCAGGCCCAGGCACACCTGGGTTTCCCGCTGCTTTGGGGGAAAGCCGCATCTCCCACCTTAAAAGCAACCGGGGAAATAAAGGGAAGAACCCGGCAGGTGTAGCTCCAAGGATTGAGGGTCATCCCATGGACCAAGGGGTCCCCAGGTTCGATTCCCGGTCAGGGCACAGGCCAGGGCTGTGGGCTGGGTCCCCAGTGTGGGGCGTGCAGGAGGCAGCCGATCCCTGACTCTCCCTCATAGATATTTCTGTGTGTCCTCCCGCTCTGAAATCATTAAAAAAATATGGTGTGTTTTTTTAAAGAATAAAGGAAGGAAGAGAGAGCGCCCTAAGGAGGAACAGCAGCCACACCTCTAAGCTGACTAGCACGTGAGTTAGAGTGGGAAGCGAGCTCACAGCAAAAGCTTTTGCTTCTAACTCTGCCGCGGGCAGTTCCTGTCTGTGGTCCCCGCAGCCTGACCGCAAGCCCACACTGGCGAGCAGCCTTCTCCAGCATCAGCTGCAGCGGAAAGTGACACGTCGACACAGAACTCTCACCCCGGGCCCGGTCCCCTCATCCCTCGCCAGCTTCCTTGAGGGCTTCGTTTTCAATCGTCCAAGCACGGTCCCGTGTCAGCCTCAGAAGAGCGGAAGAATGCTGTTGCTCTCGCTAATGTGACTTCCCTCCAAACCACAGGCCGCCCTGAGAACGCAGCTCACTGCTCCGAGGCTGTAACGTCCATGTCTCCGTTTAAACAGGTTCTGAGCTGGGTCTCAGATGATAGACACTGTCCATGATGTCATAACTGTTCCTTTGTGAAAATGAAATCTGCATTTAGATATATATATATATATATATATATATATATACAAATATATATATATATGTGTATGTATATATGTATATATATAAATATACATATATATATTTGTATTAATTTCAGAGAGGGAGAGAAACATCCATGATGAGAATCATGGATTGGCTGCCTGCACACCCCCTACTGGGGATGGAGCACACAGCCCAGGCTTGTGCCCTGACTGGGGACTCGAATCGTGACCTCCTGGTTCATAGGGTGACGCTAACCATTGAGCCACGCTGGCCAGGGCCAAAATCGGCATTTTAATAGGTGGTGTTGCCTTCTGAGTTTCCATTCCTGAAAGGTGTTTGGCCTCTGAAGAACAACTCTGCTGTCAATATGACGATGGAAATGGGGATTTCTCACTTCCCATGCCACTATCAGTGTCCCACCAGGTACATTGTTTTATGTCTTAGCCCAGTGGTTCTCCATCTTCCTAATGCTGCAGCCCTTTTACACAGTGCCTCATGTTGTGGTGACCCCCAACCATACAGTTATTTTCGTTGTTACCTCATCATTGTCATTTTGCCACTGTGATGAATCGTCATGTAAATATCTGTTTTCTGATGGTCTTAGCGACCCGCAGGTTGAGAACCGCTGCTGTAGAGCCGAAGACCATCGGAAACCACAGATGTTTACATTATGGTCCATTAACACAGTGGTCAGCAAACAGCGGCTCTCGAGCCACCTGCAGCTCTTTGGCCCCTTGAGTGTGGCTCTTCTGCAAAATACCATGGCCTGGCGAGTCTGTTTTGAAGAAGTGGCGCTAAATACAAATATATATATTTGTATTTATCTCAGAGTGGAAGGGGGAGGGAGAGAGAGACAGACACATCCATGATGAGAGACAGTCATCAGTCGGCTGCCTCCTGCACTCCTCCTACTGGATGGAGATCCTGGTCACAATCCGGGCCTGTGCCCTGACCAGAAATCGGACCCTCCTGGTTCCTAGGTTTACCCTCAACCCCTGAGCCATGCCAGCCAGGCACAATCTAATCCCTCCACCCGGCCTTTTAGATTTTTTATTTTTTTAAATATATTTTTATTGATTTTCACAGAGAAAGGGAGAGGGATAGAGAGTTAGAAACACCGATGAGAGAGAGACAGTGGCCTCCTGCACGCCCCCCACTGGGGATGTGCCTGCAACCAAAGTACATGCCCTTGACCGGAATCGAACCTGGGACCCTTCAGTCCACAGGCCCACGCTCTATGCACTGAGCTACACCGGTTTCGGCTCCACCTGGCCTTTCAGATCCGCAGTGGCAGACGGGCCTCCTGCGATCCCACGCGTGCCCTGGCTGCGGTGGAGGGTGACACACAGACCTGGAGCAGGTATGCGAGCAATGTCACCACGCCTGCTGAGCGGGCCTCGCGCTGGCACAGGGCGTGCTGTGAGGCTGCAGGCGCCTGAGAGAGAGAGAGAGAGAGAGAGAGAGAGAGAGAGAGAGAGAAAGAGAGAGAGGAGACTCTGTCTGCAGATGCTCAGAAGCCAGAGCTCCGACTCCTCTCTGGCCACAGGGAACCAGGAAGGGCTGCCTGCGGTCCAGCCCAGAGCGTGGGGCGGATCTGGTGAGGGCGAGTCTCGGGACGCCCCGGAGAAAGGCTTCTGAGAGCTGCGCCCAGTGGCTGCCAGTCTTAGGCTCTGTCCCTGGACCCTGGCCTCCCTCACACATCCCTCCGCTGCTGCTTCTGGTCATTGCGGGGCCAATGACAGCTAAATAGAAACAAAATAAAAAATAAACTGAGCCCAGCTGGCATAGCTCAGGGGTTGAGTGTCAACCTCTGAACCAGGAGGTCCTGGTTCGATTCCCGGTCAGGGCACATGCCCCCCGGGTGGTGGGCTCCATCCCCAGGAGGTAGCGATTCATGATTCTCTGTCATCATTGATGTTTCTCTCTCTCTCCCGCTTTCTTCCTCTCTGAAATCAATAAAAATACATTTAAAAAAAAAGAAAGAAAGAAAACCAACTGAGATATAAACATATAGGTCTAGCCAGTGGTCAGCAAACGGTGGCTGGAGAGCCACAGGCGGCTCTTTGACCCCTCGAGGGTGGCTCTTCCACAAAATACCACGGCCGGGGCGAGTCTGTGTTGAAGAAGCGGCGTTAGAAGAAGTTTACGTTTAAAAAACGCGGCTCTCAAAAGAAATGTCCATCGCTGTGCTGGTGATGTTTGGCTCTGTGGACCGAGGAGTTTGCCCACCACTGGGCTACACCTCGCCGTGTGTGCAGGCCGTGGAAGAGCCGGGTAACAGGAGTCCACTGTTCACATGGCAGATGGCTGGTGCGTGTGACGAGGAAGCAGATGTGCCCGGTGCCTGGCGCTGAGGAAGTGGCATGTCTTTTATTGTTGGTGCCCGGCGTTTCTGTTATTATCTTTGCATTTTTCCTGCTCTGTAACGGTCATTATGGAGAGCACAGCCCCTCTTTATGGCAGCAGGTGCTAGTGACTTGGTCCAAACCCAGCGCGGCCCCTTACCTATCTGTGGCTTTCCCGCAGGCGGCTGGTAAGGATTCAGTTTTGTGGGGCGGGGGGGGGGGGGGGTGTTTTTTGTTGTTGTTTTTTTTTTGAATAAAGGATTTGCCCCAACAGAAAAGGAGTCTTTCTTTCCAATTACTCAGAAAGGAGACTTAATGTATAGCTTTCCTTTGGAAACCAACACCAGCATTTAATTGCCTTATTAATAATAACCCTATGTAGTACACTTTCTCAAGTGCCTAGACAGACAGATAGTGAATCTACGCCAATGAGCTGGAAACGTTCACAATTAGTAAGTTGCTCAGCGTCACACTTGTAAGGACATTGGAGCTTTTAATGGGCACGAATTCCATGGTCAGGATGGGCATCTGGTAACCGTTGCTTTTAAAAAGCTAACATTAGCCCCAGCTCATGTGGCTCAGTGGATAGAGCATCAGCCTGTGGAATGAAGGGTCCCGGGTTCGATTCCGGTCAAGGGCACATATCTTGGTTGCAGGCTCTATCCCTGGCTGGTTGGAGTGCATGCAGGAGGCAAACGAATCAATGTGTCTCTCTCACATCAATGTTTCTCTCTCTATCTCTCTCTCTCTCTCTTTCTCTTCTTCCCTTCCACTCTCTAAAAATCAATGGAAAAATATTCTCGAGTGAGGATTAACAACAACAACAAAGTCAGAATTATTAGAGAGATAGATGGTAAATCTCAAAAGACTTAGGCCCCACTCATCAGGTGGGTAAAGCAAACCCAAATCTATTTTTTGAGGGGAAGCTTGACCTTGCTCCAGGTCATCACCAACATTTTTGCATTCCACTATCGAATTGCTTAAATTGCCCCCCAGATTAGACCAGCCAAAGGAGTGTTTCGTACTGTACACCATTGCCTCAGCCCCGCATGGAGTCACGTGTGGTGGGTTACACACTAGCCGGTTGTCCAATGGGCTCAGAGCAAGGGGCCCCTTAGGGTCAGCCTTGAGAAGTGGGCTGTTGAATGTGCACGTGGAATGTTGGCCAGAGTCACTGCTTTTAAAATCCTGTCACTGGACAAAACCGGTTTGGCTCAGTGGATAGGGTGTTGGTCTGCAGACTGAAAGGTCCCAAGTTTGATTCTGGTCAGGGGCATGTACCTTGGTTGTGGGCACATCCCCAGTAAGGGATGTCCAGGAGGCAGCTGATCGATCTCTCTCTCTCTCTCATGGATGTTTCTAACTCTCTATGCCTCTCCTTTCCTCTCTGTTAAAATCAATAAAATATATTTTTAAAAAAGAAGAAGAAAATCCTGTGACTGGCCGGGCCAGCGTGGCTCAGTGGTTGAGCATCGACCTTTGAACTAAGAGGTCATGGTTGGATTCTAGGTCAGGGCACCTGCCCAGGTTGCAGGCTTGATCGCCAGTAGTGGACATGCAGGAGGCAGCTGATCAATGACTCTCTCTCATCATTGATGTCTCTCTCTCTCTCTCTTTCTCTCCCCTTCTCTCTCCCTCTCTCTTTCCCTTCCTTTCTGAAGTCAATAAATAAATAAATAAATAAATAAATAAATAAATAAATAAAATAAAATAAAATTCTGGTGACTGTATTGAGATGATCCAGGCAGAGGTTTTCAATTGCTCCAGAATGCAAATCCTATCCCCCACCCCCACACAGCAGCTGCAGGTTTACAACCTCTGGGTTCTGCTCTAACACAACTCTTCCTTTCCATCTCTGATCTAACGACCGGGATGCTCAGCCTGCTGCCTCTGCCCCATATTCAGGAAGGCTTTGCGGTACGTTGTGTAACAGAGCTGTCTTTTTCTAACCCGTTTCCCTAAGTCTGAGAGGAAACTGAAGGGGTTGCTCAGACCAGAACATTAAGGTAATGAGCATCTCTTATGCAATATGACATCCACTCAGCCAGGCCGGCGGGGCTCAGGGGTTGAGCAATGAACCAGGAGGTCAGGGTTCGATTGCCCATCAGAGCCCAGTGGGGGGCGTGCAGGAAGCAGCCAATCCATGATTCTCTCTCATTATTGATGTTTCTCTCTCTTTCTCCCTCCCCCTTCCTCTCTGAAATCAATAAAATTATATTTTTTAAACAAAATGTGAAAACTCTGCGGTAAATGTTATGGCACTGGGACAGGCCCCGCCTTCCAGGACCTCGCGTTTCAGCGCAGGGCAGAGAATAGAAACGGTCAGCAGTGTTGGTGGGAGGCGCGGCTGGTGGGCCCAGAGTCAGGGCCCGGGGGGCAGGGAGGAAAGGAGCAGGGAGCCAGCAGGCACAGGGACTCCGTGCAGCCCCAAGTCCAGCAGGAGACCCCCAGGGGTGATCCGCGCTCACATCACTGGCAGGAGGAACCGGGAGAAGACCACTCCGGAGCCAGCCTTGTGTACAGCCATTTCCACAAATGATGCACTCAGGCCACCAGGACATTAAAATAGAGCTGCACGGGGAGCGAGCATCACAAGATAGGGATGGGAGACTCACTAATTTCGGATCTGCCGTCTCCCTTCTAGCGATGTGCCTGCCCGGGACGGATAATTCGAGTCAGGTCTTGCTCCTCCGGCCTCAAGGATCGCTGTAATGCTGACCTCCAAGGGAATACAGCATCACCAATGAATGGGCGGAGTCGGGGGATGCGCGGGGCGTTATTAAGTGCGTAATAATCACAGCCTCCAGCTGGCTTCACACACAATTACCTGCTGTACAGACTTTTTTAGGTGCATCTTTGTCATGACTATTGTTGACACTTCCTAAGAGAATGTGGACCCAGCTGAGACCGGTGTGGCTCAGTGGATAGAGCGCCGGCCTGCGGACTGAAGGGTCCCAGGTTCAATTCCGGTTAAGAGCATCTACTTGGTGGCAGGCATGTCCCCAGTGGGGGCGTGCAGGAGGCAGCTGATGGATGTCTCTCTCTCATCGATGTTTCTGCTTGTCCCTTTCCCTTTCTTTCTGTGGAAAATCAATAAAATATATTTTAAAAAATTTATTAAGAAAATGTGGACCCAAAATAATAATTTTTAAAAAATGCTTAGTAAGGAACATGGCTTTAAAACGAAATGAGCCCGGGTGGCGTGGCTCAGGGATTGAGCATCGGCCTCGGAGCCAGGAGGTCACGGTTCGATTCCAGGTCAGGGCACAGGCCCGGGTTTCGGGCTTGATCCCCAGTGGGGGGTGTGCAGGAGGCAGCCGATCCGTGACTCTGTCTCACCATTGATGTTTCTCTTTCTCTCCCTCTCCCTTCCTCTCTGAAATCAATAAAAATATATTAAAAAAAAAACACCACTAAATGAATTTCTTAATTTCCAGTACACAAGTGCTCATTTTTTTTTCTTATTGAAAACACTTAACTAGACTGAAAAGTATACATTCTACATAGGGCTTGCTCTTTTAAAAAATAACTGTGCTTAGTCGGAACTTTTATCCTGCTGATTTTTAAAAAGAACGGGAAGGCTAAACCCCCGTAAGATGCAGAATAATATTTTAGATCATATATAGGGAAGTTCTCAACCGGGTCTCCCAAGGTCACATATGGTGGGGTGTGGCCTTGAACTTTCACAACGACCTTTGCACCCACCGCCAGAATGGCTTGGGACCTGTCTCCTTACTGCCAGCGGGGGTCCGGTGAAACGGACGAATTTGCAAAACGTGCCCTGTTTTGGGTCCCTCTCGGCTGAAAACCACAGTCCGTTCTGCAGACGAGTCTGTTCTGCAGGGGAAGTCGCTGGTGGCATGCCCCAGATTTCCACATGGTAAAATAGGATCCGATTCCGTGCTGACTCAGATGAAAACATTCCGTGGCCTGCTTTCTTCCTTTCTTTTTTTAAATATATTTGTATTAACTTCAGAGAGGAAAGGAGAGGGAGAGGGAGAGAGAGAGAGAGAGAGAGAGAGAGAGAGAGAGAGGGAGAGAAACATCAGTGATAAGAGAGGATCATGGATCGGCTGCCTCTTGCGTGCCCCACCTGGGGATCAAGCCCACAACCAGGGCCTGTGCCTTCACCGGAATGCAATCCTGCACCCTTCAGTCCGCAGGCCGATGCTCTATCCATGCAGCCGCACCGACTAGGGCTAAACCCTTATTTCTTATAGACTCTCTCTTTCTTCCTAAGTTATAAAAATGAATCATTGCCGAAACCGTTTTTGGCTCAGTGGATAGAGTGTCGTCCTGCAGACTGAAGGGTCCCAGGTTTGATTCCGGTCAAGGGCTCGTACCTTGGTTTAGGGCACATCCCCAGTTGGGGGCATGCAGAAAGCAGCTGATTGATGTTTCTCTCTCATCAATGTCTCTGACTCTCTCTCTTCCTTTCTGTAAAAAAAATCAATAAAATATGTATTTTTTTAAAAAAAAAGAATCGCTTTTAAGAACAGAGCAAATCCCAGCATCCTGTTTCTTCGCCTGTACAAACCGGATTTTAGTCGATTACTCGCGTTCCAATTTTGTCCAAGTGTCACTCTCTGACAGTGGGACTGGGAAGGAGCAGGCTCAGAGGGCCCGGTCCTGTGCCTGCGCGTGTGCTGTGTGGCTCTGACAGGCGCCTGTTAGCGAGGCGGGCTTCGGGGGGCTGGGTTCCCAGGGAGCTGCACATTTCCCCCATCGCTCGCTGAGGATGGTGGGAGGAGAATTAACAGCACCCTGAAACGGGTGGCTGATCTCTAAAGGGTGGAAATGAGAAATGAAAAGGCAAGTGATCGATGGAAATGTGGAGAAGCAAATTGGAGTTTAAATTGGCGAGGCAGCGCTGCAAACCAGCGGGGCCATCGGATCAGGAAGTCTGAGGAGAACTAAAATGACACGTCGGATGGGCCCGATATTATCAAAGTGCCTACTGCGTGCAGCTGTCAGTCAGACAAGAAAATGGACTTTCCTTGGTGGTAACATCTCTCTCTCTCAAGAGGCAGCTGTCACTGCTGTTGGAAACACAGGCATATTTGCCTTTTTTCTTTTTAATACATATATATTTTTTATTTCAGAGAGGAAGAGAGAGGGAGACAGAAACATCCATGATGAGACAGAATCGTGGGTCGGATGCCTCCTGCACACCCCACACTGGGGATCGAACCGTGACCTCCTGGTTCATGGGTCGACGCTCAACCACCGAGCCAGGCCGGCCGGGCTGCAGGCTGCATCTCTGAAAGTGACCCCACCGTGGGCACAGGGGGCGGAGGGGACATTCCCGGGACAGGGCAGCGGGAGGGGTCACTGATGGCCCGCGCCCGGCTCCAGGCATAACCGGGGGCCAGCTCTCTCTGTGACTCTCTCCGGCAATGGGGGAGGGACACTTGCTCCCCACGGGACAGCAGTAACTGGCACAACTCTGCCCACGACCCAGGAGGCCCGGCCCGGGGTGGACATATCCCCCGACCCGATGTTCCTTTCCATTAGAAGCGGGTCTGGGTGTTCGAAAAGGTGCCTCTGGGTGAAGAGCCTTGACTTTCACATCCGTTGGGGGCGAGGGTAGGGGGTGTACGAGGGCCCATGATCATCTGTCGGCCATCGGCGGTGATGTCTGCCGCGTACTAGACTTTCTCTGGGTTTTTAAGAATACATCTTGGGCCGAGACCGGTTTGGCTCAGTGGATAGAGCGTCGGCTTGCGGACTGAAAGGTCCCAGGTTCGATTTCGGTCTGGGGCATGCACCTTGCTTGCGGGCACATCTCCACGGTGGGGCGTGCAGGAGGCGGCTGATCAATGTCTCTCTCTCATCGATGTTTCTGACTTTCTATCTCTCTCCCTTCCTCTCTGTGAAAAATCAATAAAAAAAAAATACACACACACACACACACACACACACATATATATATATATATATATATATATATA
>JAAGEH010000265.1:351648-372231 GCA_011751065.1 Lasiurus cinereus | reverse complement strand
GCTCCCAGCTCCCTTGTCTTATGGAAGTGTACCCTTTGCAGCTCCCAGCTCCCTTGTCTTATGGACGCGTGCCGTGTGCCGCTCTGTAGCCCGTGCTTTTCCCGTGGACCCCCTCACTGCTAACATTCCTGAAACATGCCTGTTTCACCCCTGAAAACCCCTTTCGTTTTCCTCAGGAGTGTGGAGCGCAGGAAGCTAGGAAGGCGGGTCTGGGCCTCTGCTGCAGGCTGGCTGTCGCCGCCGTCCATGAGTCAGCGAGCTGAGCTGGCTGCGCCGTGGCAATATGCTGGTCCAAACAGGAAGGGCGAGCGAAACACAGCCCCATGGATCGGGCTTGGTGTGTCCCTGCACGGGCCCGAGCGGGAGGAGCGCCGGGCTGCCAACCATGTGCAGAGGGAGTCTGCACAGTCACGCCTCGCCCGCCCCCCTACCCCGAAGCCGGCCGTGATCTGAGCAAGCGCAAGCCCCATCCCAGTGACTTAAAGGGACCAGGTAAGTTCAAAGCACAGGTGATACAGCCGTGTCCCAGAGACTCGCCCTCCAGTGTTACTGATGGTTTTATAGGGTCTCTGCCCTCTTTTCAGGGATAAAAAGGATCCCATTTCAGACTGGCCCTCCTGGATAAACTCAGGTGAACAAGGTGATTCTTGTTTTCTTATTTTTTAAAATATATTTTTATTGACTAGAGAGAGATAGGGAGAAGGAGAGACAGAAACATCAACAATGAGAGAGAATCACGGATCGGCTGCCTCCTGCACACCCCACACTGGGGATCGAGCCTGCAACAGGGCCTGTGCCCTGACCGGGAATCGAACTGTGACCTCCTGGTTCCTAGGTGGACACTCCACCACTGAGCCAGGCTGGCCAGGCCCCACTGTGTCTATTTCAAGGGTAAACTTGAAATTCACAGCCTCGCAGAAACACTAACATGTCTGCAGGAGACGGCGAGGAATTTTCACTGCTCAAACCCGGCTGCTCAGCCTGGCGCTGACTCTAAGAGTCATTTCGCCAGAGTCGAGTTTGCAGCGGGACAGAGAGTAGATGAAATGCCGCGAGGATTTATTGGGCTTGCGATAAGCAAACCATTTCTGGAGGCGGTTTTTCTGCTGCAGTGCGTGATGAGGGGAGGGCGAGGGGGAGGTCAGAACTGGGGTCAAGCTCTTTATCCCACCGTTTGGGACCGGCCGGGACATACACGAGGCTGTTTCGGTGCATCACCCCACGGAGCTGAAGAGATGGAGGTTGTGGACAGAAAGAAGCTCTGCGCAGGCAGGGCTGCGGAGGACTGAGCTGAGGTCTGGAGCCTTCCGGCTGGCGCTTGCCAGGATAGTTCCAAGAGCTGTCCCACCAGGGAATTTCCACCCCTGAGTCTGATACCCAGGCTGACTGCAGGCCTCAGCCAATTCTATGAGGACATAAATGCTACAAAACGGGAACATAGTACTCTCCCAGCCTAGGATTTACAGCAAGCGGCCTTTTTCTCTGCCGGTTAACCAAATCTGTGACACTGGAAATCATTGATCTCCATCAAATGCGTGTTAAGTGGCAATTGTACAGTCAGACTGCTAGCTGTCCCTCCCTGTTCCGTGTCAGGGAAAGAAGAGCTATCCGCACTGCACATGTGTTTTTTTTTTTTCAAAGACAAGTTTCAAAAAGTGCCCGTTACTCTCCTGAGCTTGGGCTTGAATCAACAGGGATAATTTGGGACAAAGATGGCAGCCAGACTGTTGTTCTCTTTTCTTTTTCTTTTGTTTAAATACATTTCATTGATTTTTTACAGAGAGGAAGGGAGAGGGATAGAGAGTTAGAAACATTGATGAGAGAGAGACATCGATCAGCTGCCTCCTGCATCCCCCCCACCACCACTGGGGATGTGCCCACAACCAAGGTACATGCCCTTGACTAGAATCAAACCTGGGACCCCTCAGTCCGCAGGCCGACGCTCTATCCACTGAGCCACACCGGTTTTGGCAGATAATTCTCTTTTTAAACTGTCTCCCCGGACGCCCCCCCTTCTGTTGCTATTGGGGGGTACTCATTGCTTTTCTCTTCACTTTTTCCACATTTTCGGGTGACTGAGGCATGTCCCCCACAGTGCTCGCCTCGTCCCGGGGGAGCAGAGAGGCAGATTTTGGGGGGTTCCAAAGTAGAACCCACTGTGCAGGTACCTAAGGAGTCTCCTGGTTGATTGGGGTACAGCCAACGAGAAGACATTTGGGGATCAGTCATCTAAACCACCTCCGATGCGTGGACCTCTTCGCTTTGTGTTGACAATACTACCAGGTTCTCTTTTGGGGGGGGCAACCATTAGCGTTCGTTCCCAGCAACAACACCCCTGAAATCACAGACGCTGAACTGAAAACAGCACAGGTAGCCACAGGTGAGAAGTCACTGTCAGCAAGCACACGTGACTAGTTTGATGGACATTTCAGCGATTCTTTATGGGGGGCCGATGGGTTGTTCTATAGATGACAGGCACTCTCACACAGAGATTGTATTGGGAATGCTTGGGATGCTTTCTCAGGGTGGCCCACCAGGTGGCAGGCATGAGAATGCATTGCCAGAATTCCCAATAAAATCATTTTGTGGGAAGTGCTGCCACCTGGTGGATAAATTTGAAAATGCGTGGCCAGCGTCCCCAATACAAATTATTTGGCCTGTCAGTCAATTCCCTAACAGAGCAGTGCGCAAGGTATGGTGTAAAGGCCTGATCATGAAAAGCTGTTGGTTTCATATGAGTTCCAATAAGAACATAAAAGTACAGTCCAACCACAGGCCATGAGATACTATCAAATATTTCCTAAATGCTGTTTGTAAAAGTTTGCTATTAAAGATTACAGATCTCCAAGTCAGAAAAAAAAAAAAAAAAAACATTGGGTATGAAAGTGCTGCCCCCTGGTGGACAAGCGTGAGATGCATTACGAGCACCCCCAATAGAACGAATTGCCAGCATCCCCAATAAACTCACTTAGTGTGTCAGTCTGTTTCCTACCTGAGCAGTGTGCAAGAAACAAGATGCAAATGCCTGATCATGAAAAGCTGTTGATTTTATACAAGTTCTAATAAGAATATGGAAGTATGCTCTAACCCAGTGGTCAGCAAACTGCGGCTCTGTTGACTAATGAGTTTGCCGACCACTGTGTAAGGCATTACCCTTACCCAAAAGTTTTGACTTCAGGTTAAAGACATTAGTACATTATTAAAATGTTTTTAAGTGTTTTTCCCTAAGGCAGTGGTCAGCAAACTCATTAGTCAACAGAGCGGCAAACTGTGGCTCACAAGCTGCATGTTTCAGGTACATCCCCAGTAGGAGGTGTGCAGAGGCAGCTGATGTATGTTTCTAACTCTCTATCCCTCTCCCTTCCTTTCTGTAAAAGGTCAATAAAATATCCTATCTAATAAAGAGGGAACATGCTAATGGACCATTATCTGTCACAAAGCTGGCTGCACCCACAGCTGAGGCCAAGTTCCCTTAAGGAGCCTTAAGGAGCAACCAGCAGGGACCTGAGGCTATGCCCTCCCCTGCCCCCATGGGAATTGACAGAGGACTTTAGGCCATGCCCCCCACCCCAGCACGGGTCCAGGGGACCTGAGGCTGTGCCCCTCTGCCTGGCTGGGCTTGACAGGGGACCTCAAAGTGCTGGGTCAGGAAAACTCAGGCCACTCCCCCAACCCCAGCACTAGGCCTGGATACCTCAGGCCGCACCCCCTGCCCAGCAGGGCTTGATGGGGGGCCTCAAGGTGCGCTTCCTATCCTGGTGCTGGGCTAGGGGACCTCAGGCTGCGCCTCCCACCAGGTGGGGCTTGACAGAGGACTTCTGGCTGCTCTTCCCACCCCAGCACCAGGCGGGGGGACCTGAGGCTGCACCCCCCTGCCTGGCGGGGCTTGACAAGGGACCTCAGGCCATGCCCCCACCCAGCGGGGCTTGACGGGGGACCTCAAGGTGCACCCCCAGTGCTGGGTCGGGAGAACTCAGGCTGTGTCCCCCGTCCTGGCACGGAGGCTGTGTCCCCTGCTGCCAGGGCTTGACAAGGGTGCGACGGGCAGGTCTGGATCGAGCCCAATGGGAGCGGAGCCCAGCCGGGTCTGAGTCTCACGCGAATCTGAGGCACATGTGGGTGTGAGGGGACTTGACTCTGGGTCCCGTGGTGCACCCCAAACTCTGACAGGAGGAAGGTTTTCATATACATTTTACTGATTTTCTTTCATCTCTGACACTTCTATTATAGAAAAGGGGCAAATAGCAATATTAAAATATTTCCTCTATTAGTCCCCTTTTAAAATGCATGAATTTTGTGCACCAAGCTATTAGTATATATATATGTGTGTGTATGTACTAGTATAAAACTACTAGTACAGTCCAATCACAGACCATGAGATACTATCAAATATTTCTATAATGCTGTCTTAAGAGTTTGCTATTAAAGATTATAGATCTTGCCAAAACCAGTTTGGCTCAATGGCTAGAGCATTGGCCTGCGGACTGAAAGGTCCCAGGTTCGATTTCGGTCAAGGGCATGTGCCTTGGTTGCGGGCACATCTCCAGTGGCAGGTGTGCAGGAGGCAGCTGATGGATGTCTCTCTCTCATTGATGTTTCTAACTCTCTATCCCTCTCCCTACCTCTCTGTAAAAAATCAATAAAATATATATTTTTAAAAAGATTATAAATCTCAATGGCAGAAAAAAAAATCATTTGGTGTGAAAGTGCTGCCATCTTGTGGACATGTGTGATAATGCATTGCCATTGACTAATAAAATCAATATTGATTTATGACAAGCAAATATGATTTTATTGGGGATGCCAACAATGCGTCACCACATGATTTTATTGGGGATGCTGAAGTGCATTCTCACGTATGTCCACCAGATGGCAGCATGCCCTCACCCAATGATGTGACTGGAATGCCCAGACAACCCCAGCATTTCAAGTTTGTGTTTTTTCTTAGAAAGGCCATTTATTTTTATTTATTTTTAAAAAATATATTTTTTTATTGATGTCAGAGAGGAAGGGAGAGAGAGAGAGAGAGACAGAAACATCAATGACGAGAGAGAATCATGGATCGGCTGCCTCCTGCACGCCCCCTACTGGAAACTGAGCCTGCAACCCGGGCCTGTGCCCTGACTGGGAATGGAATTGTAATCTCCGGTTCATAGGTCGATGCTCAACCACTGAGCCACACCGGCCAGGCCTTAGAAAACCCACTTAAATAATCTCAGAAACAGTCATCGCCAGAAAAGACTGCCGGTTTCAATGGAAGGATTACTTTCTCCCAAAGTAGTATTCACTATTTGAACTTTTAATTAATATTAAAAGGGTCCCCTCAGATTAGTTTCTTTGGTTTTATTGGTAAGGAAATCAGGTTTCTACTTGTGCCGTACAACTATTCCATAAATAACAATGTCCATGGCGTTTATATGTGGCTCATTGTATTTGTCTGTCTTGGAAATTCTCTTGCCAGGGTGCAGGGGGACCTCAAACATCACATCAATACTTTATAAGCCATGAAACATTGAGAATCAATGTCTTCTCCACGGGCTCCCTCCCCACTGAAGCCTGCTTTTCCAGACTGTTTCTATGCACATCAAAATACAGCAAGAAGAGACCATTGCAACGCTAAGCATTCATCGTTTATTTTCTGGAAAATGGATAATCCTGGCTTACAACTCATGTTTTCAAACAGTCATATCATTTGACGAATTGATTCATATATCGATTGGGTGGTTCCTCTTGGAAGTCTCAGTCCATGGTGTATCAGTAATGGCAGATGATATCCTCATTTATTTCTGTCTTTAATGACATATTTCTGGTGTTTCACAATACACATAAAGCTGGCTTTGTTTTAGCAGGCGTGATATTATTTAACGGGCCGAGGAACTATCTGTCTTTAAATGAAACAATTGGTATTTTAAGTCATGGATGGACATCAGCTCGTATTAAAGTGGTATCTTGATTTCTGTGACATAGTTATGACTTCTTCGACCTTCTACTAACGTTATTTCAATAGATTTCCTATTAAAGATCTGTCCTTGCACTGTGAGGCAAATTTTATTTCACTGTAACGGATTTTAATAGCGTTCTGTGGGAATCTGTGTGTAGTGGGATTAGCCTGGGGTTCTCTTTTCTCCAATATTGCTGCAGGCTTGCTGAGACTGGGTTTTAAAATTCCCTGAACGAAGGCTCTAAGTGGCCCCCTCTCCGTGGAGTGTGGCTCTCGGGGAACAGGCCTGGTGGGTGCAGACTCGGCACAGGTGCTGTAGGGTTCCGGTCTCATAAACATGATTTTGAATGTTGTTTTTTCATTTTTTCTGGAACATTAAAGTAACATCGAGATAACCCTGCATGATATTGATCACTTGACAGTAGGAGAGGAATTCTTGTCATTGGGCCTGGTGCTTTTGATGACGAAGCTCTTTGAAGGCTTTCTGGTTCAGTTTAATTTTGACTCGGTTTTAAAGGCCCCCCCGCCCCCCCCCCATGATTTGAATAAGTGTCCAGGATTGACAAATGCAGCTCAACTCTCTATCTTGTCTTCTCCTTCTTTTTTTAAAATATATTTTTATTGATTTCAGAGAGGAATGGAGAGGGAGAGAGAGACACATCAATGATGAGAGAATCATTGATCGACTGTCTCCTCTCCTGCACACCTCTTACTGGGATCCAGCCGGCAACCGGGCCATGTGCCCTTGACCAGAATTGGACCTGGGACCCTTCAGTCTGCAGGCCGGCTCTATGCACTGAGCCACAGCAGCTAGGGCTCTATCCCTTCTTGAGTCGATTTTAATGGTCTCTATGTATTTAAAACATGCGTATCTGTGTCTATGCATGCACATTATACACAGATGTGTATATCTGTTTGATTTGTTTGCTTGTGCTATAGATTTCATTTTCCAAATTCCATAGCCGACTTTAAAATGGTATATAGCTCTAATTTCCTACTTCTCCGCTTTTCGGATCCGCCTAAACCAAGCAGAGTTCTGCAGCCCGAGCCCAGCGAGTCCCAACTGTGTTTACATTCTTTCTTGCATATTTCTTCGCCGCGGCCTTGAAGAGCCTTCAACAGTCAACAGGCTTCTTTACAGCGGCCTGAGGAGAGGTCACCCGGCAAACAGCCTGTGACGCCCAGCGTCGGAAAGCTAATATTTAGCAACCTCTTGTGTTCCTCGCTTCCAAAATATTTGCCTCTGAAAATAATGTGAGAACGAGTTTGTCGCGGGGAAGTCAGAGCGGACAAAACCCACCCGGGAGATGTTTCTCTCTGGGTGTCTGAGACCCGCATACATCAAAGGGGCACCTCCAGCACCTGTGACCCCAGAGCCCGCCTCCTCGGAGGAAGGGAAACTTGGGGTTTTAATTCAGGGAATTTTTAAAAATATTTCTACTGATTTCAGAGAGGAAGGAAGAGGGAGAGAGAGCGAGAGAGAAACATCAAAGATGAGAGAGAATCATGGATCGGCTACCTCCTGCACACCCCCCACTGGGGACTGAGCCCAAAACCCAGGCATGTGCCCTGGACTGGAATCGAACCCGGGATCCTTCAGTCCCCAGGCTGACGCTCTATCCACGGAGCTAAACCAGCTAGGGCAGTTCAGGGAATTTTTACAAATTATTTGGGTCGAATGGAATGATGTGGCGTCAAGATAAGGGCCCTCACTGTCAAATTTAAAGTTATTTTCAATGTTGGTGTCAAATTCAATATTGATCAAGGAAAAATAAACTCTTAGGTGATAATACATCTTGTTATCAGATTTGTTTTTAATTAATTTAACATTGATTGTATGAGTTAAATGAAGCATGAACTTTATATTTACATCATATTCTATATCACTTTAAAAAATGGATGATAAAATAAGTCTAATAAAATACAACCTTTGAAGCCAGTTAAAAAACTGATCATTAAAATCAGTTTAAAGGATTGATAAATTTAAGGTGCCAACCATATACAGACAGGTGGTTGGTTCTTTGCTCTATAGGACTACATGAACTCAAACTCACTTTTTAAAAATATATATATATTTTATTGATTTTTTACAGAGAGGAAGGGAGAGGAATGGAGAGTTAGAAACATCGATGAGAGAGAAATATCAGTCAGCTGCCTTCTGCACACTCCCATTGGGGATGGGCCCACAACCAAGGTACATGCCCTTGACCAGAATCGAACCTGGGACCTTTCAGTCCTCAGGCCGACCCTCTATTGGCTGAGCCAAACCGGTTTGGGCTCAAACCCACTTTTTATCATAATTCTTACAATTGAAGAAACAAATGTTCACATCATTAATAGGAGAATTAAAGTGATCTTTCTGAGCTCAATACAAGTTTCAAAAAAGTAAACCTTATCTACATACACGGCTGTAATATTGCCACGAGAAGTGTGAGCCCTGAACTAGTATCCTTCACAATCATTCATTCATTCATTCATTCAACTGGTCTTTTTAAAATATATATATATATTATTGATTTTTTTTACAGAGAGGAAGGGAGAGGGATAGAGAGTTAGAAACATTGATCAGCCTCCTCCTACACACTCCCCACTGGGGATGTGTCCGCAACCAAGGTAGGGAGCGTGCAGGAGCGAGTGTGCTCTTAACCAGAATAGAATCGGACCTGGGATCCTTGAGTCTGAAGGCCGACGCTCTTTCCACTGAGCCAAACTGGTTAGGGGCATTCAACAGGTCTTTAACGATTTAATGGGTGTATTCTAGACAGTCAGGTCTTTAACGATTTAATGGGCATGTTCTGTATGGTCAGGTTCAGTACAAGGGCTTTGGGCAGGGTACTGAACACGGTAGACAGCGTCCTTGCCTCTTGGACTTGAGTGTTTAGCTGGAGAAGCTAAGTAGAGGGGCATAGGACAGAGGTAAATGCCATGACGAGAGAGGAAAAGGCCCACAATAGGGCATGCCACCCCCTCCACCCCCAGTCTACTAGTGGGTTATTCAGACCATGGGTGATTATGGGTCAGCCAAGTCAAGGGAATGTGACTCCATGTTGCTGTTTTTTAACTTCATTGACTTTTTTTTTCTTTAAAACAATCTTTATTGTTGAATGTGTTACACAGATTCTCCTTCTTCATGACTCATGCTTTACCTCCAACTCCAGAGGGAACACAGTCACTTCACCTTCAAGTCCAAGGAGTTAGCGGAGAGGAGCATGGCATTGAGGCACTGTGGTTCTCCTCCAAGGTCAGCAGGCCTGTGTAGGCCTCAGGAGGGCAGACGGCACGAGGGGTCAAATATCCAGGTTCCACAGTGCTGGGTTCGAGGGACCTGTGCGCCCCATGTCCAGAGGGACTCGGAGAACTCAGGCTCATTCAGGCTGATGGGTAATGGATGTGTCTCGGCTTCCGTGAAACTCCACCAGAGGGAGAGCCCGTGGAGCAGGTGCGGCCAGCGGCGGGCGGTGAGAGGACTGAGTGGAGGGAGATGGTGGAACGTTCTAGGCCGGACTCAGCGGTGATCAGAGGCATGCAGGTGCCACCGGAGCAGGTGACCTCAGGGAGGAGGGTTCCCGGGTGGCTCTGCTCGCCCAGGAAAGAGGTGGCCTGCAGGGACCGTCTCCACCCTCGGGAATCTTGGCGTGCGCTGGGCGGGGAGGGAAGGTCCTGTACCCGGTTCCGGTTTAACTGTCCTTCTGCTCCTGTGTCACTTGAACAGAGGCTGGTTGGGTTCCTATCAGTTTGGTTTCGTCACATCTAACGGCCAAGGTACCCATCTCAGTTTGCTCATCTGGTAGCTGTGAATCCTTGGGGAGTTTTTGAAAATATATTTTCGTTGATTTCAGAGAGGATGGGAGAGGGAGAGAGAAACATCAACGATGAGAGAAAATCATGGATCAGCTGTCTCCTGCATGCCCCCCACTAGGGATGGAGCCCGCAACCCAGGCATGTGCCCTTGACCAGAATCGAGCCCGGGACCCTTGAGTCCACAGTCCGACGCTCTAGACACTGAGCCAAACCAGCTAGGGCTGGCTTATTCTTTTTTATCCTCCTCAGAGGAGAGAGAGGAAAGGAGAGAAAGAAACTTCGATGTGAAAGAGAAACACTGATCGATTGCCTCCTGTATGGGCTCCGACTGGGGATGGAACCTGCAACCTCGGTGCGTGCCCTGATCAGGAATCACATCTGCAGCCTTTTGGTGCGAGGGATGAAGCTCCACTCAACCCACCCTCAGCGGCCAAGCTCTCACTTATCCTTACAGACAGCTGCTAGAAAGGACGCTAACAGTGTTTACAAACTGCAATGAATCGGGTTTTTCTAGTTTCCCGAGTGAAGTATGTAGGACTCCCTACATACTTCAAAAATCATTTTGTTACTGAGATCAAGAAGAATATATGCATCTTTTTTTTTTTTGCTTCTTTTCTGCCTATGGATTATGTATAATCCTAGCACCATGTGTAATTTCCAAGGTTGCAATATTGTTGATGAAATGGCATGGGGCAATCCTAGCACCATGTATAGTTTCTATGGTTGCATGGGGTGACAATATTGAGGATGAAATGGCATGAGCAAGGAATATGAAAATAGCACAAGTCCTGAAGACAACGGCTGGCCTCTCCGAGACTCGGCCCCTGCATCGGTGAACGCGGCCGCTCCGGCCCTCGGGTTCCTGTGGGAAGCAAAGGCAGTCGGTGTGTGTGAATCTGCAGGGCAGTGCGTGGCAAACGGCACGGTCGGCGAGTGAGATGGTTACTGTGGCCGCGGAAACGTTCAGGTAACCACAGCGTCCGAGTCGCATGAACCGCTGGGAAGAACGTTTATAATCTAGCTTGAGAGTGTTTGAAAGCGGAAGAAACATTGGACAAAAAAGGATTGACCCGGAGATTTCCCCCTTTATTCTGGGAAGGAGACCCAGGAGGGAACCCGGGAGGAGGGAACCTGGTGCAGGGCGCTGGGAATGCTTTCCTCCCCCGCCGCCCTGGGTGTTAAGATTCTTTTAAAAAAATATATATTTTATTGGTTTTTTACAGAGAGAGAGGGACAGACATCGATCAGCCGCCTCCTGCACGCCCCCTACCGGGGAAGTGCCCGCAACCAAGGTACGTGCCCTTGACCAGAATCAAACCTGGGATCTTTCAGTCCGAAGGCCGACGCTCTATCCACTGAGCCAAACCGGTTTCGGCAAGAAGATTCTTAAACTGCTTTCTTCTTACCTAAAGCCTCTGCAAGGCGGGGAGTGTGGATTCGCTCATTAGACCTTGTGCAGCGCTTTGTAAATGCTCGGTACCAGTGTCATTGTGTCTTACCCCCGTGACACTCATGGGAGGCAAACACAATGTCTAAATCCAGCAGCGTGAATAAGAGCTTTCTTTAAGGGGTCCCTCTAAGGCAGTGGTTCTCAACCTTCCTAAGGCTGCGACCCTTTAATACAGCTCCTCATGTGGTGGTGACCCCCAACCATAAAATTATTTCCGTTGCTACTTCATAGCTGTATTCTTGCTACTGTTATGAACTGTAATGTAAATATCTGATAGGCAGGATGTATTTTCATTGTTACAAATTGAACATAATGAAAGCATAGGGATTCATCACAAAAACAATATGTAATTATATATTGCGAAATATTTATTTCTAATGACAAATAAATGAAATTTTGTCTTGAATCGTGGTGTAGCATGGGCAAGTCTTCATATGACAACAATAAACTACATGGCTACACTTAGCTACACCGAGGAGCGGTGTGTTGGTTCCTAAGGCCATGGGAAATAGGTGTTTTCCAATAGTCTTAGGCGACCCCTGTGAAAGGGTCATTCGACCCCCCAAGGGGGTCGCGACCCACAGGTTGAGAACCGCTGCTCTAAGGGGAGGAGGGGGATTATTACAGGCTAAATAGAAAAGTATCTTAGTTTAAATAATCTAAAGAGTAAATAAAAATCAAGGTACACGCTTAGAGCTAACAACGTGGGTCAAATAGGACCCCACTCTGTTACCTGTGGCTATTCCCCTTTTAGAAAAGCTACGTGGACATCTTCATGGGTGAACTTTCTCAGGTTCACAAAGGTTCTGCTTAAAGGGCTATGCAATAACCACTCCCCTGAAGAGATGCTTCCAGAAGGCAAGCTGCCAGCTGCCTCTTGGTGGCGTGTTTAACGCGGACAGAGGATTCACTGGCTGCTTAGCCGCGGTCAGCCATGGATCAGAGATGCGCTTAGGCTGGGCCTCAGGGCGGGCTGGCATATGGCAAAGGCAGCTTTCATGGGGCGTCCCGAGCAAGGCCCCTTTAAGAGAGCAAATATGAAACCACAGACATTTTAAAGGGACCCCAGTCCCTGGCAGGAATTGAGGATTTAGGGAATGAGGTGCCAAATCCCATGGCGCTCGGTGATTAATGGCTCTGGAGGGAGGGTGCAGGAACAGACGGTGGCATCTCAGAGGGAAGACCGGCTGGGGGGAGGGGAGAGATTAACCAAAGAACTTGTATGCATGTGTGCATCACCCATGGATGCAGACAGTACCTGGTGAAGGCCAGGGGGAGGGGTGGGGGCTGGGAGAGGGGTGGTAGAGAGGAATCAATGGGGTGAAAAAGGGGACATCTTCAACAATCAAGATAAATTTTAAAAAATACAAATACATCAACATCATGAATGCTTAGTAGGTGGCTGCCACATACTGAGAGCCACTAGGAGCTAAAGACTTTGTTAAAGAAGTAAAAGAAAATAATAAAAATTGGTGACATTAAATTTTTAGGATAATCTTGTAAGTTTGCTATTATAATCCCTACTAGAGACCCAGTGCACAAAATTCATGCACAGGGGTTGGGGGTTGTCCTTCAGCCAAGCCTGCTTCCTCTTCCAACCTGATCCCTCCCAATTGCCCTCTCCTGCTGGCCTGATTGCCCACAACTGCCCTCCCTTGCAGGCCTGGTCCCTGCCAACTGCCCTCCCCTGCTGGCCATCTTGTGTCCACATGGGGGCAGTCATCTTGTGTGTTGGAGTGAAAGCACAGCTGTTGAAACTTTGTTGCCTTAAGCGGAGGCCTGGGCTGGCTAGGGTTTGAGGAAAGCTTGGCTTCCTTCATCGCCAGGAGCAACCCAAGCCTCCCTCCTGCTCTCTCTCTGTGGCCATCTTGGTTGGGTAATTTGCATACTTGCTCTGATTGGCTGGAGGGCATGGCTGGTGGGTGTAGCAGAGGTACGGTCAATTTGCATATTACTCTTTTATTATATAGGATGTGACAGGGAAGGACACTGAGGCTCAGAGGAGGCTAATTAAGTTGCCAAAAGCCACACAGCAAGTTAGCGGAGCAGAGCTGAGCTGATCCTGAGCGCACGGCACCACGATTTGCACCGAGGCCATGAGGAGACCCTGGGCCCACAGGGAGCCGTGTCAGTAACACACTCATCCTACAGCGGGGCGGTGAGTCATTTCCTCTGGGAGCAGGCCCTGTGCGGTCCAGCATGTGGTCTGGATTGGGACACGGTCTCTGTGTGCTCACTGGTCCACGTGGTCCCCACACGGTGGCCCTGGCCCGCCAGCCACTCACCTGCTGCCTCAGGCACAGGGGCTGCTCTGCGGCTAACACTGGCCAGGCCTCGCTTTGCAACTTCAAACTCAAGGTGAGGGTCAGTCCAGGTGCTCACGGTTGCTCCTCAGACAAAGCCCTAGAAATGTCTGGGAAAGGGCTTTGGACGGCGTGCAAAACCGAGCCGCCCAGGACTGGTCTCAAAATGCTGCAAAGGGGGTGGGAGCTATGCTCCCCCTGGTCCCCCCAGCCCAGCCCAGCCCGGCGAGTTAAATCAGAGCCATTCATTGCCCTCTCTCTCTCTCTCTCTCTCTCTCTCTCACACACACACACACACACACACACACCCGTTTATGAGCATGAATCAGAGATTTCCAAATAACAAGTATGAAGTATTTTTTTAACACCCACCGCCGAGCCCGGGGCCTCCCAGCCTTCCTTCCAGCTGCCTGTCTGGGCGACTCTGACGGCCGGGGTGGGGGGAGGGGGGCGCTGGGGCGTGGAGCGCTTAAGTCAGTCCCCGGGAGGTGCAGCTCGAGCGATTTGTGGGGTAATTACCAGCTGAGCTTGGTTTAGGACCAGCGGCCCTCCCTGAAGGACGGGTGGGAGCCCAGCAGCTGGCGGATGGGAGGGAGGGGGTCGGGGAGCCTCGTGAGGGAGGCTGGGCTGGGGGTGGGCCGGGGAAATGGAGGGACGGAGGCTGTACCCACAAAGCTTCCTGCAGCCGGACGCTGTGAGACGGTCACTCCAGCGCCCTCTCAGCCTCAGAGACACATGCCGTGAGTCCAGTGAAACTCCGAGAGGCGCAGGCTGGCTGCTGGCAGTGCACTCTCGCCAGCTTCCTGTTGGGGGCAGAGGGTGGCTCACCCCCTTGGGGGGGTCAGCTCTCCCTCCAAGCACCCAGGTCTCCCTGTCCAGGAGGCTCCGTCACCCAAAGGGGAGAAAGGAACAAAACCTGCAGCTGGCCTGGCGGCGGGGCTCAGGGGCTGAGCGTTGACCTCTGAACCAGGAGGTCACGGTTGGACCTCCGGTCAGGGCACAGGCCGGGGTTGCAGGCTCCATCCCGAGTGTGGGCCGTGCAGGAGGCAGCCGATCAGTGATTCTCTCTCATCACTGCTGATTCTCTCTCTCCTCTTCCTTCTGCCCTGAAATCAATAAAAATAAAATAAAATAAAATAAAATAAAATAAAATAAAATAAAATAAAATAAAATAAAAAATAATCTAAAGGCTCCCAAGAGCTCTGACTCCTCCCTCATCTCTGAGTGGCTCACAACATCTGAATTACTGCTCACACTTCACAATGGCAACTTGTGTTCCGGGCAAAAAATGTGCGATCCCAGGAACTTTCTCCTTTAAGATTTGCAGCGAACCTGGTGCTTGGACATCGCAGAGACCAAAAGGTCAGAGAACACCTCAGTGCTCGGACCCGCTCAGCAGCGGATGGCATGACAATCAACACTGAGGCTCTGCTCGACGTTTACCAAGACGCCCTCGGAAATATTTCAGATCAGTTCCTTGAAGCATTCAGACTCAGGAAAAACTACCCAGAAAGCATCCTGCCCCGGGAATCGGTCCCTGGTTCTGATGAGCGGTCATGCGCCTCTGTCCCCAGGAGGACCCGGGCAACAATTAGTGGGCGATTATTGCAACGTCATTAGCCTCCTGGTAGCATACGAGCTTTCTCCTTTTTTATTTTTTATTTTTATTTTTATTTTTTATTGATTTTTTACAGAGAGGAAAGGAGAGAAATAGAAAGTCAGAAACATCGATGAGAGAGAGACATCGATCAGCCGCCTCCTGCACGCCCCACTGTGGAGATGTGCCCGCAAGCAAAGTACATGCCCCCAACCGGAATCGAACCCGGGACCCTTCAGTCCGCAGGCCGACGCTCTATCCACTGAGCCAAACCCGTCTCAGCCTTTTTTATTTTTAATGTATCTTCAAGGATCTCAGAAAGAACTGGGGGGGAGAGAGCTGGGGGGAGAGAGAGAGAAACATCCATGATGAGAGAGAATCATGGATCGACTGCCACTTGCACACCCCCCACTGGGGATCAAACCCACCACCCGGGCCTGTGCCCTGACCAGGAATCGAACCATGGCCACCTGGTTCTCAGGTCGATGCTCAACCACTGAGCCACGCCCGGCCCGGCTGCTTTCTCCTTTCTGTTAGCTTCTTAGACGGGGACAAGGCACGGATGCGGTCCACCCCAGAGATTAAACAACAACAAATGCATCCCACGCCAGTGGCAAGAGATGCTGTCGATTTTCTTTTTTTTTTTTTTAAATATATTGATTTTCCACAGAGAAGAAGGGAGAGGGACAGAGTCAGAAACATCCATGAGAGAGAAACATCCATCAGCTGCCTCCTGCACGTCCCCCACTGAGGATGTGCCCACAACCAAGGTCCATGCCCTTGACCAGAATCAAACCTGGGACCCTTCAGTCCACAGGCCGATGCTCTATCCACTGAGCCACACCGCTTTCAGCGATGCTTTTGATTTTCCCAGCTTTTTCCTCCTTTTTTTTAACCTGTTTGTACACAGAGATCTCAGATTCTTGGGGGGCCTGGAGGTCACCTGCCCTCCCCCCCCAGCACGAGCCTCACCTAAGTGGGCCTCAGGGCGCTCCGGCCGGACAGGTTGAGAACCGCTGCTATAAAGAGAGATAGAAACATCAATAATGAGAGAGAATTACTGATAAGCTGCCTCCTACACACTCTCCCACTGAGGATCCAGCCTGCAACCTGGGCCTGTGCCCTTGACTGATAATCCAACCATGACCTCCTGGTTCATAGGTTGACGCTCAACCACTGAGCCGTGCAGGCTGGGCTCTGACTACCATCTTGCATAGTTGACAATCTGCAAAGCTACGCTCTCCAGAAACTGAACAGCTGTCTGAGGTCCATAGCTGATGCCAGTGGGGGAGCTCTAGCTGTACGTGGCCCTTGATGTGCAATGAAGGCTCACGAACCCCATACACTGATAGTAATGCGGCGGTTTCCCCGGAAACACGGAATAGAAGCCAGCTCTGCCCAGGAAGCCTCCTCTGGCTTCCCCTTCCCATGCAATGACCCCCGACCTCCCCCCTGCCCCTGGGGTGTCAGAGCCTGACATACGAAAGCCACATTGGAGACATGTCTTGAAAAGCATTTTCCCCTCCATTGCTCCTGCCCTGTCAATGGCATCCTGGCATAGCTCTGCTGTCAAGATCAGCAAATTATTTCCTCATTATTTTCCCTAAAGTGCTGCCGAGAGATGGGAAGGTTGGGAATACAGTGGTACCTTGAGATACGAGTTTAATTCGTTCCGTCACCTTGAGACGTGGGAAACTATGAGACGCTCGAGTCACGGTAAACTGGTGGGTCGTGTGCAGCTGGCCGATCCGCGCGATGACTCATATCTCAAATGTTGCTCGTATTTCAAAGCAAAAATCGCTCGCTCGACGGCTCGTATCTCAAAAATCTTGTATGTTATGGCACTCGTATCTCAAGGTACCACTGTAAAATCCTCGAAGAGGTCTGGGGTTGGTGACACGGATAAAGGTGGTCTCGGAGAAGGGGTGGCCTTTGGAGGGGGACACTGAGTGGGACCGCCAGGTGCGAGCTTGTCATTCCCTCTGCAACACACCCTCTCTCTTCAAGCTCGCCATACTGAGAGAGAGCTGAGCTCTCGCCCCATTGGGGACGTTTAGCCATTGGTGTTGGCTGCAAAGAAGTAAAATAATCAATGTGCACCCGCAGCGTAAAACACGAGGAGATGATTGATGCGTGACAGTGCTCAGAGGCCGGCTCTCCCTCTGGGATGTTAACTAGCAGCTTGCAGGGGAACCCTGGGTAGGATGCTCACAGATCAGAGAACAATGAAAAAAAATGTATGTATGAAACTTGCTGAAGAGAGGGAGGCTATGGGCAAGAAGAAAGCAGAAAGTCAACTATGAAATGCTGCAATGTATCCTATGTAATAAAAGCCCAGCAACCAAACAGCGGAATGACCAGAACGATCGGTTGACCAGTCGCTATGACGTGCACTGACCACCAGGGGCCAGATGCTCAATCCAGGAGCTGCCTCCTGGTGGTCAGTGAGCTCCCACAGGGGGCGATCCCCGCAGGCCATGCCCCACACCAGTGCACAAGTCCTGTGCTCCAGGCCTCTTCCTCTAAGATCATTACTGGGCCTGTCAGCTTCTGTCACCTATTTCTATCACCACCCTGAGAGAGGTTTGAATCAAGGAAGCTCTCCACCCTCATTAGGTCTCAGTAGGCACATCTTGTTTGTGGAGGGTTCATTGTTCTATGCTGGGTGACGAGTGAGCTAGATATCCTATAGGAAACTCCTGGCTGCAAACCACAGGGAGTATTGGGGATCCCGAGGGAGGAGGCAGGCATGGGGACTGCTCTCCACACACAGACTGAACTCAAGGAGGTTCCGAACTCAAGTAGGTTCCGGGAAGAGGAGTCCAGTGTAGCAAAGAATGTCCTTGAAGGGAGACGTTAGTGAAGCTACTACATTTTCCAGCTTGGAAAGAGAACAGCTTACAGATTGCTCTTCTATCTCAAGTATACACTCGAAGGCTTTGCCAATTTATATTTGATGGATGGTTCTTTGCTGTGAGTTTGAAAGAAAATTGAACTCGATTTAACAAATGTTTACCGAGCACCCACCTACCCTGTTTCCCCGAAAATAAGACAGTGTCTTATATTAATTTTTGCTCCCAAAGATGCGCTTATTTTCAGGGGATGTCTTATTTTTCCATGAAGAAGAATACGGTACACATTTATTGTTGAACAAAAAAAAAAGGAAATTTATTACGGTACCTGTATATGGTATGGTAGTAGTTGTCATCACAAACCAGCTCACTGATTGACCACAGCGCAGCCGGAGCTGTTCAGGCAGTGCGATGTCTCTTTAAATCAGGAGTCAAATGCCTTACGGTAGCTTCGGGGGCCTTATATTCCAGGGAGGCCTTATGTTTGGGGGAGGCCTTATTTTCAGGAGGATGCCTTATATTACAGTGAGAGGCAAAACTGGAAGTAGGTCTTATTTTCGGGGGATGTCTTACTTTCGGGGAAACAGTACTAAGTTCCTAGCATTAGGGTGTCAGCTCAAGGAATACAGTGGTGAATATAATGTGTGTTTTAAAATATTTTTATTGATTTCAGAGAGGAAGGGAGAGAAACATCAATGATGAGAGAGAATCATGGATCGGCTGCCTCCTGCATGCCCCACATTGGGGATCAAGCCCATAACCCGGGCATGTGTCCGGACCAGGAATCAGACCTGGGACCCTTCAGTCCGCAGGCCAATGCTTGAGACCCCGAGCCAAACTGGCTAGGGCTGCCTGGCACAGATCTGACACGAGTATGTGCCTCATTGGTGTTGGCTGCAAGACGACTGTTCATGTTTACATCAAACAAAACAGCAACTGTGTTACCTGGAACTGTCAGGAGGACACGCTGAGGGACAGTGTCCCTTGTCCCCTGGGTGACCGCCGGAATCGAACAGTGACGCCCTGGTTCAGAGGTGGATGCTCATCCACGGAGCCACACCAGCTGGGTGCAACAGTCTCTTTTTGATGGCGAAATAATCCATCTTCTATAAAAAACCCTAATATGCAAATCAACCGAACAGCAGAATGACTGGTTGCTATGATGTGCACTGACCACCAGGGGGCAGAAGCTCAATGCAGGAGCTGCCCCATGGTGGTCAGTGCACTCCCACAGGGGGAGCCACGCTCAGCCAGAAGCTGGGTTCCAGGCTGGGAGCACAGCAGCGGGGGCGGGAGCCTCTCTCACCTCCGCCACAGGTGGATGGTAAGGAGTGAGGGGTCCCGCAGTGCGAGAGCCCCCAACTACGAGAGGGATGTCTGACTGCCAGCTTAGGCTGGATCCCAGAGATCAGTTGGGCCCCAGCTGGCAGGTGGACATCCTTCACAGGGTCCAGGACTGCAAAGGGGTGCAGGCCGGGCTGAGGGACCACCCCCCAGTGCACGAATGTCGTGCACCGGGCCTCTAGTTGTGTAATGTTGTGCCCATTTGCCAGAGAAGCCGGGACTACACCCTGGGGCCTGGGCCCTCTCCCGAGGCTCCCCAGGGGCTGTGCGAACCCCTCTTAGCAAAGTGCAACATCCTCGCGAGCCACTTGGTGTAAGTAAACTCAGAAGCGAGGCAGGCAGGCTATGTTGACATCATCGCAAGGAAGGCCATCGAAAGCTCTTGAGAAATGACCACAACGGGTGACAGGACAAACCACTCCAATGGCGAGTCTAAACAAACAAAGCCAAACCGGATGAGCCAATCTGAGAGCCGGAACGGCACCGCCACAGGAACTGGGGTCCCGCCATGCCTTGAGGCTCCCCCGCCCTCCTCGTTCGGAGGCTGGGGCTCCTCTCCCCAGGGCACAGTCTACAAGGGGGTGCTGTCCTCCGGCTGGCCGGCGTGGAAGCCACATTCCTAACCCCGCCGTCACCCACACATTGGCGCAGCAGAAGTCTGGCCGTGGCTTTTCACTGATTTCTGCAAAGGCCCTGTCTCCAGCCGGTGACATTTCTACCCCTCAGGTCGCCGATGACCCAGTTTTGCTCAGGTTCCTCGGTGGACTGTTTATGTCACGTGCCTGCTACAGGACGCAGGGCAAAGCCGGGGGTCCTCTGCTCCCCAAGCCTTCCTAAAGGGAACGGGGGAGGCGGCCCTTCAATAAACGCATGAGTCCGATGTGTGTCATTTCAGAAAGCATATATACGGAGGCTCATCTTCTGCAGCAAAGGCCTCCTGGGGTCTATGTAGAGGAATAGTGACATGGAAACTGGCTTTAATAATAATATCTTAAAATCGAAATTCGAATAATTGTTCTAAATGAACCCTTTAAATTTTTTCTCCTATTCCTCTTCTATTACCAAATCTGTCTTTTTTGGGACTTACTTTAATTTCTATACCTTCTCTCTTGTTTGCTGAACATTTCTTTAAAATCAAATTTTACTCCTGAAAGCAGTATCTTCTCTTATAGCCCCAATCATATCTGTATCTATATCTATATCATCTATATCTATATCTATATATCTATATCTATATCTATATCTATATCTATATCTATATCTATATCTATATCTATATCTATATCTATATCTAT
>JAAGEH010000265.1:299033-351638 GCA_011751065.1 Lasiurus cinereus | reverse complement strand
TCTATATCTATATCTATATCTATATCTATATCTATATCTATATCTATGTCTACCTATCTACCTACTTACAATATATATGACACTATATATGTATATTTTTAAATATATTTTTATTGATTTCAGAGATGAAGGGAGAAAGAGAGAGATAGATACACAGAAAGACAGAGAGAGAGAAACATCAGTGATGAGAGAGAATCATGGATCAGCTGTCTCCTGCATGCCCCTACTGGGGATTGAGACAGCAACACGGGCATGTATTTCCTGGTTCGTAGGCTGATGCTCAACACCAGCGGGGTGAGACAATACATTTTTAATGACAAAATAATCCATGGTATGATATTGTGCTAATACGCCAATAATCCTAGTGATGAAATGTGCCCGGGTTTATTTTTCTTCTGTATGCTTTGATTTTTAAACATTTTCTTCAGAGAGAGAGAAGGCCCTGGGACAATCTGCCAACCCTACCTTAGTGTCTGGCACCTGAAGTGGGTCAGGATATTTGTTGAATGAATGCATGAGAGCAAAGAGGGCGGAGGCCAGAAAGGGGGGGATGTTGGAGGGCGTGGCCAAGACAGGAAACTGGGTGAAGGAGATTTCACAGACAAATCCATCTGTCTTTACAATATGTCACTGAGCTGGGGGGAAAAAATTAACCCAAGATCAAAACTAATTTTTAAAATCCCTATCTGAAGGATTTTTATCCATACTACTCGAAAAAAGGACAATGGCAGAATTCCTCCACCCCCATTCATGTGAGGTGATGGATTCTAATACACACACTGAGAGGCCAGATGATGATGATCTCCAGACACATAATCATCTGGCCACTCAGTGTCTATCCTATAGAATAAAAGGCTCATATGCAAATGGTCCCCTCCACCAGGAGTTCAACCAGCAGGCAGGCCGGCCAATCACCCATGTTCCTTCCCCCTGGCCAGGCTGGCCGGACCCCAGCCATGCACGGATTCATGCACCGGGCCTCTAATGAAACATATACGGAGTGGCCAGGTTATTCTGCGTCCAGAGGTCATCACCATCTGGCCACTTGGTGTATAAGAGACGGTCCGAGCTGCATGCAGGAGAGCCAAAAGACCAAGGACACTCCCATAGGGTGGGGGAATCCGATCATAATTCTCAGAGCCACTTCCCCCCGGCCTTGAGAGCGCCTCCAGTTCGATCCCATCTCCGGGGTCCGCGTGGACAGACACAGGGCTCCTTTGTCTCGCAAAGGAGATCCAGGCCCTTCCGACCCAGGACGCCAGAGGCGTTGCGTGCACACCAACCGCCCCACGGCTCGGAGGGGAAGCTGCTGTGACGGGCCCGGCAGCAGAGCCTCTCAAAGAGCCTGCACCCCAGCCGTCGGGGACAGTGCAGGGCCTCCCCCTGCGCCCACAGACCCTCCTCAAACAGGGAACCTGCCGCCGGGGCAGGTGAAGGCAGGGTTTTTGACGAGTGACCCAGCTGCAACTTGGGCACAGCTTAGGCGCGGTGAACGCAGAGGAGGTGGCAGGCGCGGTGCTGGGAGATCTGGCCCCTGGAGCCTTTTCCAACACGCCCACCAGGTTGTCAGAGCCAGGCCTGCTGCCAGCCACGGCGGCTCCCGGGGAGGACGGCTCAGAGGAGGAATACGTCATACGCTAACGCCCCACCTCGGAGGGAGCGGGGGGAAGGAGGACATGCGTGGCAGGGAGGTCAAGGAAACAGATCCATTAATAAGTGCATTTCCTCTAGTGCGACATGCACCTTCGGAAAACTCGCAGACTGGTTATCTGTACACGTTTCCAGCTGTTTCCCCTCCTGCGAAACATCGCTAATGCCCCCGTTTCTGAGAGTAAATGAGCAAAACAGAAGTTCTCTGCAAGGAGCTCAGCCTTCGGAGCAGAGACACCCCGAGGCTGCTGACAGGAGCCCAAGATGGGGAAACAGAGCTACCCAGGGAAGTACAGTCACTGTTCATCTCTCACAGGCTCCGCACGAGACGCCTGTCCACCAGCATCGGAAATCATCTGCCAGGAACGTCCAGCAAGTCAAAGGCTAGACCACAGGCCCACTCTGAGAGAGGGTAAGCTGCTTCTGGAACACAGTCTCCATTTTCTTTTCTTTATTTTTCTTTAATATATTTTATTCATTTGTTACAGAGAGGAAGGAAGAGGGATAGAGTTAGAAACATCGATGAGAGAGAGTCATCGATCAGCTGCCTCCTGCACATTCCCTACTGGGCATGTGCCCACAACCAAGGTACATGTTCTTGACGGGAATCAAACCTGGGATCCTTCAGTCCACAAGCCAACGCTCTATCCACTGAGCCAAACCGGTTAGGGCTCCATTTTCTTTCTTTTTTTAAAATATATTTTTATTGATTTCAGAGAGGAAAAAGGAGAGAGAGAGAAACATCAATGATGAGAGAGAATCACTGATCGGCTGCCTCCTGCACGCCCCCTACTGGGGATCGAGCCTGCAACCCAGGCATGTGCCCTGACTGGGAATTGAACCAACTGGAATTGAATCATGACCTCCTGGTTCATAGGTCAACGCTGAACCACTGAGCCACACCCATGGGGCCAGCGGGGGCCAGGGATGTGTGCAGAGTAGCGAGCACCACTGTCTTCACAAAGGAGCCAGTTTGAGCCGGCTCTTAAAGAGAATTCATCACACAGGAGGGGGTCCAAGACAGAGGATGGTGCACCCAGGCATTAAGGAGGGAAGGTACAACTCAGGTTGGAAACCATGAGTGACCCTGCACGGCTGGGCGGGAAAGGGTGTGTGGGGGGGTGTATGATGGGGGGGAGGAAAAGGAGGGGATGAAGCAGGAGGCACCACCAGGAGCCAGATCCTAAGGAACTTTGTTTGCTAAGCAGCCCGGAATTTACCCTCCAGGCAGTGGTGACTGACTCTCTGAGCCTTTCAAACACGGGGTCACATGACTAATACAGGCTAACATTTGGTCAGAATGTGCCAAGCCGCGCGGTCTCAGTGCCTCACATGTTTACGCCATTCAATCCTCATGACAATCTGCTGAGGGGGGTGCTATGCATATTCTCACTTTTCCAGTAAGTTCCTCAGGACAGGCTCTCCATCTCTCTCTCTCTCTCTCTCTCTTTTAATATATATTTTATTGATTTTTTTTACAGAGAGGAAGGGAGAGGGATAGAGAGTTAGAAATATAGATGAGAAAGAGACATCGATCAGCTGCCTCCTGCACGCCCCCTACTGGAGATGTGTCGGCAACCAAAGTACATGCCCTTGATCAGAATCGAACCTGGGACCTTTCAGTCCGTAGGCCGACGCTCTAGCCACTGAGCCACACCGGTTTCAGCAGGATCTCCATCTCTTTATGGATGGGTCCCAAGGCTTTATTGTTGGGTCTGGAATGATGAGCGGATTCCTGAAGGAGTGAATGAATGAATGAATGAATGAATGCGATAGACAGGTTATACTGCCAGGGAAGCGCAGAACTGGGACTTGAAAAGGGGTGGCCTGACCCCAGAGCCCCCACACGTAACCACATGACAAAGAGAGAAGATAACTGGACGGGGAGGGGAGAGGTAGAAAAGCCTGGAATGTGAAATGCTTGGCACGTCTTTGGAGACGTGGCTTAAAATGTCCGTCGCTCAGCGCTTAAGAGAAGCTAAACAAATCGTTTGCATCAGTTAGGAAGAGCCACAAGCATCCTTCTCATTGGTCTTGAGTGATGGAGCTGTAGGATGAACTTCAAAATCTGAAGACCCTGTAGAAGACATTTCCGGGAGTGTGGTCCCAGGCTCGCCTGCTTCTGAAGCCCCTGGTTAAAGGCACATCCCCCTGCACCCATCGCTCGCATGCTGATTCTGGGAACGTGACGAGCGAGTCTGCATTGCCACCACGGCTGTGAGATTCTTATAAAAAAACTCTGGAGATCAAGTGGTCTTCCATCTTCGATCCTCTGCCTGTTTTGCTGGGAAGTGCCACGTGTGTGTGTGAAGGCATTTGGAAGGATTTTTCATTGACTCTATTTCAAGAGATGCTACCTGTCAAATAAAAAATTTAGATGCATTTGGCTAATTTTAAAAAAATATTTTATTGATTTTTTTTTTTTACAGAGAGGAAGGGAGAGGGATAGAGAGTTAGAAACATCAATGAAAGAGAAATATTGATCAGCTGCCTCCTGCACACCCACAAATGGGGATGTGCCCCAAACCAAGGTACATGCCTGTGACTGGAATCGAACCTGGAACCCTTCAGTCCGCAGGCCGACGCTCTATCCACTGAGCCAAACCGGTTAGGGCAAATTTGTCTAATTTTTTAAAGTGTCACATTTTATGGATCTTCCAGAAGTTAGCTAAGTCTTAAGCAACAGTAAATACATTTCACCCACATGTAAGGGATTTCACAAAACAGCGGGTATAGGAACTATGCCACTATGTGAGCGAAACTGTAACATTTCGTGCCTTTCCTGCGAGGCTAGCAGTCGTCAAGTCTGATTTGTATCATATGAGAAAAATTAACTGATGTATTTGGGTATATTTCCAATAAAAATAACTTTTTAGACATTGCTTTACACATGCCTCACCCAACACTTCCAGGAGAAGCTAAACCAATAGTTTGCACCAATTATGAAATATGGGAATAGCCTTTCCTCAGCTCTGCTTCTTCTACAAAGCAAAGCTGGAGACAAGCACTTGGATGCAGTCTGGAGAGCCGAACTGGTGCGTTCTCAACACGCCTGGACTACGCACAGCAGGGGCTCAGTCACAGTAGGAGCACGCTGATGAGATAAACAGAATCAATGATTTCCAATGCTGCCAACCAGCCCTAGCTGGCTTGGCTCCGTGGCCAGTACGTCAGCCGTGGACTGAAGGGTCCCAGGTTCGATTTCTGGCCAAGGGCACAAGTCTGGGTGGCAGGCTAGGTCCCCGGTAGGGGGCGTGCAGGAGAAGGCCGATCCATGATTCTCTCTCCTCACTGATGTTTCTCTCTCTCTCTCTCCTCTTCTCCCTTCCACTCTGAAATCAATAAAGAAGTAAATTTAAAAAACAAAACAAAAACCCGCCATCCAGTTGGACAGAAGAGGGGAGCATCTAGCCCGAAGTCCGGGCCTTCACTGAATCAAGGGTTGTCTAACGGTTTGTCGACTCCTCACCCCCCATCCCCCAGCCCCCGGGCATGTTGCCTGGTCAGGACGGCTGAACGGGTGGTGGCCAGCGGGCCTTGGACAAGCAGCTGAGAGTTAAACCTGCACACAGCTGTGGCTCCAATAATGACTTCTGTGACAAGGTAGGCAGGTGTGGCCCAGTGATTGAGCATTGACCTATAAACCAGAAGGTCTCGGTTCCATTCCCGGTCAGGGCACATGCCCGGGTCGCATACTCAATCCCCAATGGAGGGCGTGCAGGAGGCAGCTGATAACTGATTCTTTCTCATCATTGATATGTTTCTATGTCTCTCTCCCTCTCCTTTCCCTTCTGAAATCAATTAAAAAATATATTTTTTTAAAAAGGTGGACAAGTCAAAATCGGTTTGGCTCAGTGGATAGAGCATCAGCCTGTGGACTGAAAGGTCGCAGGTTCGATTCCAGTCAAGGGCTTGTACCTTGGTTTTGGGCACATCCCCGGTAAGGGGTGTGCAGGAGGCAGCTGATTTGTTTCTCTCTCATCGATGTTTCTAACTCTCTATCCCTCTCCCTTCCTTTCTGTAAAAAAATCAATAAAATATATTCTGCAAAAAGGAAAAAAAAAAGGTGGACAAAATATCACATATATTCCCAGAGCAGTCTAATAATTCCTTTTCTAGATCTTTAATAATTATCACAAATTATTCCCGAGGCACAGGAGTATGGAGTTTTTCAAACGCAGGAATTATAAATATTTTCTCCCCAGAGATGCCGTTGGCTTTTCAGTCTGGACTATGTTTATGCCCTGGTTCTTCTCCTGGGCCTGATGAGAAACATTTGTCCCTCGGCGGTGGACAGGCAAAGCTTGGAACACGCCCACGAAATAAAAGCAGGTTGAACCAGATCCCCTGTGAGCTCTGCCTGCGAACTGTTTACTTGGTAACTGAAGAGTCTCGTCGGACACTGAGCAGATTACGAAGGTGCCACCTCCATTCCTTCGAAGCGCAGGCTGCCTTTAAATCATCCGGATCGTAACACAAGCAGCCGCAGGCTGGGGCCCTCTGAAAAAGTGTCACGCCCCCGCCCCCTCTCTTAGGGCGAGCCCAGGGAGTCACCTCCTTCTCTGGATGGCCTCAGCGTCCCCCGAACCGGTCTCTCCTCCAGCTCTCCCCGTGTTTCTCTCCGCCCCTACCGTGCTCTCTCTCTCCCTACTTCCCACTCTTCTTCTAAGCAGGAAGGAAGGGACGGACATTCTCCATCTTCCTGTATTTTTCTGCTGGAGCGGATCCACTCTTATTTACCGACACTCCCCCTGCACTCTTCCAGAAACGATGGGTGCTGTGGAAGCTGCTTTCTAATCTGGCTCTTGTTATCTTGGCAAGAACAGAGCGCCTGGGGTTTGTCAGCCCTGAGTTTGAATGCTGGCTCCACCTCGCATAAACTGTGTGAATTCGAAATGTCCCATAAGTTATGCAGACTCATGCTTTCTTCTGGGAAATGAGGCTAATAATATCACCGCCCTTATAGGGTCCTTGGAGGCCCCGTGCACGGCTTTGTGCACTGGTAGGGATCGGCCTGATGTGGCAGTACCATTTTTTCCTGGTCAGCTGAGCGGTGCTCGCCTGTGGGAGCGCACTGACCACCAGGGGGCAGCTCCCACATTGAGCGCCTGCCCCCTGGCGGTCAGTGCGCGTCACAGCGACTGGTCGACTGGTGGTTCTGGTCGTTGTGCCATTCGGTCACTGGGCTTTTCTTAGATGGGATTATGCCACCTACAGAGGCCAGAGGTGAGAGGGGGGACATGGTGTGTGACACAGAGCAAACATTTGACGAAGCGTCATCATCATTCTTCAGTGCCGCCCACCGTTTGCGTTTTCATCTGCGTCGTCATTCGTGGTCATCGAGTTTCACCTTAAACGTAGAGACCAGCGCTGGCAGTGGCCATCGGGGTGCTACTAGCACACCTGAGGTTTATCGCGATACCTGGCGGACACGGTGTTCTGACCTGTGGCCCGGGAAATACCCCCACTGTCATTTCTGGATGCAGGCCCACCACTGGGTCTCCACGAAATGATGGCCACTCGGGAACGGTCCGTGGTGGCGGACGCCCGGCTGCCCTGGAAGGTCGTCGGACGGTTCGGCCTGGGGTCACGCTCACAACGGCTCATTGTGTCGGTCGGACGCGGGCCTCCTTGTGCGCTGTGTTTGTGGCAGCAATTACAGTCCAGGGTCAGGCGCTTGAGGCAGTTCACAACCAGTTTGACTCAAAGTCCATCAGCAGCTCAGCCAGTCATTGATGCTGGGAAATGCCTTACCCCAAGGTCAATACCGCTGAGCTCAGTCATTCTTCACAATGGACAGAAGGAACGCTTTCCTCTCCCTTGTCAATAGTATTGATTGGCACTTCTGTGGGTGGCCCCGGTTTTTTTGGTTGCCCTCCCCCCTCCCATCTTTTGTTCTCAAACTGCCAATGAGGTGACATCATCTTTCCTTTCACAATATGGACATTATGGCAACACTTGAAACCTAGCACAAGGCCATCCGCTGTCAGACACAGGCCCTCACCTCTTGATTCTGATTGAGAGTGACTCACAGGGAGAAGGAAACGCAGAGGGGCAGGGAGGCCGTGCCATGAACTCTCCCAGTCACCAGCCTGATCAACTCCCATCCTTCCCGCCAGCCACAATGCCCCCATTAGACTGGAAAAGAAGAGTAGGTCTGACTAGTTCTGCCCAGTACCCACTGAAAATAAATCACAGTGCAGAGCCGGAATGGGACACAGACTTTTCCAGGATGAAGAGCTGAGGTGAAGGCTGAAACGCTGGAAACATGTTGAACAGAAGCCAGTTGGCCCCAGCAGGTCCTTCCTGAAGCTGAGTTGTCAGAGCAGTGACTTGGAAGATAGGAAGGCATCGATGGAATTCTATGAGATAGTGGATATGCACTGATCTTTTCAATAGGGCACTCAATTCATTGACACAAGTTTCTGTCCTTCAAAGATCTTCCAAAATTACTCATGTTTATGGATCCTTCCAGATCCTTCCAAAAGCCATGCATCTGAATGCACAGCAGCATATGGACAAATATTTCGTTCACAGCTATTTCACTGAAGTGCAACTACATGACTAAATGCGAGCAATGCCTTGGACATAAGAGGTAACAGAAAGAACTTGGGTACTGGGACCAGACACATGGCAGATGGAACTCGACTTCATTTGGTGTTTGGATTCTCCATCTATAAAACGGGAGCATTGAGAGATATTTGGGAGGATACACTATATAAAGGACCTACTAACAGTGCTAGTGCCTTACAGATGTTATCATAGTGACTGGGGTTAGCCCACGGTGGAATAACGTGACTGGAGCTTTCTGCTCCTTTTAATCAGAATCGATATATTTATGTGGCTGGTTTAGTGTCTGACACATATGAAGGACCAAGTAACTGTATCTAAGTGCCAACTACTGGGTTACATCATGAAAAACACTATCCCATAATCCACTCAACAACAAAAAAAGTAAAGAGATTGATATTGCTATTCTGTCTTATTTTACATTTTAAAATTGTGGTAAAATACACATTGAAAAAGTTACCAACGCAATCCTGTTTAAGTGGAAGGGTCAATGGCAGAACCTATATTCACACTATTGTGCAACTATCAACACCACCCATCTCCAGAACTCTTTTCATCTCCAATCTACCTAGTAAAACAGTAACATGCTACTTGACTGTACTTTTACGACGACCACCAGCCAATCAGGTGCTGAGCGGCCGGGGGCAGGGCGGGATGCAGGCGTTCCACACCACCCCAGCTGCTCCGGGCCTCTGCGCAGTGTGGGAAGGTGATCAAGTGGCTCTGGTCAGAGCGAAGATGGTGCTGGCAGCCAGAGAAAGGAAGGCCCCTTCTTGCACAAATCTTTGTGCATCGGGCCTCTAGACTATATATATAAAAGCCTAAGCAACCGCCTGACTGGTAGCTATGATGGGAACTGACCACCAGGGGGCAGATGCTTGATGCAGGAGCAGAAACCACAGGCATGGAAAGAGAGAACAGACTATGAATCTCAGAAGAAAGGGGGAAGGGAGGAGGGAAGGAAGAGATTAACCAAAGATCTTCAATACTAGAGGCCCAGTGCACAGATCTGTGCATCGGTGGGTTCCCTTGGCCTGGCCTTTGCCCTCTCACAATCTGGAACCCCTTGGGAGATGTGGAAGAGCTAATTTCATCCTGATCCCCACAGGCTAGGCTGAGGGACCTCACTTGTGCACAAATTGGTGCACCAGGCCTCTAGTATCTAATAAAATTCCATCAATGCCACCATACCCTCCAATCACTGCAGCTGCCTCTGACAACTCAGTTTTCATGGAAGGATCTGGGAGGGGGCAGAGGAGGAGGAGGATAAAGAGGAGGAGAAACAGGAGGAAGAGAAGGAAAAGAAGGAGATGGAGGGAGAGCAGGAGGAGGAGGAGGAGTGGGGAGGAAGAAGAGCAGGAGGAGATGATGATCTCCTAAGTCACTAAGATGGCTGGGTACCTGTCAGGTAAGCAGGGTCCACGCCTAAGGTCAGGCAGCAGAGATTTTCTCAAAGGCCTGGTTCAGTTTGCTCCATCGGCTCCCTTGCACTACCCCTGCAAATCTGGCCTCACTTCCTGGCCTCCTGATCGCAACATTCCAGCTTTTAATGAGTCCCAGGCCCGGCAATGTGACGGCCCATCTGCGCAGTGCACATGTGCCCACTTCACGCCTGAAGCCCATGAGCGAATGGGGCCAGCTGAAGACCTGGGGAAGGAGGCACAGAGCCGCATGGAGGCTGGGAAATGTACCCGGACGCTGCCAGCACCGGCCTGTTCCGGCACGCTGACCCTCGGGCCTGTGAGGAAAGGCCTGAGAGGTCCATGCTCTGCCCCCGGCTCTACAGAACCCAAAGGACGACTGCAGAGTGGGGTGCAAACTCCCCCTAAACTAGGGGATGGGACCCAGGAGCAATGATATCCTTGGCAGAGCGCATAGCAGCAGAAGTCATGGTCCAAATCCAGCCAGGGCCAGCGGAAGGGAGGAAGAAAATGGATGCAGGCAGTTTCTTTGCATTGTGCACCCTCACTTGCCCCCCAAAATACAGCCAAGCCCTCGAGCCTGCAGCTCTGTCGCACCTGGCCCTTTTGTGTTGGTCAGCTTTAGGGATTTGTGTTCCATATTGTCCTTTCCCAGCATCCCTTTCCCTTCTTCACTGTGAATAAGGGGGAAGCACACACACACACATATATGATATAGAGTCTGACGTGCATCTGTGTGTTTATACACGGATGTATTTACACTAGCAGCCCTGCGCATGGATCCGTGCACCAGCAGCTCTGATGGCCTGGCCGTTCCACGCCCGCGGGCCAGAGGCTCTCTGCAGCCCATTGGCGGCCGGGCATGGGATGCTTGCTTTGTCGCTGGGGCCGGGCTGGACGTGGAGCGCTTGCCTTGTCACCAAGGCAACAGAGCAAGCATTCTGCTAGGCCTCTCACGCTGCCCACCCTCAGAGGCAGCCCCTCCCCCCACCCCCCCACAGGGACTGGGGGATTCCAGTGGGGCTGAGAGGACTGGGCGCCACCATCTTGTGGCTATGGGGGCTGCCATCTTTGTGATGGAGTGATGGTTAATTTGCATCTAACTGTCTTATTAGACAGGATGTACAGTGGTACCTCGAGATACAAGTTTATTCATTCCATAACCTTGAGGCGTGGGAAACTATGAGACACTTGAGTTGCGGTAAACTGGTGGGTCGTGTGCAGCCGGCCAATCCGCGAGATTACTCCTATCTCAACTGTTGCTCGTATTTCAAAGCAAAAATTGCTCGCTTGACGGCTCATATCTCAAAAATCTCGTATGTTAGGGCACTCGTATCTCGAGGTACCACTGTATTTATATAACATTTTAGTATCAATTAACACATTTAAGTCCAGTGTGTTCCTCCATAATACAAATGCTTAAATTGTAATTCCAGAAATAAAATAATACTCATCTGGTAAAAATTTATCCTATCACAGAGATAATGTTTGGTAGAGTTCAATTTAGATTTCATTTGACATGCAATGGATGCTAAATTTTCCCACTTCATGTGCGCTCTACAAACATACTTTTTATTAATTAATTTATTCATTTATTCAGTGTGTATTTATTGTCTCCTGTGAGTCAAGCTAAATCTACTCTCTAGCACTGAACAATAAAAATAAACAGACAAGCCCTAACCAGTTTGGCTCAGTGGCTAGAGCATCAGCCTGTGGACTGAAAGGTCTCAGGTTCGAATCCGGTCCAGGGCAACTACCCTGGTTTCGGGCACATCCCCAGTAGGGGGCGTGCAGGAGGCAGCTGATCGATGTTTCTCTTCAATGTTTCTAACCTTCTATCTCTTTCCCTTCCTCTCTGTAAAAAATCAACAAAATATGTTTTTTAAAAATGAAAATAAACAGATAAAACTTCTTATTTTATGAACTTGTATTTTCAGGATGTCATTTACCTTCTTTCTTTTTTTCTTTCTTCCTTTCTTTCTCTCTTTTTTTCTTTCTTTTTCCCTTTCTTTCTTCCATTCTTTCTCTCTTTCTTTCTTTTTTTTTTTGGTTCATCTTTACTTGAGGATATTTTTCCATTGATTTTCTAAAGAGATTGGAAGGGAGAGGGAGACAGAGAGGGAGAGAAACTTTGATGTGAGAGCGACACATAGGTTAGTTGCCTCCTCCAGACACCCTGACCAGGGCCGGGGATCTAGCCTGCAGCCGAGGTACACAGGTGCCCTGGACTGGAATTGAACTCAAGACCATTCAGTCCAGTTGGGCTCTATCCACTGAGCAAACTGGCCAGGGCTATTTTCTTGAAAACAAAAAGAAAGAAAAAAAAAAGAATATATCCTGAATACTTAAGATTCTCAGATGATTCTTGCCAGCTCATTGTCCTCACATCTTCTCTTAGCTTTAAGCTCATGATTCTACTCTGTGTCCTTCTCCTACCCTAGGGGAAACAGCATGGCCCCCACCCCTATGCCACCCACACCTCACTGACCCGTCCCCCAAAGACTATGTGGGGCTCCTAACAGTTGGCTCGCATTCCTGTGGTTGGGAGGGTCTGCTTTCCCAGCCGGGCACAGGCACGGTTGGCGCCGAGACAGTGGGAACAGAGTCGCTTCCGCGGCACTGAATTACGCCGTGGGCACAGGATGCTCATGGCACAACCTCCTTTCTGGGGGAAAGGGAGGTAGCAACAACTCCTGGCGTCCCCGTGACACCATGTGCAGACATCGGCCTCGCGTCTGGTGGGCGGCTCTCCTGCCTCTGGCTCCCGGGTGTCCCACCAACTGGCTCCTGCGCTGCCAGGTCCCGCTTTAAGCTGGAAAGTGTCATGTGGCGTCTGTCAGGGTCTCTTCCACGGCCTGCCTGTCCCTTCCCGGGAGCGGCCCTCCCTGCTGGTCCTCACCCACAGAGCCTCCGGTGCCTCGATCCTTGGCTTCTAAAGGGCATCATCGCGAACTGGCCGGGGCTGAGGGCAGAGGCGGGGAAGCCGGGGTTGATCCGGTGACCCTGCCCCGAGGCAGGAAAGGGAGGGAAGAAACTTGGGAAGGGGAACCCAGCTTGGCCTTGGCTTTGCCTCGGAGCAGCGTTTCTCAACCTGTGGGTCGCGACCCCTTTGGGGGTCAAATGACCCTTTCACAGGGGTCGCCTAAGACCATCGGAAAATGCAGATATTGACATCACGATGCATCACAGTAGCAGAATTTCATGGTTGGGGGTCACCACCCCATGAGGAACTGTATGCAAGGGTCGCGGCCTTAGGAAGGTTGAGAACCACTGCCTGAGAGGGAGCAGCCCCTCTTACCTCGGCCTGCGGTGGGACCCGCCTGTCACCTGAAACCAAACACAGCTCGCCGTGGCGGCCGGCCGGAGACATAACTCCGGCCCCAAGCTAAACACCGCGGCCGCCTGCCTCCTTCCGAGCAGCCCTGCCAGCCACACAGTAACCGGGCGCTGGGGGCGGGTGGGGTGGGGGGTCTGCAGAGGCGCCGGCCGGGCAGTCTGCGCTCAGGGGGCCGCTCCTGAGGCCACCAGCTCCCTGAGCTTTGGAAGGGCGTCAGGATTTGGCCTTGCCTCCCTGTGAAATCACCGAGGCTGGGTGTGGGGAAATGGCCAATAAAAAGGACCATTTAACCTGGTAATCCGCTCACTGAATGACTTCCAGAAAGAACTTTACGGAGAATCCCCCAGGGCCCTGCGGGGTGGGGAGCACTGTGGGGAGGGGCGGGGGTTCTGCGTAGGCCCCTCCTGGAAGATATGGGAGGTTACAGCTGAGGCCAGAGTCCAGGGGTGTAAGCCAGTTTCACGTAAGGAAACAAGGGCTCCTGTTTTAATTGTCTGCAGGTTAGTATTTTAAAATATATATACAGTGGTACCTCGAGATACGAGTGTCCTAACATAGGAGATTTTTGAGATACGAGCCGTCGAGCTAGCGATTTTTGCTTTGAAATACGAGCAACATTTGAGATAGGAGTAATCTCGCAGATCGGCCGGCTGCACACGACCCACCAGTTTACCGCGACTCGAGGTAGTTTCCCACCCCTCAAGGTTACGGAACAAATTAAACTCGAATCTCGAATAAACACTGTATTTCTATTGATTTCAGAGAGAAAGTGAGAGGGAGACATAGCAACATCAGTGATGAGAGAGAATCATGGGCCAGCTGCCTCCTGCACGCCCCCTACTGGGGATGGAGCCCGCAACCCAGGCTTGTGCCCTGACCGGGAATCGAACTAGGACCTCCAGATTCATAGGTCGATGCTCAACCACTGAGCCACCCAGGGCCAGGCCATAGTTGACTATTTTTATTGATTGTTCATGGCGATTTCTAGTGGGTTGTGGTTTATTCCTGAAAAGCAGTGATTCCGCGAAACCAGTGTCGAAGACAATGTTGGTATCAAGTTGCTCTTGTGACGTTGACGTCTGGGGGAGAATCAAGCCACGGAGATGAGGGGGCCGAGGTCCCCTCTCTGAAGCAAAGAGCGATTTCTCCACGTAACTGGGACAGTTCGCCGCCCCCATCGGGAAACCAAGCTGAGCTGCAGAACTGTTCCTGGGAGCCGAGGACTCGGGGAGCCCGGCCTGGCCTGTGAATAATGATCGCAGGGCAAAGGCAGCTGACACCTGGTCCATCCTGGACGTGTTCTTGGCGGGGAGGGATGGTTGTGGGGAGGGGCAGGGAGTCTGCATCCAGGAGGAGCTTCAGGTGGGGAACGAGCCTAAACGAAAAGCAGGTGACGTGGGAGCCGCGAAAGGAGCATCGACATCTTGAAGAGCTCCCAGCTGCAGGGAGGAGGTCGCCGCCTCACTCAGGCAGGCTCATCAGTGCAGCTGCCAGCGAGCCTGCCACCTCCCCCCGCCCCCCTCCTGGCAGACATCTGTGCCTCCGAGGCACCAAGACTTCCATCTCCCGGCCCGGGGCCGGGAACAGGAAGCATCGCGTCTCCAACAAATCAAGGCTCAGGACGCTGCCGCCAAGTTTTGGGCTTGGGGAGCTGGGGACCCTGTGCCCGTGCTCCAAGGAACAGCTGGGCATCGTGTCCCCGAGGCGGCAGGGAAGGGCACGGCGCTGACCTTGGCGCGGGACGCAGGGCCAGGGCCCGAGAGCGCCTCCGAGCTCAGCTGTGGGAGGCGCGGTGTTACATTGCCAGGGGAGAACAGAGCTTTCAGAAAGACAGCTCTGGGATTCCGAGACTTCAAAGGCATGGGGTGGGGGCGGGTGCTATTTCATCCTTCATTTCCATCTTTTCACTTCTTTATTTTTTTAATTTCTTCATTAAGGTGTTACATGAGTGTCCTCATCCCCCTATGAACCCCCCTCTCGCCCCACTCATGCCCTCACCCCCCCATTGTCTGTCTGGTTAGGCCTATATGCCTGCATACAAGTCCTTTGGTTGATCTCTCCCCTTACCCCCGCCCTCCCCTACCTCCCCTCTGAGGTTTGACAGTCTGATCAATGCTTTTCTGTCTCTTTGATTTCAGAGAGGAAGGGAGAAGGAGAGAGAGGGGCGGGGGAGGAGAGAGAAACATCAATGATGAGAGAGAATCATCGATCAGCTGCCCCCCACTGGGATTGAGCCCACAACCCAGGTATGTGCCCTTGACCGGAATTGAACCCAGGACCCTTCAGTCTGCAGGCCGATGCTCTACCACTGAGCCAAACCAGCCAGGGCCATCTTTCCACTATAGATAATGCTCTCTGCATTAAAAAAAGGCTACCGGTTTTTTATAAATTACTTACAGTAACCCAGGTCTTAAGAAATTTATATTCCAATGTTTTTTTTCACAGCCACAGTTAAGGAAGTCCAGAATTCTGTGTAGTGTGCTCTATAACATCCATACCATCCACATGATAATGCTGTACGTAGCCCAGGGAAACGTTAACATGTTATAACTAGTAGCATTTATGTTTTAACGTTTACAAAATTATTGCAACGCTGGTAGCAAACAAAGTATCTTTCCATTTGCTGGGTGTTTTGTAAATTTTAATCACCGCCAGGTTCTATTATTTGAGTGATAAGTACCAATTAGTTTAATCTGTGTATACAATTTGCATACGTGCATATATACACTGAGTGGCCAGATTATTATGATCTCTGAACCCATAATTTAATCTGGCCATTCAGTGTGTATATATATATTAGAGGCCTAGTGCATGAATTTGTGCATGGGTGGGGTCCGGCCAGCCTGGCCAGGGGAAGGGGACATGGGCAGTTGGCTGGTCAAACTCCTGGTCAAGGGGACAGTTTGCATGTTAGCCTTTTATTATATAGGATAGACACTGAGTGGCCAGATTATTATGCATTCAGAGATCATCATCATCTGGCCCCTCAGTGTATATGTGTGTACATGTATATGTTATGTGTGTTGTATATGCATATATCATATTATATGTTATGCTATATGTTATATTTGTATTTTTTCTCCTCAAGCAGAACTTAGATTTTGAAATCAGATAAAAATGGTTTAAATTAGACCCTTTCTCTTTTTTAAAAAAATATATATTTCTTTATTGATTTCAGAGAGGAAGGGAGAAGGAGAGAGAGATAGAAATATCAATGATGAGAGACAATCATTGATTCGCTGCCTCCTGCACATCCCCCACTGGGGATTGAGCCCAAAATCCAGGCATGAGCCCTTGGCCAGAATTGAACCCGGGACCCTTCGTTCTGCAGGCTGACGCTCTATCCACTGAGCCAAGCCGGGTGGGACCCTTTCTCTCTCTGTCTTTTTAATGTTTTTATTAACTTCAAAGAGAGGAAGGGAAAAGGAGAGAGATATAGAAACATCGGTGATGAGAATCATGGATCCGTGGCCTACTGCACGCCGCTTACTGGGAATGGAGCCTGCAACCCAGGCATATGGCAAACCGGGAATAGAGCCAGTGACCTCCTAGTTCATAGGTTGACACTCAACCACGGGGCCACGCCGGCCAGGCTAAATCAGACCCTTTCCAAAGGACCACACAGGCCACCTGACCCTGGCCACTGCTTCTCTTTCTACTTGATGTGGCTGGCCCCGGGTCCACACACACGGTTCTGTGGTATTGGGTGCACGAGTCTAGGGCAGTATAACGTCTCCTGGAGTCTGTGAACCGTGGCCTGCGTTACCACGAAGGTGCAGGGTGTGCCCACGGAGGCTGTGCTGGGCACCTCCATGGCATCTCCGGGGGCTCGGCCCCTCTTCGCGGATGGGCGAGGACCGCGACCGCCTCCTGGGTTAAACGTGCCACCTCCCGGCGATTTTGGTTCCTGGATGTACAAGGCGTGGGACTGGAATGCCCGATCTCAACTCAAACTCCCCACACCCTCGGTGGAACCTGCAGGGGGTCTCGAATGTGAGCTTTAAAATGGAACTTCGTTTGCCGTGCCAGGGCACACTCTTCAAGGTCAAAGTTGACAGGATGGGAGAGGCGTGTTTCGTGCAATCACTTTCCAGCAAAGCGTCAGTTCCACAGCCCAGGCCAAAGTCAGCAGAGTGGGGGGCCGTACACAGGAGGCCTGGAACAGCCCCTCACGCTGAGGCCGCTGGAACCTGGCAGGCGGAGTCTGACGGCCATTCACACAGGCCCCGAAACATATGTGGGGAGCCAGTCAAAACCAGCAGGGGGTGCAGATTGGAAAGGCTGAGAATTGCCCTCCTGGCACGAAAGTTAACCGACAATGTGTGTCAAATGCTGGAGGCGGTGCCCTGACCGGTCTGGCTCAGTGGATAGAGCGTCGGCCTGTGGACTGAAGGGTCCCAGGTTCGATTCCGGTCAAGGGCATATACCTTGGTTGTTGGCACATCCCCCGTAGGGGGCGTACAGGAGGCAGCTGATCGATGTCTCTCTCTCATCTATGTTTCTAACTCTATCCCTCTCCCTTCCTCTCTGTAAGGAAATCAATAAAACATATTTAAAACAAAAAGCCGAGGCGGCATGCAGGCAGGGAAGGTGGGGTGAGCCTCAGATGGGGCCTCAGGAGCTTCGATCTAGCTGCTTTGGGAGACCAGGGGAAGTTGAGGCCACACCCATCACCTGGGACTTCCCTGTCACGCTGATCCTTCTGACCCTTTATTTCCTCGAAAACAGTATGAGCGTTACAGGCTTTGTTTGCCGTCACATGGTATCCAATCATAACCTGCAAACCCCGCTCTCTCACCATGCTTAGAGATATTGGAGGCCTACAAAGGGGTGCTTAAAATAGAAAGGACAGGGGGAAGATGGTGAAAGTTGGAATGTTTTAATTGAAGGAGCGAAAGACGTAAGCCAGATGGTGTGGCTCAGTGGTGGAGCCTGGGCTCCTGGACCAAGAGAGCCCCAGTTCAATTCCCAATGGGGAAACATGCCGGGCTGCGGGCTCAGTCCCCACTAGGGGGCGTACAGGAGGCAACTGATCGATATGTCTCATCGGTGTTTCTGATTCTCTCTTCCTCTGGCTTCTTCTCTTAAGTCAATAAAAATATATTAACAAATTTTGTCTGAAGATTATCCAACCTTTGGGCGTTGTCCTCGCATAAGCCCATAAGCACCCTGTAATGTGTGAGTTACTTTGGACCATTTTTTTTTTTCTCTTACTGACACTCAAGATGTGACACTGGGTGGCTGAAACCGATTTGGCTCAGTGGATAGAGCATTGGCCTGCGGAATGAAGGGTCCCAGGTTTGATTCTGGTCAAGGGCATGTACCTTGGTTTGAAGCACATCCCCAGTGGGAGACATGCAGGAGGCAGCTGATGGATGTTTCTAACTCTCTATCTCTCTCTCCCTTTCTCTCTGTAACAAAACAATAAAATATATTTTAAAAAAAGAAAAAAGAAAAAGATGTGACACTGGGGTCTGGACAGGGCCTGGGTCGGTCGGCCTGGGGAGGAAGAGCCAGCATTTGCTCCTGGTCCTCGTGTACACGCCTCCTCCCGGGCCTCCTGGTCTCTGCCCGCCGCTCCATCACTTCCCCAGGGAAGACGGGAGTCCCGCTCCCTCCTCCCGCATGCTTCTCCCCTTGCAGCTTCTTTCCCCAGGCTGCACGGTCCCTATTCGTATTGTCCAAATAATCACTCGTCTCCCTTCGGAATAGGAGGGGGGCAGAGTGGGAGGCGAGATGTGAGGAGGACTAGCCAGCTGCATTTTTTGACAATTAACAGAAACATCTGAGCGGCTCGAACTCGGCCCTTTCCTGTTCGAGAACACTGGCTGATGACGTATGTTCGCTTTATTTTCCCACAGATGTTTCTAATAATAACGATAATGAGATGACCCCCCCCATCCCCCAAAGTTGATAGCACATAGAAAAATGCTAGTGCGGGCCAGGAATATTTTCCCCTGAAGGCTGGAGGATGCATTGCGAGGACGACCTGGGGTCAACGCCCATCAGCAAATCTTGCTGTTCCGCGCACTTCTCTTCCGAAGACACTTCCTTTGGGGGACAGTCATCCACCTACAACCCCGCTGAGCCTGTCGTCCCAACGGCAGCCCCGTGGTGTGGGACGATCTTGTTTGTACTGGGGACATCTTTCCCGCTGTTTGCTCTTTCTTATTGCGCTGTTCCATTGATTATACCTCCATTTCCGCATTTGGTCGTACCTCCCCTAGAGGAAGCACTTTGTCAGGGGTCAGCCAGAGGAAAACCGTGGCCACACGGAGACAGGTGGCTTAGCTCTCGCTGAATTGGCTCAGTGGCTAGAGCATCGGCCCTCGGATTGAAGGATCCCGGGTTCGATTTTGGTCAAGGGCACATAACTCGATTGCAGGCTTGGTCCTGGGCCACCATCCCCCCACCAGGTCGGGATGCACGCAGGAGGCAACCAATTGATGTCTCTCTCTCCCATTGATGTTTCTCACTGTCTCCCCCTCTTCTTTCCACTCGCTCTAAAAATCAATGGGAAGACAGCCAGGGTGAGGGTTAATAGCAACATACAAAAGACAGATGGCTTCATCACGGGGGCAGCTGAAGCTAGGCCTTTCCAAAGAGCGGCCTACGCACCGCCTTGCTCTATCCTTTTAAAAATATGTTTTTATTGATTTCAGAGAGGAAGAGAGAAACATCAATGATGAGATAAACCATTGATCGGCTGCCTCCTGCACACCCCTCACTGAGGAATGGAGGGAATGGAACCGTGACCTCCTGGTTCACAGGTCAACGCTCAACCACGGAGCCACGCCGGCCGGCCACACAGCCTGGCTCTTCTTGACACGGCAGTGGCCATGGTGATCTCTGAGGCCCGCGTCGTCTCTCTGCGATATCTCTGTTTCCGGCCTGCCCCGCCCCACACCGGCACCCATCCCGCCCATTCCAGCTGCTCTCCAGCTCCTGCATGTGGGACGTGGCCTGCCCCCGGGGACCTGCCAGCTCGGGGGCAGGCCGGGCCCTCGTTCGAAGCCACCCTTCAATTTGCCTCTGATCTGTACCTCTCACCTCTATGCTGCATAAGCCAAACAGCTATGGTGTAACAGTCACTTCCACTAAATAACTTCAATATTTATGAACGGGAGGGGTTTTTATTCTCAGTGCATGTTCAGAGCAGAAAATATCAATTAGAGAAAAAAAAAATCCCCAAATCTAATCTCACATATCCCAGAGTTAACTGCTACGAACATTTGATGTATATATTTCCAGATTTCTTTGCATATGCATATCCGACAACGTGTGTTAAATCTTAATCCATCTATCTATGTGAGTTGGATAGATATATTTTAAATAATGTAAATATAGATCCCAGTGTGATATCTATGTGATCATACTATGCATATGTCTGCTAACTACGTTTTCATTTGCCACAAATGGGTCAGATTTCCTTGCCAGTAAATAGACACGCGCTTCATCACAGTTAAGGACTATGGGGCAATCAGTCATATGAACATAACAATTTATCTATCTGCAATAAATGCCATTTCATATAACCCCAGGGTTGTGTTTTTAATCATGAATGTTGCTGGCATGAATGTTTTAGTGCTTTATTGCCTGGAATGCCTTCATAGAAGTGCATTTTCAATGTCAAAGGATATGGATTATTTTTAGAGCTTTTGATCCATATCCATATTTTGCTCCAGAAATGTTATACAAATGCATGCTTGTAGCGGTTGTCAGGTTAAGCCTTGCCTATAGTTGAGTGTTGTTAACCTGGCTAACTGATTAGAGGGATCGTGAAGATTTGTTGTTGCTGTTGAGTCAATTACTATTCAAACTGATCAATGGTGTTCAGTGCCATTAATCTGACCAATGCCTTGGACAGAACATAGAATTTTTGACTTTATCAGGGACCTAAAATACTTAATAAAATTAAATAAATTAGTATGGAATGACCACAAATTTAAAATAACCCAAGAGGATTCAGAATGTATTCATAGAGCAAAAAATAAAATCACTTTAGCAAAAATTGGAAATTATATTTATCTCATGTCATTTTTATGTCAGAGGTAAGCATGTATATCCAATACAGTCAGGCAAGTTCCACATAGCTGGGTCTTGCCTGAATTTCCTCTTTCATGCCAGGCCTTTTATTCTCCCAGCACAGAGTCATTTACTTCATCCACAGGTCAGAGAACTCAGTGCCTCCAAGTCCCATGTCCAAGTCTTTCCTCCAATAAAAAAAAAATGTTTTATTGGTTTTTTTTACAGAGAAAAAGAGAGAGAGAGAAGAGAGTTAGAAACATCGATGAGAGAGAAACATCGATCAGCTGCCTCCTGCACAGCCCCTGCTGGGGATGTGCCTGCAACCAAGGTACATGCCCTTGACCGGCATTGAACCTGGGACCCTTCAGTCCGCAGGTCGACGTTCTATCCACTGAGCCACACCGGTCAGGGCTCCAGTTTTATTACTTCTGGAACAAGTGCCATCGAATCTGTTTTCCCGGCTTAGCCTCTCTGAGCTGTCATTAGCACATAGAAATCATCGTCAGTTCTCTACTGCCCTCCACTTTCCTCTTTCCCCCAAACGAAATCCGGCCTCGCATGCTTCTCTGAACACCAGGTCATCAATGATCTCCTTACACCCTAGGATTTTCCCATTTCTCCCTCACTTGCTATTAATGACCAATTGGGTCTTTTCTAAGTTGTGACTCGGACTCCGTTACTCACACATCTGATGCTATAAATGGCTCCTGCCTGCTTACTGATGACACCCCAATACCACACCCTGGCAGGGGATGCCTGCACACTTATACCGAATTCCGTGGACCAGGGACTCTGTCACATGGCCTCCTAGCTCTCCCCTTCACACACTCTCCACCGAATCAGACCATCATGTTGTCTACATTTTTCTTCTACAAAGTCTTCTCACGTCATTTCTTGTCCTGGCCACTTCCCCTACCCACCTTGTACACCCAAGTCTTTACGCTCTCTTCTACCTTTAGCATTTCTTCAGTGTTTGTTTCCGCTCAAAAGAGACAACAGATCTTCTGCTGGTGAATGTCCACTACATTTTGTTTAGTCTCCTTGGCCTCAATAGTTGCTTTTCTTATCTTATCCCTATGGTTCGTCTCTCCAGTTGTTCATGGGCTTGGGCTAGGATTGGTTCTTCTAAATCTCTTGCTATTCGCTAATGTCTCAAACACAGTATCTACACTAATAAAAGAGTAAGATGCAAATTGACCATGCCTTCACAACACCTACCAGCCAATCATGAGTGAGTATGCAAATTAACCCAACAAAGATGGCAGTTAATTTACATACACAGGTGCCAAGTGGCTGGGGCAGGTTGGGATACTTGCATTGTCACCATGGCGACAATGAAGGCATTCCACACTGCCCCTGCCACTCCGGGCCTCTGGGCAGTGTGGGAAGGCAGGAAGGAGGCTCCAGCTAGAGAGAAGGCGGTGCCAGCAGCCAAGATAAGGAAGGCCCATTCTTGCATGAATCTTCATGCACTGGGCCTCTCGTTTGCTCTATAATAGCTGTTGGGTACCAGGAAGACAAGAATTCAATGGCTGGTGTATATGAAAACATGCTTTAATTACAAAAAGATTTTAAAAGGGCTCTTCTTCACAATTGATGGAACTAAAGTTAATGAGACACACCAAATTACATGATATAGTACAAAATTTTAGAAATCCCATCATCATGGAAGTGATCATAGATTTCCCACAAGATAGGTTAATGGCTGTTTTTTCAAAGGCCAGTATTATAACATGAGCTGACCTCATTATCCTTTACATTGATTGTTAACACTGTTCAAACTTCCCACCCTCCAACAGATAGCATGACTATCATTAGCTTAGCTTTGATTTGTCCAAAGGAAAGACAAAATAGAAATAAAACTTCCTGTTTAATTTCATGTATTTTTTTCTCTAGGTCTCATTTCTTGAAAACCTGCAACACCTTGCCTTTGGTAACTACCATGCCCCAAATCAGATAAATCGAGGAGGAAAAGTAACGTCTATTGCTGGCCAGGCTTCTCCAGTCCCCGCCCCCAGCTCATAAGAGAAAAAGAGAAATAGGATAGCTAAAAATGATAGGACTGTACTTTATTTTCATATTTTACCCTACTTTTTAAAAAGCATAAAAATTAGTATTTTAGCCCAGAGGTGTGGCTCAGTAGTTGAGCATCGACCTATGAACCAGGAGGTCATGGTTTGATTCCAGTCAGGGCACATGCCTGGTTCTGAGTTTGATCCCCAGTGAGGGGTGTGCAGAAGGCTGCCAATCCATGATTCTCTCTCATCATTAATACTTCTGTCTCTCCCTCTAACTCCCTTCCTTCCTAAAATCAATAAAAAATATTTTAAAAATTAGTATTTTACTGATAATTTAGATACCTATCAATCACTAAAGTAGATTCATCCATTAGGCCACTCAGCTCCTCAAAACCTTCAGGGGTCCCCACTGTCCCTGAGATATACACACACTATGTGTGAGTGTGTGTCTGTGTGTGCACGTGCGAGGGTGTTTGCGTTTGTGTATAATAGAGGCTCAGTGCATGAATTGGTGCATGGGTAGGGTCGGGCCAGCCTGGCCAGGGGGAGAGGACATGGGTGGTTGGCTGGCCTGCCTGCTGGTTGAACTCCAAGGGGACAATTTGCATATGAGCCTTTTATTCTATAGGATATACACTGAGTGACCAGATTGTTATGCGTTCAGAGATCATCATCATCTGGCCACTCGGTGTAGACCATGCCCAAGCTGCTCACCCCTCTCACAGTTCAAGCCCAGGATAACTTCCCATTATTATTTCTCCAGAAGAGCACCCAGGCCTGCATGCCAGGCTGCAGCATTTAGTTTAATGCAATAAGCAGTGGGGATCATTACAACTCTTAGTATGGGGGGCGGGGGTAGCCAAGTCAGAGTCATAACCTGGAAAGATTCATTAGGCAGGAAGTGGAAAACAGGAGGCCGCCTTTAAAGGAATGTGGGCGCATTCACCCTCCTCTTCTCGGGTGGCATTGTTTTCCTTTTCTCTGAACGCCACTCGTCCTGCAGGTCCCTGTGAGCTACACGAAGCATTTCCAGTCCGTTTCACCTCGGAAGGACACGTCATCCCTTCTCCGGCAATCATTAGCACAAATGGTCTGAGCCGTCCATGAGACATTCAATTTGCCATTGCTTTGCTATATATCATTGTCATGCATTATCATTTAATGGGTTTTTAATGCCTGTTATTTGTTTCTTCGATTAGATTATGCGTTTCTTGAAGCCTGAAATTACATTGTACACATCTTTGGAGCCAACTAACAACTTTACATAACAACGTATTCACTGCAGATCCGTTATCGGTATTTGGCAAATATGGGTAATGCATAATGAGGTTGGGGAAAGATGGTTGCTCAGTTATCTCTGGCTCCCTCTAGTGATGGCCAAAATATAGCATGTTGCCACACCTCCTTTCATCCCATCCGGTCTAGATTTCCAACCATCCGACATGACTCAGAAAACACATTCAGCTACCACAAATGAACAGCAGTTATTATAGCCCGAGTGTACCAACCTCTTGTTGTGTGCCACGAGGTATTAAAGACATACACAAATCATCTCACCTAACCTGCACGAACATCAGGGGAGACACTGTCATTTTTCTCCAGGTTACAGGGGAGGAGACAGAGGCCCCGGGAAGGTCCAGGGATTTGCCTAAGGTCAAGAGGTGGGGTCTTCTCTCACTTTATGTTTCCTCCAGCTTTACTGAGATGTTGACTTACAAGACTGTATAAGTTTAAGGTGTACAACATGATGATCTAACATATGTATATTATTGCAAAATGATTACCTAATCATTCCCTCCCCTCCCACAGTTACAATTTGTGAGTGCAGATTTTTTTTAATACCTACACTCCAAGATACAAAACAGTGTTGTTCACTGTACAACGTACCGTGGTGTACATTAGATTTTTAGGACTTATTCATCCTATAATGGAAGCGTGTATCCTCAAACATTTCCCTCTCTGCCCCCTCGCAATCCACTCTCTATTTCTATGGGTCTGATTAGTTTAGATTCCAGATGGAAGAGATCATACAGTATTTGTCTTCCTCTGTCTGACTTATTTTGCCTAGCACCGTGGTCGGCAAACTGCGGCTCACGAGCCACCTGCAGCTCTTTGGCCCCTTGAGTGTGGCTCTTCCACAAAATACCAAGGCCTGGGTGAGTCTATTTTGAAGAAGTGGCGTTAGAAGAAGTTTAAGTTTAAAAATTTCGGCTCTCTAAAGGAATTTCAATCCTTATACTGTACTGTTGATATTTGGCTCTGCTGACTAATGAGTTTGCCAACCGCTGGCCTAGCACATGCCCTCAATTTTCATTCACGTTGATGCAAGTCGCAGGGCTTCCTTTTTATCATTGAAAAATATTCCAGTGTGTGTGTGTGTGTGTGTGTGTGTGTGTGTGTGTGTGTGTCCCACATTTCCTTTATTTCTCAACTAGAGCTCCGGTGCATGGAAATTTGTGCAAGAGTAGGTCTCCCTTCCCCTGGCTGTTGGCACTGGTTCCCTCTGGCACCCGGGACCTGGGCTTCCCTCTGGCCACCGGCAGGTACCTGGGACCCAGGCTCTTCCCTCTAGCCCCAGCTTCGTCTGAAAGGACATCCGGAATGATGCTGGGAAGGACTTCGGTCTAATTAGCATATTACCCTTTTATTGTCATAGATGGACACTTAGGTTGTTTCCATGTCTTGGCCTTTGTGCCTTCATTTCAGAGTAGGCATTTTGGAGTATTGGGCCATTGAGTAACTGGGCTCTCTGGCTGATGTGCTTTATTTCTAAATCTCATATGACCTCACCAAGAACCCGTGGTTCTGACAAACACATGAGCACAGTAGGCAGGGCTTAGTTCACTTTGAAAATAACTGAACACCTGCATATGGAAATGGAAACAAGGACGGGGGGAGGGCGGGGAGCATTGTTCAAATAGCCAATGTATGCCTAAACTTCCAACAGGAAACTATTTTAGAAGAGGTTGTACTTTGTATTGCTTTGCATATAAATAGGGTTCATTTAAAAACTAGTTATTTATTATCACTTGAAAATAGTCTCCTTTTGAATGTCCAATTTTTTAATTAATGACCTATTCATTACAAGAACTGCCTATTATGGATAATGTTTTGATACAGTAATAATAAAATGGAAATGCATGATTTTTATTTGCAATTAAGTAATTTTAAGTAATAAAATTGAAATGCATGATTTTTGTTTGCAGTTAAGTAATTTGCATAGTACAACTATACCCTGTCATCCATTGGTTTCACATTATATGGAATTAAGATTGAGAAAGTGCCATTGTAAGTGGGAAGAACAATATACAACGCTAACATCGGTACTGATCTATTTAGGAGAGAGGGAATCATACCAATAAATGACAGACAAAATATATACAAAAAAATAACTTTCCAGTGGCATGTTACCTCCCTCCCATGGAGTAAATGGCGCAGGTGCCTCGTATGAATAACGGTAAATCTTCCACATGAAGACATTTTGAAATTTTACCTTGTCTCCAGCTAGACAGTCCCCCTGTTTCCGGGGAAAACCAAACCAAACCTGAAAACAGCTCTCGTGCTCCCCTCCTCTTCTCACCCCTCCCAGCTCCCCCTCCCGCCCCAGTATACACTGTTATTAACCAGAGGCAGCCGGTCGCATTAGCGCCGAGGGGAGAGGCCCGCTCAGGAACTGTGATTCCGTGGAGCTGCAGGCCGGAGGCGAGCCGGCCCTATTCGTCACATGCAGTTGTTGTCATGCGGGTCACCAGCCCGAAACGGCTGGAAAGGTCTTTCACTGAGCCACCGGTGCATGGGAGAGTCAGGGCCTGTGTGTGTGGGGGGGGTGGGTGGGGGGAGGCCTTGGGACTAAGCTATGTCATGCACAGCAGCAAGCATTTCATCTCGTACAAGCTCGGGCCACGCGACTTCTCCACGGTCCTGTAAAACGACCTTTACGCATCGCCCAGATGCTTGGAGATGCAGTTAAGGAATCAGTGATTTCTCATCTTCAGAAACGTGGCATGGTCCCTACCTGGTTTGGCTCAGTGGATGGAGCGTCGGCCTGCAGACTGAAGGGTCCCAGGTTCGATTCCAGTCAAGGGCACGTGCTAGGGCTGCAGGCTGGATCCCCAATAGGGGGTGTGCAGGAGGCAGCTGATCAATGATCCTCTCTCCTCATGGATGTTTCTCTCTCCATCTCCCTTCCTCTCTGAAATCCATAAAAATATGTTTTATAAAAATGTGGAATTTGAAGGTCTGAACAAGACATATGGGGGGATGGGAGGGAGATGGGAGGGTGCCCGGTGATGCCACTCTATGAAGTGGGTGGTGACAGAGCTGAGTTGTTCCAGAGCCCCGAAGCCTAAGCCCACAGACCTGGATGCGCAGCCCATCTCTGCCAAGCGCTTGCTGTGTGACCCTGGGCAAAGTACTGTGCCTTTCTGAGCCTCCTTTTCCGCACCTATAAATGACTGACACTTATCTCAGAGTGCGGTGAGGATTCGACAAAGTCAGACCTTGTCTCTGACATAACTTCAAGAACGCCCAGACCCACAGGATGGTGGTGTGTTCTCAGTATAAGTCTGCTTTCTGCTTTGGTTCCTTTCAACGCCGTGGGAAGGCCCCCGTCTGTCACCTGCTTCCCATGCTGCCCTCAGCCCGATAGCTCTGCTGCAGGAAGACACACCGGTCAGACGCTCCAGCCACACCGGACCAATAAGAGGGTGGCTCCTCACCGACAGGCTGGCCCCGGAGCAGACGGGAGTCAAGTACATCGGCCGGGACATTCCTTCTAAAGATGCCTCTTCCCATGGCTGCTGAAGAAGGATGAACGAAGTCCAGCACGGTTCCTGTTTTATGGCCCTGAGTGGAGAATCTGATGATAGGAAAGGCCTGCTAATTGCACCTTTTAATAAGATACACACAAAACCTAACTGGGGGGAGAGGGAAGGGAGAATTTTTTGAAAAGTAGGCCTCTCGGCTGCCAGCCTCGCTATTTTATGAAGCAGAGGTCTTCAGAGCAAAGCACGGAATGTCTGCAACCCAGCACTGCGTGTCCCCGGGAGCAACAGCCGAAGGGAGAGGCCGCGAGGCCCGTTCAGTATCCGCACAGGCAAACCGCGATGGTCTGTCTCCCACCGCCCGCTGCGGAACCCCGCGGCGGAGTGATGAAAGGAAGCTGGGCTCCCACTCCTGCTTCGTGCGATTGCGGGTTGTGACAGGCCATCAGCCGGGCCGGGCTAGGAGAGCAAGTGAAGGAGCAAAAGAGGCCTCGAGGCGAGGTCAGAGGTGCAGAGTGAGAGGCTTCCCACACAGTGCACGGGAAGGAAAGGAATGCCAGGGCGGGGTGCACGGGGACCAAACAAACCCTGGTACCTCCACGTCCGGGCGGAACAAGAATGGCTACTCCCGCCCAGCCGGTGTGGCTCAGTGGTTGAGCATCAACCACAGGAAGGAGAGGTCCCGGTTTGATTCCAGGTCAGGGCACATGCCCGAGTTGTGGGCTGATCTCCAGTAGGGGGTGTGCAGGAGGCAGCTGATGGATGTTTCTCTCTCATTGATGTTTCTCTCTCTCTAGCCTTTTCCCTTCTTCTCTCTCTAAAAGTCAATAAAAACCTGTGTATTATTATTAAAAAAAAAAATAGAACTGTTACATCCTGTGCCCAGCAGGTCCTGTTGGTGAGACGGTCCCGTGGATGAGGGCCGCTGGCCAGGGCTGCCATGAGAAAGCACCCTCAGGAGCCCAGGGTGGGCAGCGGGCTCTCACTGTGAGGCTGCAGGAGACAGGAAAGGAATAACCCTTGACTGAATGCCAATGTCTGCCAAGCACCATGCTCAATCCTTTCCATCTGCTCAAGCCTCCACCACAGTTCCATACTTTTGGAGGTTTTTTTAAAATATATATATATTTTATTGATTTTTTACAGAGAGGAAGGGAGAGGAATAGACATTTAGAAACATCAATGAGAGAGAAACATCGATCAGCCGCCTCCTGCACGCGCCCCACTGGGGATGTGCCTGCAACCAAGGCATATGCCCTTGACCGGAATCGAACCTGGGACCCTTCCAGTCCGCAGGCTGATGCTCTATCCACTGAGCCACATCGGTTTTGGCCTTTTGAAGTGTTTATCCCCTTTTCACAGATAAAGCAGCTGGGCCCCGGTGCTCCTGACTCATGTGTCCAGGTGAGCATGGCTGGTGAGTGAGGGAGCTGAGGTTTTCACCCAGATCTGCCTGCAAGTCATGCTTGTTTTCCCATCACAGCGAGCTGGGTCATGGAGGAAAGAAGCAGATCTGTCTGGATCAGAGATGTGTTTCCAAGGAGTGCTCTAGGGAACACAAGTCTTAGGATTGATCCCTGCACCCACAAAAAAAATTATTTGTTGGTTGTTGTTAAATGTGTGTATTTTTTATATTCAGTGATGCCTTTTCAGAGATTCACATGCATATTAGCTTGTGTCAATCTCTGACAACTCCTATACAAGGAGAAATAAGATTATTTAACTCGGTTTAACTAAGCTTTGAAATTTTCTTTTGACAAATGTGTAGGTCTCTGATGAAATCAGTGCTCTGCCAATATAGTTTTTTAAAATACATTTTTATTGATTTCAGAGAAGAAGGGAGGGATAGAGAGAGCAACACATCAATGATGAGAGAGAATCATTGAGTGGCTGCCTCCTGCACGCCCTCACCTGCGGATGGAGCCAGCAACCTGGGCATGTGCCCTGACCTGGAATCAAACCGTGACCTTCTGGTTCCTAGGTTGATGCTCAACCCCTGGACCATGCTGGCTGGGCTCCCCAATATCATTTTTAAGATGCTCTTTCAAAGACCAGCAGAGGTCTTCTGATCTTTCTCATACTGGCTGCTTCCACTGGGAATGGGTGAGCTCAGGTTGGAGACAAACTCCATTCATGAAAATCCTGAGTGCACCTGAGGCACGCTGATACGGGGGCTCTGACAAACAGGGTTCAAATCCTACTACTGTTTCTTTCTAGACAGGCACCGGGAACAAGCCCTTCACTGAGCCGTGCCTTCCTTTGCTCGGACGATGAGAATAATAAGGCCTGCTTACTCCGGTAGTTGTCACAACCAGATGAAATAACGATTCACAGGAAGAGTTGTGGAAACCATAAAGAAAGGAAACTGATCCAAGTTGTCATTTAACCTTTCTGTTTCTTTTAAAAATATATATATTTTCATTGATTTCAGAGGGGAAGGGAGAGGGAGAGAGAGAAACATCAAGGATGAGAGAGAATCATGGATCGGCTGCCTCCTTCACGCCCCACATGGGGGATAGAGCCCGAAACCCCAGGCATGTGCCCTCGACCGGAATCGAACCCAGGACCCTTCAGTCCACAGGCCAATGCTTTATCCACTGAGCCCAACCAGCTAGGGCTCCGTTTCTTTAAATAATATCATCTTTTCTTCCCGTGTCTTTTCTTTGGCTGGTTAAGGGAGGAGGTGAAACCAGCCCAGGCCTCTGCAGACTCTTCCTCTCAGCATTCTCCACCTAAAACCACGTCATCGTCAGGCCTCACAATGGACTCGAGGGATTCTCACTGAAACCTGAAACAAGCGTGCCATTATTACTATTGTTATCTCGTTCCATTCAGAAAATCCTGGATGACGCGAAGGTTGAATTAGACAGCATTGTTTTCTGTAGTAAGCAATGGGCTGATGTCGGCCATTTCCTGTCGTTCTACCTAAAACATCTCTGCATACCCTCCTTCGGACAAATGGAAGAGTCCTCACCATGCGCACTCCTGGAGTATGTAACGGGGGAAAGAGACTATCTGTCCAATTCAGAACATACAGATTTCTTCTCCAAGGAATTTTAGGGACAAACTTAAGACTATACAGGGACCTGGACCTTCCTGGGAGACACTGTATGACTTCCTCGCAAAAAGGCAGACCGAGCCTGACCCTCTGCCCACCTAGAAGGTGGAAAGGAGGTGGAGATTTCTATTCACGGCCCTGCCCATGTCTGAAACTGTTAATGGAGTCGTTAAGTGAACAGGCAATTATAATACCAGTGTGAATGTTGTAAGGAGTTAGACCCAGGCAGGTCAAAGCTCCTCGTGTTTTTTTGTTTGTTTGTTTGTTTTTGTTTGTTTGTTTTTTAAATATATTTTATTGATTTTTTTTACATAGAAAAAGGGAGAGGGATAGAGAGTTAGAAACATCGATGAGAGAGACACATCGATCAGCTGCTGTCTGCACGCCCCACACTGGAGATGTGCCCGCAACCAAGGCACATGCCCTTGACTGGAATCGAACCTGGGACCTTACGTCTGCAGGCCGACGCTCTATCCACTGAGCCACACCGGTGTCAGCCTCCTCGTGCGTTTGCTACTGCCCAGGCCAACACATGTGTCCCAGCCTACCTCAGCCTCACACTACACAGCCACGCTCCCCTTCACTTCCCAGCTCACGGACACGCCCTGCTTCTGCCGTCTCTGTGAGTTGGCTTTGTCATCCTTACAACATGTGCAAGCATTTACAAAGTTGTCCCGCGCGCAGACCGGAGGTCTCTGGGACAGAGAGGGCTGGCAGAGGTGATGCAAGACCCGTGGCAGAGGCTGTTCGATTGAACCTGGGTGCCTGCGGGGTCCTGGCAGCCCCTCCCTGATGCCTGGCAGGGCAGGGGGCAGGTCGGGCTGGGGCCTCTTCCGTCAGGACCTCAGGACCCCGGGCACAAGGCAGAATGGGCTTCCCTGTCCCTTATGGGCCACAGGAATCACCAAGAAGCAGATGTGAGCGATGACCTCCTGTGTGTTCGGTGAAGAAACGTTGGCCACTTGCACGCAGAATCAGCCCAGACGCCCCCCGCTCCTAACAGACCCGCCAATTCTGTCCTCCTGTATCCGTCCGTCCGTCCCTTCTAGGTTTGGAGGCGTCAGAAGGAGGCCTGGAGATTCCAAAAGAATTCCCAGTGCAGAGCAAAGTGGGCCAGAAATGTCTCTTCTCCCTTCCAATGAGGTCAGTACATTTATTTTTAGGCGCTGTGCAGAAAGGGGGTTGAACGACCAGGGGAAATGAGTTTGGGGATAACAGAGCCGCAGCTGACCTGGTGGATAAAGGTTAGTGCCAGAGCTGAGTGAAGCGGGTAAGCGTTATGGGGAAAGGAAACTGATCGAAGTCTGACTCCTATTCAGATTCGGTTCTGACCAGAGATACAAAATCCAGATGCTTTTTCGCGCCTCAACTCTTGGGACCTAGCTTGGATTACTGTTTCTAAGGTTATTTAAAACTTTTGTGTGGCTTCTAAAAGAACCTAGGACATTCATATTCTCTCTCCCTCCCCCCCCATCCTTATCCTCAGTTCACTTCTTTTCATTTATACACAATTCTAAAATTGGCGTATCAATGCTATGGCAGAGACTACAGACTGGCTAAATCAAACATCATCTCACAAAAATAAAATAAAATAAAATAAAATAAAATAAAATAAACTACTAGGATGTAATCCCCAAATGCTGCCTTTTAGCCTGAGCTGGAATCCCCCCAGAAGCAAGCAGGGCGGCCAGTATCTGAGAGGTATGTTTGAGGACAATTAACCAGACGCAGTGGATCCTGGGTGCCCGAGAAGTTCCCATCGAGGCAAGTTCTCAGCAGAACACAAAGGGGAAAGGAAGGCATTTGAGGCAGACGAAATGAGGGAACGACCCATTTTCCTCTCCCTTCTGCTTGCTCCCCGTGAGAACGAGTGAGCAGTGCGCGCAGAGCCTTGCGTACAATAGGCGCAGCTGCAGGGGCCGGCCGGCGATTTATTAGCGAGATGACATCTCTAATGAGAAACACTTGCTGGGAGAGAACAAAAGGGCTCGTTGGTCAGAAAGATGCTCTCGGATCGCCTCTGAAGTGCATGAAAAGCCGTTTCATTTACGCTCCCTACCCCGAGCGGGGCATTGCCTCCGCTCCAGATGTTGTCTGGCGCAGATGCGGAGCAAATGTCCTGAGAGTTTCACCAAAATCAGGAACTCGGGGGAATTTTATGAGTTGTGTGGCCAAGAAAAGCATTAGCAAATAATGAGCTTACGAAAAAAAGAAAGAAAAAAAAAAAGGGCTGAGGTTGGCCATCAGCTGCCGGCTATCCAAAGTGACTCCTGGTCATTGGAAATCGAGCCCAGAGCGCAGTTTTCCGCTTAGAAAGAGAGAAACTGTGGGTGTAGCTTCCTTCGCTTGGACTTGGCCGTGGGCCTTCGGAAAATGATTTGGGGACTATTGTTTGGCTGCCTTCTCAACATGATTAAAAGTCAGATGCGGCCGGTTTGGCTCAGTGGATAGAGCGTTGGCCTGCGAACTGAAAGGTCCCAGGTTCGATTCCGGTCAAGGGCATGTTCATTAGTTGCGGGCACATCCCCAGGAGGGGACATGCAGGAGGCAGCTGATCGATGTTTCTCTCTCATTGATGTTTCTAACTCTCTATTCCTCTCCCTTCTTCTCTGTGAAAAATCAATAAAATATATTAAAAAAAAAGTCAGACACGGACAGTCTGAGACCTGACAGTGGGGAGCACAAAGGTGGTCTGCCTATAGCGGTCACTCAGGGGCCCCAGAACGGACAGAGCTCCCAATGTGGCTTGAGTTCCTCTTTGAGAAGCATGCTGTGTCCTAAGTCCTAAACCAGCTCTCTCTCTCTCTCTCTCTCTCTCTCTCTCTCTCTCTCTCTCTGTCACACACACACACACACACACACACACACACACACACACACACGGGGGACACAGATGCACCCATGGGCAGCTTTCTAGAACAAGAGCATCATCGCGTGCCCTCTGACCTCCCCACAGGGCCTGTGTCTGTGCTAACACCAGCCAGCATGGCCCGAAGAGCCCGGGAATCTCCAAGGGCCGCTCCGGCCGGCTGTTCCCGCCCAGCTCGGGCAGAGGCAGAGGCCTGTGCGCGTGTCCTGGGAAGACCATGGGTCACAGAGAGTGCTCAGGTCACAATGGAAGGACCAACGATGTGTGAACGTTCAGAACAAAGGAAGCCGCCTCTTCAGGGGTTAAATCAGCTCCCAGGACCCTGTCAGGAGCAGCTTCAGGTGGGAGGTCCCGTTAGAGAGTCAACGGAGGCCCGGTGAGTGCGGTCCATGGGGCAGCCGGGCACAGAGGTAGAAGGACCAAAGACAGTCACTGCTATCCCTGCTGAAAGGGCCACGCGTCCTTCCAATGTGCCAGCACCCCCTTCCAAAGTGTCCTTCAGATGTCCCAACATCCCCTGCGTGCGAGGACCGGTTCAGGGTGGCTCAGTGGCTGAGCGTCAACCCATGAACCAGGAGGTCATGGTTCAATGCCTGGGTTGTGGGCTCAATCCCTAGTGTGGGGCGTACAGGAGGCAGCCGATCCATGATTCTCTCTCTCATCACTGATGCTTCTACCTCTCTCTCCCTTTCCCTTCCTCTCTGAAATCAATTTAAAAAAATACATATACTGTATATATATTTTTTTAAAGAGGGCTATTTCCTAGATCCTTGCCATTACCACTATGACTGCCACATCACCACCCCGGCTACCACCCTGTGCTTACCAGCACTTCCCAGGCACAGGTTACTGCCATCACTGAAACAGTCCTTCGTCCTCACTGGTCCTCACCAAAGCAAACGCTATGGTCCACCCCACATTTTGGAAAGATGAGGGACGCTGTCCCAGGTCCCACACGCAATCAGCGACCGGGAAGGGGGCGGTGAGGAGTCCTCATCGGTTGATCATCCAAACCACGGACCACGTTTACAGTATCTGGGTCCCGCAAGGAGCATCTGTGTGCTCGTGGCGCGGCCATACAGGCCAGGGTGCCCTCCCGGCTCCGGGAAGTGGTTTTAAAACAAACCTCTGGGCCTCGGTAAATCATCTCCCATCTCCTAAGCAGATGGGGGATAAACAAAGTCAGTGAGGGAATGCCCGCGCATTCATTAACCTCCGCTGAAACGTGCGAGCTTTCATCTGTCTGGAGATGGGGGGATGTGTCAGTCAGGGCCCCGGGTCTTTGTTATCCTCCTGCAGGAAGTTCGCGCCGGGTCTGCTGATGTGGCCGCCGGCTCTGGCTCAGCCAGGCGCAGAAAGTGAGGGGATCGAGACCGATTAGCACGTGCCAGGCAGATGTGCGTCGCTATCTGCCGTGAGGACAGCATCTGAGGCGCTCCGGCAGCTGCTGCTTTTCCCAGCAAGAGGAGCCCCCGGCGCAGAAAGCAGGCTGGCCCCCCGCCAGCGAGGGCGATCGCACTTTCCAGGATGAAGGACCTTGAGACTCTTAAGCTGAAAACGAGCGGCGTCTTGATCAGGGCTTTTGAACACAGGAAATTGGCCTAAAATTGCCATTCCATTGGTCTCCCTCTACCTAGTGCTTGTGAGAGGGCACAGAGGGTGAGGCTTACACAACCCGAATCCAGAAAGAAAATTTCCAGCTAAAACTAACTACACTCTTAGTGCTACTCACAGCCCTGCAGAGCAGACTGTTCCTATTGGTTTTCTCCAGGGAAATCGCGGATGAAACAGACAGTATGTTCGAGGTGACAGAGCGAGTCGGAAATGGCGTCAGAGCTAGCCCCAGAGCTGTCTGAATCCAAAGCTAGTCATCTCAACCCCTCCGTAATAAAACTAAGACCTTTTACATGTTCCAGTAATCAACCAAAATAACCAATGATCCCCCCAAAAAGAGCACTGGAATGCAGAGGCTACGAATTTGAGTTTGGGGATGAGAATAGGGTTGTTTGGAGAAGGGTATAGTAACTTCAGGATAATGTAACGCAAGGATCACCCAACAGGGGTCAAGCAATACATGGGGAGGCATCTGGGCTAGTCTCTGGTACCAAAGGCAGGAAGTGACTTTGACCTTCAAAAGCAGTTGCAGCTCGCTATAGACAGCCATCTTCATCCTCCCTCCCCTCGGTCTCACCTCTGCCTCTTTCTGCCTATCGGTGCCAGTCTCACTTCCTCTCCAGACCCGCTTCCCCCCCTGGCTGCTGCCACCTCCACAGTGTACCCCCTCCCAGTTCACACAGCCAGTCCAGAGTGGCAGAAATTCCAGCTGAGCCCTCAGACGCTCCCAGAAGAGAGCCTGATTGGGTCAGCTCGAGTTAGGTGCCCATGACACCGTGCGACTCCTTCCTGATTTCATCCAGCTCATGGCCCCACCAACCTGGTGGCCAAGGTCCCTTCTCACATTTGTAGAGACGTCGCTGTGATTTTGAACTAGTCCATCGGCTCATCTGAGCACAAGTCCTAATGGTTAAAACCTTGCAAATTAGAGTCAGACTGAATAGAATGAGTGGCTCTTACCCATGTTCTTGCCAGCCGGGCCACATTATCCCATATAATAAAAGGGTAATATGCAAATTGACTGAATGGAGGAAAGACCGGTTGCCATGATGCACACTGACCACCAGGGGACAGACGCTCAACACAGGAGCTGCCCCCTGGTGGTCAGTGCGCTCCCACAGGGGGAGTGCCAATCAGCCAGAAGCCCAGCTCACGGTTGGCAAGTGCAGGAGTTAAGGATGTCCAACTGATGGCTCCCAGACTGAGGAACCACCCCCCTCCAGTGCACGAATTTCGTGCACCAGGTCTCTAGTTTTTTATAAGGTTTTCAATTCTGAAGAGACATCACAGATCGCCATTTCCTGTTCTCCACCTCTAATAAGATTGGAAAATGTAAACCTTGGGGGAAATCTCAAGCTGGATCTTTGGGTTTATAATGAAGCTGCCGAGATCAAGGGGTAAAAAGAAAAGATTATATGGTCAATGACTCGGGGAAATTCATGGATTTAGAGATGTCTTGGTGTTATGGATCTTTAAAACATAAGCATAAACACAAGTAGCGGGTTTACTTTGTAAGTCAAGTATTTGTTCCTTCTTTTTCTAGGTTCTAGATCACTCTCTTATAGGATCTCGGCGGTCCACGGCTCTATAACTGGATTAGCAGAGGACATCCAGGTTCGAAGGGCAGGCTGGTCCACTATGACTTCCTCAAACGAGGCAGGCAGCCAGCCTTGCCGTGGGTCTTTCCATTATCCATAATGACTCTCTTGCTCACTGAGATGCAGCTGAAGGAACTGTTGGGGGGGAAATGAGACCTTAGGGAGAGCGAGAGGAAATTCACATTGTAAATTAAGAGACAGTCGTGGTTTTTCCAACCAATCAGAGCAAGATAAACAGGGTCAAGATGCGAACATTAAAATCTGTCTGGAGTATCCCGTGTGTTCCCAGAAATGCCCTTTTCTTCCCAAAGACTGATGAACTACTTCTCCAATACAGTAACTGACACAAATATAGAACTTCACGGAATTACATTTGTTTCCTAGGTCTTAAAGGAGATAGAGACTTGTAAGCAATCACATATTGGTAAATGAGAAATGATAAAGATACAACATGTAAAGAGAATAAAAAGCAGGGTGAGACATTTTCAGAGGAAGAAATGGTAAGCAGAGAAAAAAATTTTCATTACTTCTTTGGTGGTTGTTAGATGAGAGAATTGACAACTATATTCTAAGATGTGTTATTAGCAGCAGGAATCCTATATTTTATTATTATTTTTATTTTGTAAAATAAAAATACAGATACCTCCCCATTTTTTAAACCATCTTTTAAAAAATTGATCACTGATGGCTAGTGAAGACATATGCAATATTCTCAGGGACATCTCTCTCTCTCTCTTTCTATACACACACACACACACACACACACACACACACACACACACACACACAGTGGTACCTCGAGATACGAGTTTAATTTGTTCCGTAACCTTGAGGCATGGGAAACTATGAGATGCTTGAGTCGCGGTTAACTGGTGGGTCGTGTGCAGCCGGCCGATCCACGCAATTACTCCTATCTCAAATGTTGCTCGTATTTCAAAGCAAAAATCACTCGCTCGATGGCTCGTATCTCAAATATCTGGTATGTTAGGGCTCGTATCTCAAGGTACCACTGTGTGTGTATATATATGAACAGGGAATATGCTAATTAGCCGGGCATCACTACAGCTCAGGAGGAGGCTGCATCATGACCACTCAGGGGGAGCTGTGTGTGTGCAGGTGGGTGGGAGGGGACTGCGTGCCGCCCCCAGCCCAGCGGCTGCATGGAGGCTGAGGCTGGGGCTGGCTAGGCCAGAGCAGAGACACAACACCCAGGAGCGCCTGCCCCCACTCCAGCAGACACAACGCAGCGGCCAGTGCTATGTGGGTCAGGAGCATCCCGGCACCTCCTCACATGATTTCAATCAGGCGCTGGGCCTCTCGTATTGAATATAAAAAGTTTACTGAGCTGCCCGGCCGGTGTGGCTCAGTGGTTAAGCATTGACCTATGAATCAGGAGGTCATGTTCAATTCCCAGTCAGGGGATATGACTGATTGGGGGCTCGATCCCCAGTGTGGGGTGTGCAGGAAGGCAGGAAGCAGCCCGTCAGTGGTTCTCTCTCATCACTCATGTTCCTCTCTCTGTCCCTCTCCCTTCCTCCTTGAAATTAAAAAAAAAAGCTTACTGGGTTTGGGGATAAGTACACACCTGTGAACCCATCACTACAACCTATGCCATAAATACATCCACCCCTCTGGAGGACTCCTCCTGCCCTCTTTCATTATTATTATGATTTTATGTGTGCAATAAAAACACAACATAGGATCTACCATTTTAGCCAAACATAGAGAATATGACGCAGTATTGTTATAGAGACCCCGTTCTGGGCCAGAGGCCTTCAGGACCTTCTCGTTTTGCTGAAGTCCTCACATTGTACCTCCAGCCTCTGGCACACACACACCATTCTGCGCTGATTTCTCATAAAAGTGGTATCACGTATTTATCCTTGGCTTTCTGACCTACTCCACTGAGCACAAAGTCTTTCAGGTTCATCCCCAGTGTTGCAAATATCAGGATTTCCTTGTTATTGTTCTAATACATTTTTTATTTATTAAGAGAGGAAGGGAGAGGGAGAAAGAGACAGAAACATCAATGATGAAAGAGAATCACCGATCTACTGCCTCCTACACGCCCCCTATGGGGGAGTGAGCCCACAACCCAGGCATGTGCCCCTGACCAGAATCAAACCCGACCGAGACCCTTCAGTCCGCAGGCTGACACTCTATCCTCTGAGTCAAACCAGAGAGGGCTTCAGGCGGCATTATAGGCCATGGTAAGGATCTGCCACATTTTCTTTATCTCCTCCTCCTTCCATGTCCTGGCTATCGCGAGTAATGCTGCCAGGAGCATGGTGGTGCAGATGTCTGTTCCAGATGCTGATTCCAATTCCTCTGAGAATATACTCAGAAGTGGCCCTGCTAGATGGTAGAACAGTTCTGTTTCTAATTGGTTTGAGGAGGCTCCATGCTGTTTTACTTGTGTGGCTGGACCAATTTTCATTCCCACCAACAAAGTACAAGGGTTCCCTTTCCTCCACACCCTCTCCGACACCCAGCCATGCCAACAGGTGCAAGGTGACACCTCATTGTGGTTGTGATTTGCGTTTCCCTGATAAATAGTGATGTTGAGAATTTCTGTGCTCATGCAAAGGCCAAATGACCAGACTTAACGATATTGTTCTTACAAAGACTTCCTCTTACTTCCCCTGTTTTAAAAAGTCAAAATAGAAACTTTTGACCCCACTTCTCCCTCCAATGACTGTGCCATTCCTGCGCCCTCCTCTATAATAACACACAAAATGTGCCTTGACTTGATATTTCTAACTGCTTCTTCCCATGATCTCTTCGATCCAATCAGGGTTTTGCCCCCAACACGCCGCTAAAATGCTCTTGTCTAAGGCATGCCTCCCTGGGTGAGTTAACTCCTGCCTCACCTTCCCCGGCCCATCAGCACGTTGGACAGTGTCCCTCCCTTTGCGGTCCTCACAGCTTGCCTCTGCCCACCTCTCCCGCTGCTCTTCCGTCATCTCACCATCCGCTCTCCTCTCTCCTGTTTCCTTTCTCTGCCTTTGTTGCTGACCTTCGATCTGCAGAACTTCCTGGAGTGCCAACTTTGGGCTTCATCTCTCCTCTCCCTAAAACTACTCCCTGAGTGAACTCATTCATTCCGTGACTTCCAATTCCATCCCAGTGCCAAGGTGGTTGGGTTGTTGGTGAGGGCCCTTTCTTGTGCTGTGCCCTCACGTGGCCTTTTCTTGGTATGCGCACGTGGAGAACAATCTCTTCTTCCTCCTTTATTTTTAACACTTAAAAAAATATATATATTTTTATTCATTGCAGAGAGGAATGAAGAGGGGGAGAGAGATAGAAACATCAATGATGAGAGAGACTCATTGATCAGCTGCTCCCTGCATGCCCCCTACTGGGGATTGAGCCTGCAACCCTATCATCTGACCAGGAATCAACCGTGACCTCCTGGTTCATAGGTCGACTCTCAACCACTGAGCTGGGCCTTCCTCTTCTTATAAGGCCACCAATTCTATTAGCCAGGACCTCATCCTTATGCCCTCATTCAACCATAAAATGACCTCCTAAATCCCCTCTCTCCACAACTGTCCCATAGGGGCTTAGGGCTCCAACATGTGGCTTTGGGGAGGACACAATTCAGCCCGTAACAGGGGATCTAACCCCAGACTCTGCCTGCTGCCTGATACGCAGCCAAGAGCGGGCCTCCCTCTCTTCTTTCCTTTCCCGGGGACTGGAGGAACGCATGTCCCTCTGCGGGGACTCAGCCCCGGAGACAGAGTCAGACATAAGGGAACTGGTCGGGGCAGCCAGGGTCAGGGCCGAAAGGTAGGGGTGTCACCTCGCCATTGCAGCCCTGACCTCTGGTTTTCCCCCTCAGTCTGGACACGGGAGGTCAGAGGCCAGACCTGGGAGGACTGAAGACCTGTGGGAGCGGGAGGAGTTGCTGGGAGCCGCTCCACGGCCTTGGCCTTCCAGCCCACAGCCAGGACCCCCGCCCTGGGGCTGACACACACAATTCCGAGTCTAACAAATCCCCTTTCAGTTCAAAGCAATAAATCTCCCTTTGTTTGAGAAACAGTCCCTTGGGGTTTCTGCTTCTGCTCTCAGCAAGCGCCTGTGAGGGAAATTGAATCCACATGGCCTGCAGAGGAGGGGACGGGCTGAGTAATGAGATGGGTCCCGACCGTCTGATCTCCTCGCAGCCAGGCTAACGATAGGAACGGAGAGGCCCATGCTTTGTGCTAGAAACTTCCTCAGTCAGGACTACTGAGAACCCAAAGCTGGTCCATTCTTCCCTACCCCTGTCTTTCCCCAGGCACGGCCATGCCTCTTTCCCAGAGCCTGGTCCCGTGTTTGATGATCCCAGGGTCAGCTGGCAAACACCTTACCCAGCGTCAACCACCGAGGTGCCATGTACCAGTAAGTGCATCCTCCCTCAGTAGAGGGGATAGGACTCTATGGGAATTAATTTCTAATAGTTGGTAAATATTAAAAAAATGAAGGTAAGTGAATTGTATATGCATATGTATTTTTTTTTAATTTTTAATTTTTGTTAATCCTCACCCAAGGATATTTTGCCATTGATCTTTAGAGAGAGTGGAATGCAGGGGGAGACAGAGAGAGAAACATCAATGTGAGGGGCATATCAATTGGTTGCCTCCTGCACGTGCCCTGGGGATCAAGCCTACAGCCAAGGTTATGTGCTCTTGACTGGAATCGAACCCAAGATCTTTCCATCCCCGGGCTGACAGTCTATCCACTGAGCCAAACCCACTAGGACTGAATATGTGTTTTTAAACCCAAGACCACTTTTTTGTGTTCCATGTACCACACAACTACAGCTTCTTCTCCTCACTTAAAATTTGACCCACATTCGGGCTCATTAACTATCCAGTCAAGTCCTCTCTCTCCCAGCAGCACAGCAAAAGGATGGATATGCAAGACTGTTATCAGAGCCTCCACTGCTTCTTGAACACCGGACATTTACCACCACTGAGTCTAGGTTTCCTGGTCCATAAAACGGACCCCGCGGTAGTCCTTAATGAGTTCGTGTCCTCCAACCCCTGTGGTCACTCACATGTAGCAATGATCATGGGGCCGGCCATGTAATAAATGCTCAAGAAGTGTTATTATTGTTACATCTCCACTCATCCATTTCAGAGCCACAAGATAGAGGCAATGTTCATAGCTGTTCATAGCCACGTCACAGGATGCTGATTGCATGAGCACATGTACAGACATGTACACGGATCTAAAACGTTTTCTGACTCCTAATATATATTCCCTTAAAGTGGGATGTTATTTTTCTCCTGCTTCGCTTGTCCTTGGCCAGCCCATTCATTAGCTCTTAACATACCTGTTTCTCTTAAACAATTGTAAAGGATAAGTGCTTTTTTTGTAGTTAAAGCACCTCTTGGGTTTCTTTGCCCAGATCTTTTCAAAATAGTGAGTATCAAACCTAAGTGGTACCAACTAATAATGGGAATGACTATTTCTTTTATAAAAAAATATATTTTTATTGATTTCAGAGAGGAAGGGACAGGGAGAGAGAGATAAAAGCATCAATGATGATGAGAGAGAATTATTGATTGGCTGCTTCCTGCAAACCCCCTACTGGGGATCGGGCCTGCAACCCAGGTCTATGCCCTTGACTGGAATCAAACCTGCACCCCTTCAGTCCGCAGTGCAATGCTCTATCCACTGAGCCAAACGGGTTAGAGCAGGAATGACTTCTTCCTGCTGTGAGCATAATCTAGAAAAATTAATCCCAGCCCTCACTTTCACTCTCAGATGTTTATATTGGGCAATGCCCCTCTCAGACAAACAGGTTATACTAAAATTAAAATGACTTCATGGCATTTGGACAATTCACCAATAAGAAAGATGATGTTAAAAAATTATTAAGGGCAGTGCACTTCTCTATATTTCAAAAATTACAAGTGTCTTGTAAAAAAAAAGTGTTCGAGTGTCTCAAGAATAAGAACCAACTTTATTTAATCTTTGGAATATGACTGGCCTTGTACTACTAATTCATGGATTCTGTGACCAATTGGTCTTGAAGGTATAAAGCTTAGGCAGGCAAATTGGTTATTATTTCTCCTGGCAGGCAAATATGGCAGGATGGACTAGATATGACAGATGGAGTCTATTAAATTTACAAGCCTAAGTCAAACTGGCTGGTTACAAGGGAAAGCCTTTATAACTTGAATCATAACTGATACTTTCATCAAACGTGGATGAAAAGAGGTTTAGAATATAAACTGTCTTAAAAGACCACCATCTAAAGGGCCACGGACCAGAGCATTGGTATGCTACAACATCCATCCTAAACATATTCCCACAGTCTTTCAACCATCTTGATTCTCTATGTCTTTTTGAATGCACTTGACTGACAGAGTTGAGTAGGGGTGGTGGCCTGTTTGTCACAGGGTCCACAGAGTCAAGGCTAGGGCCACGTCTGACGTAAACTCCATGGGCAATTCTTCAAAATCGAGAGTCAAGTAGGAAGCTGGTCAATAAGCCAAAAAAGAAAATCGGAATGGATCACTTAATCACAAAGATGGATCTGATAAGGTGGAAGTATTTCACCCTAAAATGCAGAGCCAGGGGTCATGCATTGGGGGGGCTAAAGAAACAGGGAGTAACATTCCAGGCAGGCGACTGGGACGGAGGAAACATGAGCACTGCTATTGCTGTGTGTGGCCTCTGGGATTGCACACGACTCTCACATGTTTAATAAGTCAGAAATGGACCCGAGACCATCTTGTAACTTCATCCTCTGAATGGTGGACATGTTCTAACCAGGAGCTATTAGAACTATATCTCTTAATTATGTTCAGTTCTACTGGATGTAGTAAGAGTTGAGCCTGGACATAAAAAGGAAGAGAAGATAAAATGATGCATATTATCAATAATCTCTCCTGCCACCTTTTTAAAAAAACAAACAAACATTGATTTCAGAGAGGAAGGGAGAAGGAGGAAGAGACAGAAATGTCAAAGAGGGGAGAGAATCATTGATTGGTTGCCTCCTGCACGCCCCCTACTGGGAACAGAGCCCCCAATCCCAGGCATGTGCCCTGACTGGGACTGGAATCTTGACATTCAGATTCATAGTTTGACGTTCAACTACTGAGCAATACTGGCTGGGCTGCATCTTTTTTTTTTTTTAATATATATTTTATTGATTTTTTTACAGAAGAGGAAAGGAAAGGGGTAAAAAGCTAGAAATATCGATGAGAGAGAAACATTGACCAGCTGCCTCCTACACGCCCCCCACTGGGGATGTGCCCGCAACCAAGGTACATGCCCTTGACCAGAATCGAACATGGGACCCTTCAGTCTACAGGCTGACGCTCTATCCACTGAGCCAAACCAGTTTGGCTGGGCTGCATCCTCACTTCAGAAATCATTCCTTCCACAAAATCCTCAAAGACAGAAACTATGGTTTATTCCCCTATGTAGGTGACACTGTCCTAAATAGTATTTGAATTATACTTAGCAAACGAAAACAGTTAAAGATGGTAGACATGAGTGATCAGTGCCAATGGGCAAGGTATGTCCATTCCTATGTGCAAGTTATTCTTTGTTCTTGTGGGTAGGGAGTGTGTACTAAAATCTTTGCACATGAAACACATAGCATGTGAAAAATTGATGTGCATAAAATACATACAAATAAATTATTTCAAGAACTTGAAAACATTGTTTATTGAGGAGAAGATGACTTTTGCTTCCCATTCAAGTCCCTCCATAGCTCTGGAGGTGGGAGACTGGGAGTACATCTGGCAGACCAAAGATTTCTGTGGTCCTTGCTGGCATGGCCAGGCGAACGTTTTTCTAACTTGACATGGGAAAGCTTTCACCAGTACGATAACAGTAATATGAGTCCTTGAGTGAGTGATTCCCATGCAAAGGGAGGAGACATAATGAGGAAGTGACAAGTTCCACAGGAAACTGAGTTAACTGATTTTATTCAGATGGGCCAGAGTATCAACTAAATTTATTTGGAAATATTCAAATTTTAATGATAGCCACGAGAATAAATATTCAGCTGTGAACTTCCTATTGTGATTTTTTAAAATATTCTTCTTGTTTATGTATAAACTTGAGGCCCAGTACATGAATTCGTGCACCAGTGGGGTCTCTTGGCCTGGCCTGCGGGATCAGGCCAAAACTGGCTCTCCGACATCCCCCGAAGGGTCCCAGATTGCAAAAGGGTGCAGGCCAGCCAAGGGACCCCACTGGTGCACAACTGGGGCTGGGGAGAGACAGGGGAGATTAGCCAGCTCGGAAGGGATCACAGGAGGGCTCCAGGGTGTGTCCAGCCAGTCTCACTCAGTCCCAATCGGCTGGACCCCAGCAGCAAGCTAACCTCCAGGTCTGGGCATCTGACCCCTGATGGTCAGTGCACATCATAGCGACTGGTCAACCAGTCGACTGTCTGCCCCCCTAGTGGTCAGTGCATGTCAAAGCGAGTGGTTGAGAGGCCTTAGCATATCATTAGGATATTTTGTTTGGTTGAATGGCCGACTGGGTACTTAGCATATTAGGCTTTTATTATATGTAAAAGATATCCTTTTACCCTAAAACTGGTAAAACTATTTTACTCTCCCTTTATTAACAGAGACCTGGATTCTTTGTGGGTCAATGGGATCATACTCTTCTGATAAAACGAAGCAAGGAGAGAGGAAGAGAAATGTGGACTCTTTTCCTTCACTCCTCAGTTCCATCTGAGACCAGAACTCATGACCTTTCTTCTTGTCAGTGTTTGTCTTATCAGAAACACCATCTATAAACTACTGATCTCATTTTCCAATCGAAATTATTTCCACCAAATAAACGGAAGTGACTAATTTCCTCAAGCTATTTCCTCTCCCTTTTATAAGGCCTTTGGATTCAACAGTTACCTTTGAAAATACGTGGGATTTGTGGACTTAATTACCCCTTCATTTTACTCCTTAAATGTTGTTTTCCACCCATTTTTCTACTTTTTTAAAATTAACCAAGTCCAATTTATTGAATTTGTTTTTTAAAAATATGTTTTTTATTGATTTTGAAGAGAGAAGGATAGGGAGAAACATCTAAGTGAGAGTGAGTCATCAATTGGCTGCCTCTTACACGCCCCCTACTGGAGATCAAGCCTGCAACCCGGGCCTGTGCCCTGAACAGGAATTGAACCGTGACCTCCTCCCGGTTCATAGGTTGACACTCTGCCATGAGCCATGCCGGCTAGGCCATTTCTTCTTTACACATGCTCCACTCCATTCAATTCCGTCTAAAAACCGCTGAGTCCATAATGAATCTCTCTACAGAGTGCCGGTGAGATCAAATCTCATCCTAATCTCCTGGGGATACCTTAGGGCCCCATGATAAATGTGTGGGGGAGCCAAAAGCAACCACAGGGAGGACTGGCTCTCGCTGCTACTGCTTCCAAGGTGGCATGTGTGGGTCTCTGCCATGCTCATATTCACTCCCCAACTGTAAAGTAAGGATTTGCTTCCTAAGAGTTCTCGGAAAGTTGATTTGCTGATGCCTTCAAAGAGGCTTGAGCACAAGTTCTATGTATGTGCCCACATTACCATCTGAAAGGGGCCTCTTGTCCCAGCACTGAGATGACTAAGTCGCAGTGACAAAACCAAAGCATGCACGATGCACAGTCACTTTAATACCCAAACAGCACCAATCCCAGGGCTGACGCAACAACAGGAACGTGCAGGCAGCAGGCCAGTCTGGTGGCTCCTGACTCTCAGAACCCAGGTGTGCGTTTAGGCAAAGCGACATTCATGGACTCTGTCCATGCCTCTGAGTCCACTTTGCTCGATTATTAAATCTGAGCTTGACATAATCTCTCTCAGAGGGCAAAAAAACGTGTGCAGAGGGGGGATTAGGTTACGGTGAAGAGAAGTGATACAAGCAATGAGGAGATCTGGGTGCAAACCCTGCTAATGACGAGGAATGACCCTGGGTAGGGCAAGTCCCCTCTCTGTGACTCCTTAAAATATATATATATATATATATATATATATATGTAATATATATAGAAATATATATTTATAAAAAATATATATATTTTTTAAATATAAAAAATTATATTTAAATTATAAAAATATATATATTTTTTATTGATTTCAGAGAGGAAGGGAGAGGGGAGTGAGCTAGAAACATCAGTGGTGAGGGAGAATCATCCATCTGCTAGCTCCTGCATGCCCCCTACTGAGGACCGAGCCTGGACATGAGTCCTAACCAGGAATTGAACTGTGACCTCCTGGTTCATAGTTAGACACTCAACCACTCAGCCACCCAGGATGGGCTTGAGTACCCATTCTTTTTTCTTTTTCTTTTTTTTTTTTATTGATTTCAGAGAGAAAGGGAAAGGGAGAGAGATATAGAAACATCAACCATGAGAAAGAATCATTGATTGGTTGTCTCCTGCACCGCCCCCCCAACCCCCATTGGGGATCGAGCCTACAACCCGTGCTTTATGCCCTTGACCGGAATCAAACCTGGGACCCCTCATCCGCAGGCTGACGCTCTATCCACAGAGTCACGTCGGCTAGGGCTTGAGTAATCATTTTTGATACATCTTCGGTTCTGAGAGTCGTAGGATCCAGACATGTATGTCTGGGACAGAAACAAGGGCAGAGACATGGACCACCGAATAGTACGTCTGTCTGGGATTTCAGGACAGGGCACCTCAAGCAACGAGTGGGTGAAGCTGGGAACAGCTACCCACTTCCCAGCGTGCGGACCAGAGAGCCAGCCATGCCGTCCTGTGATCAGATCTGACAACAGAACAAATGAAGTGCCGAGAGCAATGGCGTCCTCTGCTCAGGCAGACAAACAGCCCCGCCCTTGGGGTGGGTGCAGGTCTCAGGACAGGGGGTGCTAAAGGCCGTGGGGTACCACAGAGTCACACCCTGACAGTGAAGTTCTTAAGACAATAATGAAACAGCTCCGGTAAAGAATGAAACCAATATTTCGTTGGGAAAAACATAATAAGTAAATCTCCCTTTTCATTGAAATAGCCAAGAACATCATTTTACAGAAAATGGAAAATATCATTGCAGATTTGATCTGGACTGGGGATGTGGAGAAGCTAATGGGTAAGAAAAGATGGGCTTCTTTGGATAAAGTTACTTCATTTATGGATAATAACTATGAGGTGTTTTCGTGTCCTCTGTAATATCAATTTTTAAAACTAGAGACCTGGGGCACAGATTTGTGCACTGGTGGAATTCCTTGGCCTGGCCTTGCATGGATCAGGCCGAAACTGGCTCTCTGACATCCCCCGGGTCCGAGGGGTCCCAGATTGTGAGAGGGCGGTTCTCGGGTGATGCACCCCAAATCTGGCTCCCTCCACTCCGGTTCTGGATGCATCACCCAAGAATTGCAACTGCCAAGTCATTGCAACTCAGCAGCTCCTTCATTGAGTATCTTCTCCCTGGTGGTCAGTGCACCTCATAGCTACCGGTCAGATGGTCGGACAGTCACTTAGGCTTTTATATATATTGATGACAGTGGAACATTCACTGACTGCAACCTGAACTTCTTAAGGGGTTGACCTGGTTAATATGCTTACTCTCACCATTGTGGGTTTTATTTTAAACATTGAAAACACTCCCGGGGATAGATAGACAGAGATGATAGACAGGTAGGTAGCAGGTAGATAGATTGATTGACAGACTCATGAATGTTTCAAGCCTCTTGTCCTTGCACTAAGACAAATATCCTTTTTTACACTCACCCGCCCTCCTCCGACGCTTTCCAGGATGCTTTTGGCAGGTCAGCTCGTGGGCTCCTTTTAGCTCCCGACAGGTCAGAGCTGGATTTGGAAAGATTAGGAAGCCACTGGCAGGCGAGGGAACTGAATGGGACTCGGGGAGGAGGGCTGGGGTAGGGAGAAGGGAGGACTTTTGGGCAGCGATAAATGCATGTCAGAGTCAGCGCTCGGAATCCGCACGCCGCACTGCTGTTCATACTGTGCACGCCGGACACTGAGCAATCAGCGAGAAAAAGTCACTTGTGACAAATCACATAAAAACACAAGCACCATTTTGTGCGACGTTACAGCCACAGATGCTGACAAGTAGGGGCTGGGGGCGAATCATCTGGTGGCGGGGGACTGCGGCTGGCCTACCTGATCCCTTTAAACGTCCAGAACATGATGCTTTTCACCAACAGAAGCACAAAGCCGGGCAATTACATGCAAATCTGAAAGCCTGCTCCAATTATTTGCATTTCCTCCATAGGCTTGATTTTATGTATTTATTTGAACATGTTTTTCCTCGCTGCTTTCCCCTTTTAAGATATTGCCACATTCATCTTTTCTGATAGGATCTTTAAAGATGATAATTGAATCCACACATAAACATATGGTGATGTCTCGTTACACAATTAATGTTAATATATGGCATGTAATCATCATCTGATTTGAATTATCTAGCATGTGGCGACCTAATTACCACATGCAATGAGAGAAGGGTCCTGAGTGAAGCCGAGTGGAGTGCCTGCCCTGGGTGATTCTTAAATGACAATTTGTGAGTGGCTGGAAGGGCCCCCGGGGAACAGGGACCCGCTAAGCCCCTGCCTATTGTTAGGAAGAAAAAAAGAATAAAACAATTTAAAAACCGAAGACAAGAAGGTGGTGAGAAACGGGAGGTTTCTTGTTTTGAATGGGACAGAAAGGAAGAGATCTGCCAGAGCTTATGTTCAGACTGTCCGTTAAGCAGCAATGACTTCCAAGCTGAGAGGAGAAATACATTATTTCAGATGCCATTTCAGGTTCACTCCAGCGGCCCGTGGAGAGCTCACCCATTAATCACAGAGGGGGCGCAGAATGAATGGCCCACAACCTGGTTATCTCCCCTCCGCTTCAGGCTTCCCTCCCCTTCCCCTTCGCTCTGGTCCCTCCGGACCGCCTTTCCGGCCAGGTGCCTGGTACAGCTGCTGGGCCTCCCAGAAACGCCTGCTCTGAAAGGCCCAACGCGCGCAGCCCAGCGCAGCCCTCGCTGACAGGACGGCCGTGAACTTGCCCTTGCTCCGGAGAAAGGGATGAACCGCCGGGCTCGGCTAATGAGAGGAAACGCTTACGTGGACGAAGGATCAGGTGTCGGAAAGCGAGTCTGGGAGTAAGGGAATGAATGGGGAAGGAAAATGTAAGCTACAATGGAGGGATCCCTCATGCCGGCTTAAGCTGTGAAACCGCCCGCCAGGAAGGCTCTGAGCCGCCCACGTTTAATCACTGAGAACCCCACAGGTGTAGACCCTGCTTCCTGAACAGTGACCCTTACACTTGCAGGAGATGGGAGATATATATATATATATATATATTTAATATATTTTATTGATTTGTTAGAGAGGAAGAGGGATAGAGAGAGACATCGATCAACTGCCTCTTGCACACCTCCTACTGGGGATGTGCCCGCAACCAAGGTACATGCCCTTGACCAGGATCGAACCCGGGACCCTTCAGTCTGCAGGCCGATGCTCTATCCACAATATCAACAATATTGTCCTTATTGTTTCCTGCAAAGCTAAACGTGCCAAACCGGTTAGGGCGAGATGGAATATTTTGGCTTTGATCTGATTTCTTAAAACCTTAGGCACTGCCCCAGCATGGGGCCTGAAGTCTGGCAGTGGATGCCCTTGGTGAGGCTGGGGGTCTGCTGTTCCCTGTTCTGCCATGAAGGCGACCCTCCCTCTCCAGACACGGGGTGCGTGGGGCCTGAGAGGTGAGAGAAGGGGGGGATGATAGAGCTGGGGCACCCGGATACACCAACCCCAGTGCCGTGGTGACTCCCCTAGACCTGTCCCAGGACCAACATCCCCCGCCAGCGTGGACAGTTACAGCTGAGGAACCTACCGGGGACGCATCCAAACCGCCATGTCCGCCGTTCACACCAGTCCCCTTGGCGCTCCGCATGCTAGGGCTCTGGGCACACGTGTGACACGTTTCCACCAGGACCTTACAGAACAGGGTCACTGCCCTAAAAGCCCTCTGTGCCCCGCCTGTCCCCTCCCCGTCCCTCTCAACCCCAGCGACCACTCATCTTGTCCCGTCTTGTAAGTCTGCCCTTCCAGAAGGCCCTGTCAGTGTGAAAACCAGACAGATGCCTCTTCCAACGGGCTGCCAGCCCTGAGGAGTATGAGCGTCCGGCTCCCTCCGGTCCTCTCGCGGCCTGATAGCTCATTTCCTGTGAGTGCGAGTACCCCCCTTCTCTGGGGGACCACAGGTTATTTCGGTTTCACCCCAAAGCACACCCTGGCAGCTGCCGGTTCGGGCAATCAGGAACACCACGTGCAGAGGTTTGTGGGAGTGAGTTTTCAGCTCCAGCGCCTGCGATGGTCAGATAAGGGCACGGTTAGCTTTGCAACAAACGTCCGGACTGCCTCCTCCAGAGGCTGTGCATTCTGTCACATCAGGTTTGCACAGCTGGACTTCTGCCACTGGCAGTGACCTGCATGGCTGTCCCTCACCCAAGAAGACCGTGAGCCCGGGGCCTGCCAAGCATTGAGCTCAGAGACAGGCTGAACTCGGGCTGCCCTGCCTGTGAGGTCCTTCCCTGGAAAAGCAGGCGGCAGCCACCGGACACCACGTGCTCGCCCTGTCACGTGATTGAGGGAGTCCGGGGGAGAGACCCTGCGGTTTGCATTCTGCCCCTTATTGTCCTGAGAAAAATGTCTCACCTTTCTCAGGGCCTCCCTCTGTCACAGAGGCCACAACCCATTCTGTAAGGTCATGAGTCAAATCAGCAAAGGGAAGACACTTAACCCAATGTAGGTAGTCAGTAAATGCTATTCTATTTCCTTTTAAAAAAAGAGAGAGAGAGAGAGAGAGAGAAAATATATATATAATGAATATATTATTGTTTTCGTAGAAGGGAGAGACAGAGAGGGAGAGAAACATCAATGATGAGAGAGAATCATGGATCGGCTGCCTCCTGCATGCCCCCTACTGGGGATCGAGCCTCCACCCAGGCATGTGCCCTGCAGTCTCTTGATTCAGAGGTCGAAGCTCAACCACTGAGTCACGCCGGCCGGGCTATTTCCTTTTTTATTATAAAGAGAGGGGGAACATTTGAGCATAAAAGCCAAACCACAGAAAAGTTTTAGGACCAAAGGTTTTATTGGAGAGCAATTCATCATCGGTTTCTTAGAAAAACGAAAGCTTAGGATCCATTTCATTATGTGGAACAACTGGACTGAACATGTGACTGAGCATGTGAAACCCTAAGTGAAAGCCCAGCTTTGTGGGAAAAGATCTACATCCACATCAGAGTCCCCCGTTAGGGAAGCAGCCGGCTCAGAACTTCTGTGAGAAAGCAGGTAACAGCCCTGGCTGGTGTGGCTCAGTGGATAGAACGTTGGCCTGCAGACTGAAGGGTCCCGGGTTCGATTCCGATCAAGAAGAGCACATGCCTGGGTTGCAGGCTTATTCCCCCAGAGTGGGGCGTTGGGGAGGCAGCCAATCCATGATTCCCTCTAATCATTGATGTTTCTATCTCCTTCTCCCTCTCCCTTCCTCTCTGATATCAATAAAAATATATTGTTTTAAAGAAAGAGAAAAGCAGAGAGTAAGAGCTCTGCTTGATGAAGCACTTCCTGTATCGATGTGATCCCAGGAGGCATTATTTTTTCCATAGCACAGAGAGAGACGCTGAGGCTCAGAGGAGGAGGCTGAGGCTCAGAGGGAGAGGCTGAGGCTCAGAGGAGGAGGCTG
>JAAGEH010000265.1:221444-286048 GCA_011751065.1 Lasiurus cinereus | reverse complement strand
CCATGAGGGACCAGTGCCAGCCTTGCTCGCCTGCGGAAGGCTCTTTCAAGACGTTTCAAAGGTTATTTATTTGCCTGGCCGGTATGGATCAGTGGTTGAGTGTCGACCTATGAATCAGGAGGTCGTGGTTCGATTACCAGTCAGGGCACAGGCCCAGGTTGAGGGCTTGATCCCCAGTGTGGGGCATGCAGGAGGCAGCCAATCAATGATTCTCTCTCATCATTGATGTTTCTCTCTCCCTCTCCCTTCCTCTCTGAATCAATAAAAATATATTTTAAAAATAATTTTTTCCTTTAAAGAATTTATCACAACCTTCAAAATAAGACTGTCTGTAATTAATTAACTGCTAATGATAGAGAGTGGATAAAATCGAACATTATTATACAAAGGTATGACAAGGTGAGGGCATGCCAATTTAGGAGATAATTCATTTGAAGTAGCCCTGAACGGGCAGCAGGCAACTCACTACTTTATGTCAAACACACTGAGTGGCCAGATGATGATGATCTCTGAACAAATAATAACCTGGCCACTCAGTGTATATCCTATATAATAAAAGGCTAATATGCAAATTGTCCCCTCAACCAGGAGTTCGAACAGCAGGCAGGCTGGCCAACCGCCCATGTCCTCTCCCACTGGCCAGGCTGACCAAACCCTACCCATGCATGAATTCATGCACTGGGCCTCTAACACACACACACACACACACACACACACACACACGTGTGTGTACACACACACACACTGAGTGGCCAGATTATGTGTTCAGAGATCATAATAGTCTGGCCATTCAGTGTATACTGTCTTTATAGCATAAAATCCAGATTCATCTAACAGCAGTGCTCACTTTTCATCAAACTATAAGTTCTTATTAATGGGAAAGTGTAACCTCAATACAAAGAGAGGTTGATATAATGATATAAAGGAAACTTAAAATATGCTAACACCAAGTTTGGGCAAAAATGAGGAAAAATGGCCAGAGTCATCGAGTATTAATGGAGCGTAAGCTGAGGACTGTCCCTCAAGGAAAATCTGGGAACGTGCATTTTAAAACGTTCTTAAATGCATACACCCATGACTCAGTACCTCCAAATCTGAAAATCCCTAGTATATAATCAGAAAGAAACAAAAATATGTATTAAAAGTTCTCAACAGAACAATATATATAAACAAAGAAAGGGAGGAAAGAAAAGGAGTACATGTCATTGACATTAAACTAAATGTGCTTTGTTTTTGCAGAATCCTGTTTTCAAATGCCTTTCTATATATTTTAATATGTTTCTATTGATTTCAGAGAGGAAGAGAGAGAAAGAGAGAGAGAGAGAGAGAGAGAGAGAGAGAAACATCCATGATGAGAGAGAATCATTGACTGGCTGCCACCTGCACGCCCCCTACTGGGGATCAAGCCCGCAACCTGGGGCATGTGCCCCGACTGGGAATCCAACTGGGACCTCCTAGTTCCTAGGTCGATGCTCAACCACCGAGCCACGCCTGCCGGCCGGGCGCCTTTCTCTATTGTGCACAAACACACACACAAACACACATACACAAACAAACAAACAAATAGACACACACACAAACACAGAGAACCCACCAAGAGCCAGGCGCTCAGCAAAGGGCTGGCTCTGCCGGGGTTCCTCGGGACGCTGGTCCCGGCCTCCCGGCCTTCTCTCTGGCTCAGACTCGGAGAGGCACTGAAGCTGCTGCGGGGAAGGGAGCGGAGGAGAGAGAGGGACCGCCTGGAGTGGGACACACGACAACGGCCGGCGTCAAAGCGGTCAGAGCAAACATCAGTGGAGGGAGAGAGGCAGGGAATGCCTCAGAGCCAGCAATGACAACGCCTGGGGTTGGCTGGGGGGATTGGGGAGGGTGGGTGAGAGGCAGGTATGTCAAGGCTGTATCTCAGTCACGCTGGTTCAGGGAGGGTCGGTAAATGGGCTGGAAATGGGCCGCTCTCTTCACTGCGGGCTGATGGACAGCAAGTGGGAAAGCCGAAACAGCGGCTGGATTACAGACCGGGAGAGAAAGTGTGGAAAGACAAATCTGTTTTTATAGGTTTTTTATCAATGCTCACCCAAGCACAGTTTTCCATTGATTTTTAGGGAAAGTGGGAGAGAGAGGGAGAGACAGAGAGAAACATCAATGTGAGAGAAACACACTAATTGGATGCCTCCTACACAAGCCCTGCCCAGAACCCGGGCCGGGGAGGGGCCTGCGACGGAGGTGCGTGCCCTTGATCGGAATTGTGCCTGGTGCCCTTCAGTCTGCAGGCCGACGCTCTATCCACTGAGCCACACTGGCCAGGGCTGGAGAGACAAATTTGAATGAACGTGTAAGAGAAGCGAACAGATCACCCCAGGGGAACGTGTGTGATAGTGGGGAGAGTCAGAGAAACCCTGGTGCTGTAAACGCCCACTGCCTGGCACACAGCGGCTGCCGGTTAACAAGTACATAACTTTGTCATTCTTGTTGTCGCTCAAGGCGTGAAATAATTTAACTAATAAGAGAAGGAAGAGACACAGAGGCTGATCTTTCCAATGAACTGGTAGACGTGCAAACCAGCAATGCCCACTCCCTGTGTGACAAACAAAGCTGCGGGAATAAAATTCAACGTCTCCTACAACAGTTCATTGGTCTTTACCATACATCGAGCGGCCTAAGCCTGGAAGATATTATTCTTATTTTCATCACAATTGAAGCTAAAAAGTGTTTTGACCAAGTCTGCAAGGACACAATGCATATCGGTAGGCCATTAGCAAGCCTCCAGCGGGGATTGGTAAAGCAGCAGTTTGATTCATTTCGCTGGCACCGGAGGAGAGGAGGCGGGTAAAGGTGGGGGATTTGCTCCTGGGACCGGGAGGCAAAAGTCACAGCGTCTGAAGGCACTGTGCACGCTGAGGCCACTGCAGGTCACGGTGAAGACGGCAGAGTTCCGCTTCCCCGAAGCCAGCAGCGCCCCTCAGAGACCCTTGCGGGGTTCCAGAACGGACTCTTTTCCTGCTGGGCTTCCAGACCCCGGGGCCTGGCTCCTGTCTCTGCTGACAAGGCAGGTTGGTACCCATAATCTGGGTCCACGATGGATGCCCTGAAATTCCTCTCCGATATTCAGGCTGCTGATGGGAATTTTGCTTGGAATTTGACATGCAGTACAGGCCCTCTTACGTCCGAGCGCCGCTCTGGAGTGCTCTGGATTCTCTGGATTGCATTAAGGGGCGTTGTAACATGTCGGGAAGGCACATATTCTTAATGCAGGCAATGATTCTTTTTTTTCATCCATCAACTACCCACTCATTCCCCGACACTTTTGCCTGTACGGTATGAGCCTCTCTCTGCCCACCTGAAGACTGTGGGGTTAGGGGGAGGGGGAGGAGCCATCTCTTCGTCCAATCAACCAGCCTGCCCCAGGGACCCCTCAGGAGTTAGGTTACAGGGACTTGAAAGCATTTGGGTTCTAAGGGAGAGCCCCCATTTTTATAGAGTGAGAAGGGCCCACTGGCTCGCAGTGCAGACTCCCCGCGTTTTTCCGGACAGAGTATAGCCTCGCCTCTCGGCATAGCATTCACTCTCAGGGAGGGGACCTCAAGTACAACATGGAACAAAGTCATGGTCATCCCATCACCCTTTGGGGGAAGCAGCTTGAAGCTGGAGTGCTGTCACTGACAGTTCTCCGGGGGTTCTGGCCACGGGGAAAGGTGCTCGGATTTGGGGACCCCCCCCCTCTCAATTATTCAACTAAAAATCACGAGATATTTATCCAGGAAGCTATGGGGTTAGCTTCCCTAAGAGCTATGGGGATATTCCCTAAGAGCATCTGTTCCCCCTTTTATCCAGTTCTTTTGTTTTTTTTTAATCCTCAACCAAGGATATTTTCCCAGTGATTTTTAGAGAGTGGAAGGAAGTGGGGGAGACTCACAGAGAAAGAATCATTGGTGTGAGAGAGACACACAGATCGGTTGCCTCCCGAATGCGCCCCAACCTGGGCCAGGGACCCGAGCCTGTAATCCAGGGCTTTTCATTTAGTTCCTGGTCCAGCATGCCACCCTGGAACATGGCCTGAACGAGCGCAGGTTCTGCCGGCCTCTGGGACTGCGGCCCCTGTGAAAGGGAAAACGTCCTTCAAGCATCCACACTGCAAGGTGCGAGGCCAGGGGGAGAACCCCCGAAGAAGCCCCCTGAGAAAGGTCCGGAAGCTCTCAGACACCAGACACGCATGTGAAGAAGGCATCCGGGAAGAGGAGGGAGCATCCAGCTGATGCCAAGTGTTGATCACCAACGGCCACCCCCCAGAGCCAGCGCGGCACCCTGACTCGCAAAATCCTGAGCGAGCGACGATGAGAACTTCAACCCCCTGACCTTGAAGGCACGAAGGTCATTAACATCATGGGCATGTTGCAAAACACATCCAGGAAGTCGTTGGGAAGCCAGCTGCTAAAGAGAAGGGTGGGGCAGAAGAGCATCGTGCAAGGGGAAAATTCTTGGTGTGTCCTGATAAATGATCTTTTGGAAAAGGTGGGCATTGCCAACTCTCCCAGATGGCGCAGTGACACACACTGGTTGGTGGGGAGACATGGTCGTATCGGGGGGAATGTGGATGGTGGGCAGCAGAGAGGAAAGGCTACAGGAAGGCAGAACCACTTAGATTTTCCCTCGACACTGACCATTCAAGAATGGTGAGCTGGTCGGTGTGGCTTAGGGGTTGAGCATCAACCTGTGAACCAGGAGGTCAGGGTTCGATTCCAGATCAGGGTGCATGCACGGGTTGCGGGCTCCATCCCCAGTGTGGGGCCTGCAGGAGGCAGCCAACCAATGATTCTCTCTGATCATTGATGTTTCTTTCTCTCTCCCTCTCCCTTCCTCTCTGAAATCAATACAAATATATTTTTAAAATATATTTTATTGATTTTTTATAGAGAGGAAAGGAGAGGAATAGAGAGCCAGAAACATCAATGAGAGAGAGACATCGATAAACTGTCTCCTGCATGCCCCCTACTGGGGATATGCTCAAAATCAAGATACATGCCCCTTGACTGGAATGGAACCTGGGACCTTTCAGTCCCCAGGCCAACGCTCTATCCACTGAGCCCAACCGGCTTCGGCTATTTTTTTTTTTTTAAAGAATGATAAAGACAGACGTATGAAAGTATCCTGTCAGAGAAAGGAGCAGACACCCTCGGGAACATTTAGTGATTACACCTCTTTTATTGGAAGGAGGGAGCTAGATAAACAATGGTTACAGACGATTCCAGAAGGCCTCACCATTATCTAAGGCAGCAAACACAGAGAGAAGCAGCAGTTATGGGGGCGAGGTGTGGCTGGTGAGTTTGGTTTTTGTTGTGTTGAATTTGGGTGCCTGTGGGACTTGGAATGATTGTGGTCGAAGTGATTGTACTGTGCTTTTATTCCACAATAACTTCCACCTTTCTCTCCGATTTCTCTCAGATTCCTAACTGAGATGCTGGTTGCTGCTGTATTCCCACTAACAGCGCCGTACAGAGTCTTACATTATACTGGCCCTAACAGCCCACCAACCCACTTTTCCACGGGGTATTTTTGACGATCTCTAATTACAGGCATAAGATCCAAGTAATGGCCGGGTTACATTTTCTGCTAGACAAATTATGTACGTAATTATAGGCACACGTTCCCTGAGATAGTGGAGCGTCTGATGCTGCCACAGAGAAGATAACTGTCAATCTCTGCACTGTAATTAAGCCTCAATGGGAAGCCTAATCATTTTTCAAATGAGCAAACGCGATAGCCGGTCTTGATCGGCTGCGTCATGGCGGCAAATAAAAGGGATTTTCTGCGCAGGTTAATTAGTCATCTCTGAATGTCACCACCGCAGGAAACCTCACATTAGATCTAAACACTAGAGCTCATCAGCAGCGCCCTGTTGAAACTCAGTATGATTTTTACCTGGCTTCACGGTGGAATTCGAGCTTTGCACAGTTCTTCCCGCCCTGAATCTTTCTTTTCATAGAGATTCATATCAAGTCATTCAAATTTTCTACCCATTCATCCCAGTACAGGCAGGAGAGAATGGGAGAACAAGGATATGGAGTGAGACAGAACTGGGATCAGATGCCACCCAGCTGCATTCTTACTGGTGAACATGTGGACAATGGGGTAACACCTCTCTCCATTTCAGCAGTTCATCCACGTGATTCATCTCATTTTGATGCATTTCCCAGCAAAATGCAGACACCAGTTTTGCAACAGACCTATCATTGAAACAGGTCAGTGTTTGTTTACCGTTGTTCTTTAGGTGTGAACTTTATACGCAAGGAAGTGCACAAAATATCTAAACAATTGCTGACTTTGGACTTTGTGCACCTTGAACTTCTATCAAGATACGGGACGTTAAGACAGCTCCATAAGAGAATGTATAGGTGATCTGCTTAATTCTTCCATTCCAAAGATAAGAAACTAGAGGCCAAGAGCACTCAAGTGATGTTTCTAGTGTCGAAGACCTACAAAGAGCTAGAGCAGGCCAAGTCAAGGGTTTCTAAATACCTCCCATGACCATAAACAAAACGTCGACTAGGTATTCTGTCTGCAAAAAGGATTCATTACTGAAAAAGAAAGGACTGCAGTCCGGTACCTGCAGCCATGGCAAGCTATGTGCAAGAGGAGAGAGCAAGAAGAAGGAAGTTCCTCGTGGAGGGCAGAGGAAGTTACGAGGCGGGGCTGGTATAGCCATAGAGTTCGTCCAGCCGGGCTTTTGCCACCCACCTAGCTGTGAGAGCTCCCCCTACTGGCCCTTCCAATTTCTGCTCTGGTTAAGGTCCCGTCATCAAATCTGACATACAGATGGCCAACCCTAGCACTGGGCCTGATTGGTTCCTGGTTGACAATCACTAGTTGGGCAGCCCGGTTTGGGGGTCACCTGTCACAGTATTCTGTTTCCACCTGAACGCTCATGTTCGATCAGCCAGCTATCCCCCTGAAATGATCAGACCTCCTTTGCCTTTGCCAAATACTTCTTCCTTTTCAAGTCTCCCAACACCTGTTTGGCAGGGGCCGAAGGCCTTTGACAAAACTGGCCCCTGGTTTATGGCATGGACTCACTGCTCTGTCTGCTTTTGTGTCCACTGCAACTGGCAGGGTGCTCTGCCTCAAGAATCAGCCTGTCGTGTTTGCTAACTTTGTTTTTATTTTCTGTGAAAAGAGCTATTGGGCTCAGGACTGGCCACATGCAACTACTGCAAATACAGTGAGTAGCCAGATTAGTATGATCTCTGAACACATAATCATCTGGCCACTCAGTGTGTGTGTGTGTGTGTGTGTGTGTGTGTGTGGCCCAGTGCATGAATTCGTGCATGGGTGGGGTCCAGCCAGCCTGGCCAGGGGGAGGAGACATGGATGGCTGGCCAGCCTATCTGCTGGTTGAACTCCTGGTTGAGGGGACAATTTGCATATTAGTCTTTTATATTATACTAGAGGCCTGGTACACAAAATCTGTGCATGGGGTGGGGGAGTCCTTCAGCCTAGCCTGCTCCCTCTCCAATCTAGGTCCCCTTGAGGGATGTCCAACTACCCATTTAGGCCCGATCTACCTGGCCCGATCCAGATAGGATCAGGCCTAAACGGGCAGTCAGACATCCCTCTCACAATCCAGGACTGTTGGCTCCCAACTGCTCACCTGCCTGCCTTCCTGATTGCCCCTAAATGCTTCTGCCTGCCAGTCTGATCACTCCCTAACCTGGTTGATGCCTAACTTCTTCCCTGCCAGTCTGTTTGCCCCTAACTGCCCTCCCCTGTGGGCCTGGTCACCACTAACTGCCCTCCCCTGCAGGTCTGCCTGCCCTCCCCCAACCGCTCTTCCCTGCATGCCTGGTCATCCCCAACTTCCCTCCTCTGCTGGCCTGGTCATCCCTAACTGACCTCCCCTGCAGGCTTGATCACCCCCAACTGCCCTCCCTTGCAGGCCTGGTTCCTGCCAACTGCCCTCCCTGCTGGCCATCTTGTGGTGGCCATCTTGTGTCCACATGGGGGCAGAATCTTTTGACCACATTGGGGCAGTCATCTTGTGTGTTGGAGTGATGGTTAATCTGCATATTATTCTTTTATTAAATAGGATAGAGGCCTGGTGCATGGGTGGGAGCCAGCTGGTTTGCCCTGAAGGGTGTCCTGGATCAGGGTGGGTGTTCCCTTGGGGCATGAGATGGCCTGGGCTAGAGGCCTGTGGTAGTTTGCAGGCTGGTCACACCCCCAGTGACCCAAGCAGAGGCCCTGGTGTCTGGGATTTATTTGTCTTCTACAATTGGAACTTTGTAGCCTGGAGCGGAGCCTAGCCTCCTGCTTGCACAGCCATTGAAACTTTGTTGCCTTAAGCAGACGCCTGTGCTGGCCAGGGTTTGCGAAAAGCTTGGCTTCCTCCATCACCAGGGGCAACCCAAGCCTCCCTCCTGCTCTCTCTGTGGCGGTAGCCACCTTGGTTGGGTTAAGTTGCATACTCGCTCTGATTGGCTGGTGGGTGTGGCTGGTGGGCATGGCATGTGGATGTAGCAGGGATATAGTCAATTTGCATATTACCTTTTTATTAGATTGGATAGGATAGGATATAATACACTGAGTGGCCAGGTTATTATGTGTTCAGAGATCATAATAATCTGGCCACTCAGTGTATATTCTCTGTGTAACTGTGTCTTTTCTTTGCCATAATAAAGGCGATAAACCAGCGCGTAGGTTAGGTAGCACCTCCATACCAAAAATGAAATGGAACACTATTTCTGCCAAGAAAAGAAAACATCTTTGGAAGGCAAGGTGCGACATTGCTTCTGTGTTTTCCTAGTTGGGGGCCTGGTAAACACAAGGGTGGAGCCCCCTGGGGTTGACACCTGGGGAGATAAGGATCTGAGCGCCGGGAATAAACAGGGAAGAGAAAGATGTGGCTGTGAGAGAACGATGAGGCACACTGCGGAGCCTGCCAACAAAGCAGCCGGGAGAGGGCACTTGCCGAAGGGCTGTGTCACGTGTGGGAAGCCGCTAATTGCAACTTAAATAATGGCGCTCTCCGTCCCTCCCGAAAGACAGGCCGGGTATTCCGTGGGAGGCATTTCAAAGCTGCCACGCTGCCAGAATGTCTCGCCCGAGGGGACGGGCATCCTCCATCCTGGTGGGGGGAGAGTCGGTGGAAACAGCTTCTACTGAGCATTGGCCCTGGTGTCCCAGGGGGTCAGTGGGGACGCGGGCCGAGACTGAAATGAAGGTCCAGGCTCTCCTTGCGGGGAAAAGGCTCTGCTGGGCGTCCTTCAGAAAAAAAAGGAAAACGTAAGAAACCTCAGTCTGCGCTTCCGGCAGAGATCACGCCTCACTTCCCCGGCTGACATCCCCGCACGCCGGCCCGGCCCTCTGGTTACAAAGAATGAGTAGGTCTTCCTCTGCAGCTACCGATGAGCAAGTGTGTGAGAGAAGCCGGGCTCTCAGCTCTCAGCTCTGGACCAGAGCCGGAGCCAAACAAGGGCAGAGTCCCTGAAGTGGGACGGCGGGCTAGCTCCCTGCGTCTCACTGTGAACCCCAGACCTGTGAAGGTGTGGCCCCATGGGGACTGGAGCAACCGGTTGAGCAAGACTCCGGGGAGACCTGCTGGGCCAGAGGAGAGCGATGGGAGAGGGAATGGGCAGCCCTGGACGGCGGGGACGAAGGGTTATGGGAGGGGCATCGAGCCCGGGGCCAGGGACTCACTGTGTCCCGTATTCAGTAAACACACAGACGCGTTTTGTAAGCCAGTTGCAGGGACATTGCTAAATCCCGGGGCCATGCAAAACCGATTTCACAAGGTAATTAGTGCATTGTTTTCCTCCAGAACCCAGTTTGGCGAAACTCCGTTCTGCGGAGAGACGTGGTATTAGCAGCAGAGAGGTGTCCACATGATACTACGGATGCACAGCATGGAGCTACCGACCAGCCAAGCGGAGGCTTCTGAAAGGACTTACGCAAGCAAAGTGACCCCGGAGGACCATTATCCTGAACGCTGGTTACATAAGATGTTGGGATAGGCCTGTGCTGAGGGGAGGGAAATACCCCGAACTGTTATTGTAGCAGTTCAGGCTCCAGTGGGGCGATGTTAGGAAAAGTAATATTCGGCATGTGGCACAGACTACGTGAGGTTTCCAGGAGAACGCTGCTTTCCGGTCCCTCCCTTGCAGGGCTCGCCCCCTCTCGTGGGCTGTGAGCACCTCAGAATCCAAGGTGCTCACAGCCATGGTCCTGGTTCCATCAATCCATGCTCACTCAACAACTACTTTTTTAAATGTATATATTTAAATATATGTTATTGATTTTTACAGAGAGGAAGGGAGAGGAATAGAGAGAAACATCATGAGAGAGAAACATCATACCCCACTGAGGATGTGCCTGCAACCAAGGTACATGCCCTTGACTGGGAATCGAACCCGGGACCCTTCAGTCCACAGGCCAAACCAGTTAGGGCTAACATATATTTGTACTGATTTCAGAGAGGAAGGGAGAGGGAGAGACAGATAGAAACATCAATGATGAGAGAGAATCATGGATCGGCTGCTTCCAGCACGTCCCCTACTGGGGATCGAGCCCACAACCCGGGCATATGCCCTGACCAGGAATCGAACCGTGACCTCGGGGTTCATAAGTCAATACTCAACCACTGAGCCACACCAGCCGGGCTCAACCACCATTTATTAATCATTTACTGTGTTCCAGGACCCGGTCTAAGAATGACCAGGGCAGAAGTAGATAATAGGACTCTGTGCAATAGATAAACACAGTTAAATGTCTGTGTCCCTCCCTAAAATGTTCCCCTCCACTGACCAAAGCCTGGCTCTGGTGTGACATCCCACTGGGGATCGCCAGGATGAAGTGGAGAGGGCGTGGCCTCACCACACCAGGGGTCTCACAAGTGAGAGTGGGCAGGTGGCCAGGAAGGTGGACGCCAGGACTGCTGGACCTGCTCCGGAGGGCTGACTGGGGACGCTGGGAGGATGCCCGGAGAGGCTGCCGGCCCAGGACACGCTGGCAGGACCTGTGCAACCGGCCAGCTTTCCCGCTCCTTCCCTCCCGCCCCCGCCCACAGAGCTGTCCCTCCTGTCAGTGCCAGCCCACCACCGGCGGGCGTGTCTAGGTCTAGCTCTCTGCTTCCTCTGCGGGCTTAACCCTCCACAGGGCTTCTCGCTGAGGGGGAGGTATTCATCAAAGAGTAGCGGATACAGGAAATGCCCTGTTTCCAGACGGAAGGAAGAGAGGCAGCCACTTGGAGGAGGGTCTAGAAGTTGGGCAGCAAGCTTTTTTTTTTAATTTTTTTATTAATGTGTTACATGTATACATATCTTCTCATTGCCCCCCTCCAGGCATACCCTAACCCCCCAGTGTCTTTCGTCCATTGGTTCTGCTTATATGCATGCATACAAGTCCTTTGGTTGATCTCTTATCTACCCCGCCTCGCCTTAACCTTCCTGCTGTAATTAGACAGTCTTTTTTTTTAAATATATTTTATTGATTTTTTACAGAGAGGAAGGGAGAGAGATAGAAAGTCAGAAACATCGATGAGAGAGAGACATCGATCAGCCGCCTCCTGCATGCCCTGCACTGGAGATGTGCCCGCAAGCAAGGTACATGCCCCCGACTGGAATCGAACCTGGGACCTTTCAGTCTGCAGACCGATGCTCTATCCACTGAGCCAAACCGGTATCGGCAAATTTGACAGTCTTTTTTATGCTTTACTACCTCTGTATGTATCCTTTTGTTCATCAGTTTACAATGTTCTTTATTTTCCACAAATGAGTGAGATCATGTGGTGTTTCTCCTTCATTGACTGGCTTATATCTCTTAGCATAAGGCTCTCCAGTTCCATCCAGGATGCTGCCAATGGTAAGAATTCCTTCTTTTTAATGGCAGCATAGAATTCCATTGTGTAGATGTACCATAGTTTTCTGATCCCGTCATCTGCTGACGGGCACCTAGGCTGTTTCCAAATTGTGGCTATTGTAAATTGTGCTGCTATGAACACAGGGGTGCATAAATCCTTTCTGATTGGTGTTTCTAATTTCTTAGAATAAATTCCTAAGAGTGGGATTGCTGGGTCAAATGGGAGATCCATTTTTAGTTTTTTGAGGAAACTCCACACTGTTCTCCACAGTGGCTGCACCAGTCTGCATTCCCACCAACAGTGCACAAGGTTCCTTTTTCTCCGCATCCTCGCCAACACTTGTCGTTTGTTGATTTGTTGATTGCCATTCTGACAGGTGTGAGATGATATCGCATTGTCGTTTTGATTTGCATCTCTCGGATAATTAGTGACTTTGAACATGTTTTCATGTGTCTCTTGGCCTTCCTTCTGTCATCTTTCAAAAAGGTTCTATTTAGGTCCGTTGCCCTTTTTTTTTTTATTGGATCATTTATCTTCTTTTTATTAAGTTGACTATAGATGTTGGAGATTAAACCTTTATCAGTGATAACATTTGCAAATATGCTCTCCCATACAGTGGGCTTTCTTGTTTTGTTGATGGTTTCTTTTGTTGTGCAAAATCTCTTTATTTTGACGTAGTCCCATTTGTTTATTTTTTGGGCAGCAAACTTTCACTGAGCCCTCGCCAGCTCCCCGCTCTGCACTGTGCCCTGGACATTGGCACCCTGGGCAGGAAAACACCTGGTACCCCCATGGCATCAAAAAAATAAAAGTTTTCAGTGTGTAGAATGGAGTAAAACTTAGGCCAATAAAAAATATATTCATTACGGAAGAAAACAAAATTTAAATCTGCAGTTCACTGAAATACCCACTGAAAAGAAAGGCCTCCAACCTCAGCATAATCCCTGGTGACCTACATGCTGTCCATGTGCCCTCGATCAGGTGACCCGCTGGGGCCCAGGGAGCGGCCTCCCCTCGCCAGGCTTAACTCTCATAATTGGGGAGCCGACCAGGGGAGTCTCTGTATTCATCTGCATGCATTTGCATATTGAGGTCAAAACTTACATCTGTAAACTGAGAAGAAAGAAATTAATTGGCACAATTTCCTGCAGGCCTCTTTGGCTTGAAGAAGAAAAAAATAGTAGTTTCGGCTCAATTTAAGTGTGCATTGGTGTTCTTCCCCAGGTCAAGTCTGGCTGGATTCAGGAAGCCCTGGTCTGCTCACATATGCACAAATCATCCTCTCTGCCAGCACATGTCCTAGGGCCCGTCTGCTGCATGCACTCCAAGCTGAGGCACTGGGGAGGGGGGCATTGCACCTGGCCGAACTCCAAGGCGGTGGAGGAAGTGCTGGGAGCCCTTTGCTAAGCAAGGCTTCCGTTTTAGCAGAGTGAGCGCGCACCGGTTCCCACCTGAATGACGTGTCTTCCGCCCGGTGCTGGGCTCGCTCATGAGGCAGTCCATAAGTACCTTTTTAAAACTGTTTATTTTCATTGATTTTAGAGAGAGAGTAGGGGAGCGGGAGAGAGAGAAACAAACATCGATGAAAGAGAAACATCCACTGGCTGCCTCTCGCACGCCCCCTACTGGGAATCAAGCCCATAACTTTGGCATGTTTCCTGACTGGGAATTGAATGGATGACCTCCTGTTTCATGGGTGGATGCTCAACCACTGAGCCACACTGGCTGGGCCCTAAGTACTTATGAATGTGGACAAGATGGGAGAAGTAAAAAGCCCAGGTGACTAGGGTTTTATTCATGAACCTGCAGTTCATTTGGTCTTAAAATATTCCCCAGTAAAGGTCTTGGCCATTCATGCATGTCTTTTTTAAAAAATATATTTTTATTGATTTTTTTACAGAGAGGAAATGAGAGGTATAGAGAGTTGGAAACATTGATCAGCTGCCTCCTGCACACCCCCTACTGGGGATGTACCCGTAACCAAGGTGCATGCCCTTGACCGGAATCGAACCTGGGACCTTTCAGTCTGCAGGCTGATGCTCTACCCACTGAGCCAAACCGGTTAGGGCCATGCATATATGTCTTAATCTTTCCACAGCCCTTCGCAGTGTCAAGTTACAGAAAGGCGAGTGCTGTGGCGTCCTGCAGAGGAAATGTCTCAAATGAGAGGTCACCGCCCAAGATGCTTAGGGACCCTAAGCCTCATCAGCCCGTCCGACCTGGCTTTTCCAGATGGTGCGTGGATGTGAGAATTTTTATAAGCCCTGCTGGTCCAAATATTAAAGAACTTTAATTTTTTCTTGTTATAAAATGCTGATGCTCCAGCCATTAAAAATAGTGCAATATGAAAACTTGCTGATCTGCTTTTTGTCACGAGAAGAAAACAATGTGTTTGGCAAACATCATTGATTTTCCAGCAAAATGAGCGATAAATTCTTAGAAAAGTTCCAAGTTCAACCCCACCTGCCTAATGTTTCCAGCAGATCCTGCACATTCAGCTCAGAATCTGGAAACATTTATAATTTGTAGTTCTTAATGAGCTGATGGAAAGAGGAAGGAAGATGTTGATAATTTCTACCTTTTACAAGCTCTAGGTATAGCCACCACTCTTAAGTAATTAAGAACAAAATATTTAAACACTTGGCCTCGATCTGCCCAGCCAGAAAGTAGGTGGACCAAATTAATTGCTTCTCCAAGTATCTTAACAAGGAAGGATGGTAACAATAAACTCCTCTTTCTTAATGTTAGCATTTCCTACAGGTCAGGAATTATGCTAACATTCCTATTTGCATGAGCTCATTTGCCTCTTACTACAAGTCTAAAACATGTTCTACAACCTTCACTTTACAGGTAAAAAAACAAGACTGAGGCTTTTAGAGAATAAAAAACATCGCCAAGTCAATCAAATAGATGTAAGATAAAAATTTAAGTCTATTTCACTTCAAAATTAGTGTTCATGAACACTTTAAGTAAAATCTAGACTCTCAAATTAAAATCATTATTTCCCTTCTTACAAGACCTCAATATAATCACATATTAGCAATTAAATACTGATAGCATACACACACATATACACACATACACACACACACAGTTTACTTTCAACCTCAACTGTCTACTCTGGTTATTTCTAAGACCCAGAATAGATTTTTTCCATGTGATTCTGGATAGATGGATCAATTTCATAGCCCAGGAGGGGAAAGAAAAAAAAGAAAGATAACCCTAACATGACTTTAAAAAAATTAAGATGTCCAGTTAAATAATAAAAATTAAAACTTGTTTCATACTTAAAACTTCTCCTCCCCCTACCAAGGACCAAATTTAGCTTCTGGGGTAGAAACTATTTACAAAAAGGACACAGAATTTTAAATATAAAATTAAGCACAAAAATGAATAAAAATTGTAACCTCATCTCTTGGCTGGCATGGCTCAGTGGTTGAACGTCCACTTATGAACCACGAGGTCACGGTTTGATTCCTGGGTTGTGGGCTTGATCCCCAGTGTGGGGCGTGCAGGAGCCAGCCGATCCATGATTCTCTCTCATCATTGAAGTTTCTATATTGCTTCCCTCCCTTCCTCTCTAAAATTGATTAAAAAGTATTTTTAAAAGGACATTTAAAAAAATATATTTTATTGTTTTTTTATAGAAAGGAAGGGAGATGGATAGAAATCAGAAACATCAATGAGAGAGACATCGATCAGCTGCCTCCTGCACACCCCCCACTGAGAATGTGCCAGCAACCAAGTACACGCTCTTGACCAGAATCGAAACCGGGACCCCTCAGTCCACAGGCTGACGCTCTATACACTGAGCCAAACCGGTTTCGGCTAAAAGGGCATTTTTTTAAAAAGGGAATTCCTCCTAGTTATTCCTTCACAAATGTGCGAAAACTTGTAAACTATTGTGATCTCCTCAAGGTGGTGAAGGCGTATGCTCCCGGTACTCATTCCCCGAGGAAATATCAAATAAACAGCTGGCAACTCCCAGCTTTACGGAGCTCTGGAAATGATCAGAGGTCCCTAACAACCACGCAGCCATCCGAGCAAGAAGAAGTTGCATGCAGCCCGTCCAGAGTGGCTCTGTTGGCTGGGCATCGTCTGTGCATGGAAAGGTTGCCAGCTCGATTCCCAATCACGGCCCGTTTCCTGGGCTCCAGGTTTGAACCCCAGCTGGGGTGCGTACAGAAGGCAACCTATTGATGTTTCTCTAGCACATCAATGTTTCTCCTTCCCTCCCGCTCTCTAAGTATGTCCTTGGGTGAGGAGGAGGAGGAGGAGGAGGAGGAGGAGGAGGAGGAGGAGGAAGAGGAAGAAGGAGAAGAAGGAGAAGGAGAAGGAGAAGGAGGAGGAGGAGGAGGAGGAGGAAGAAGAAGAAGAAGAAGAAGAAGAAGAAGAAGAAGAAGAAGAAGAAGAAGAAATTGCATTCAAAATGGTAAGAAACCACATGGCATTTTTATTCATCCCTGCCCCATCTCTTGCTTGGTACGGCATGGCCAGGAAGAAGTGGCTCAATTCTCAGTGTCTTCCCTGGATTGAACAAGATCTTTCATTCTTGATCTCTGTAGCTTCAGGCCAACTTGGGAGGGAAACGCCTATCTCACATCTCACCACAGAGTGCAAAGTGTTAGAATAGGGAGAAAACTACCAGTGGGTCAAAACCACTCATTACATGTCAGTAAATCCGTAACGCTGGTGTCAAGAGGGGCTGAGATGGACTCTACATTCAGAGAAGGCCGGCCCTCCTTCAGAGCACAAGATTTCATGTGGCCACCACCGCCCACATCCTTCTCCATCATAAAACAGCGATAACTTCCTGGGTTGAGCAAAATGAGTGTAAACAATTCTGGACCCCAAAGCAGCGTCATCATTCCAAGACTTGCAAAATAATGAGAGAGAGAGAGAGAGAGAAAGTATTGGCAGGAGAAAGCTTGTAACATGAATCCCTCCTGCCAGCTGTGCGCTCCTCTGCACGTACCACTGCAGTGAACCTCCCCAAGGTGGGTCAAGAGAGATGGGACCCCTGTTCTTGCACCTCCGACCCCCGACCCCCCTCCAAAGACTGTAAGGGGAAAACAAAACACAGGGACAAGTCTTTCCTTAAAATAGAGTCTAGCTACTTCAAGCACTAAATATTTTGAAAGTACTTGACGTAGTATTCGCATCTGGAAACTGGCTCCTCGCCATAAGAACTGCAGTATTTTAAAAATAGAACCGTCGAAAACAAAGGATGTGCAAACTGACAGCAAATATTTATGTCTCCTTGAAGGCCATCTCCAACACAGCGGAGAATAAATCAATATTTGGTTGTTTGAGATTTGAAATGTGCGAGGAAGGGCTCGAGGCTAGAGAAGGGTGGCTTCTGCATACATTTAAAGCGACCGAGAACCTTCCAGGGGAACAGACTCAGCAGCGGAGAAATGAGGGCCACTTGGGCCAAGGAAAGCTGGCGCCGGCCGCTGCTGACAGCGGTTCGCAGCCTGGGCCGCCGCTGTAAAAACTTATGGGTCTTCACGCATGCTGGATCCCGCTCCAGAGAGGCTCGCATGGGGTCTAGCCCGAGGCCTGGCACCAGCAGCTGGGAGCGGACCTCCATTTCCTGCTTGCATCTTAACATATAAAGAGATCAGATGCAAATTAGGTAGGGACTCCGTAACGGGTCACGACCAGATAGGAGGAGACTGTGTGCAGGTGAGGCCCTGAGCAGAGACGGAGACAAGCAGGGAGCCTGCCTGAGCCAGCGGGGGGCGGACACAGGCAAGGGGGCCGGAAGCCGCTGCAAGTCAGGTGCAGGTCCACCCCCCTCACCCCCACGGGGTGCCTCCTAGCACGGCAGGAGGTGGGGAGCCTCCTCGTGTGCCGGGCCTCTAGTAACTGGATAACTGGACGAATGGTAATTCCATCCCTGGAGCTAGATACACTGATGGATAGAAGTTCGGTTCTGGGAAACGGGAGGAGAATGACAAACTTTGTTTCAGTCTGTTCAGCTTAGTTTAGTTTAATATGACTGACATGTCAAGAGAGAAGATGGTTATGTGGATCTGGTGTCTACAGGAGCAATGCTCCTTACAAATTATCTGTGTGGTGGGGGTAAACCAAGGCATGAGAATAATGAGCTTGCTCACCTAACAGAGAGTGAAGGCATGGTTCTCATCTTGGGGTGATGTGGCCTCCCCTCCTGGGATATCTGGCAATGTCTGAAGACTTTTTTTGATGGTCATGATGTAGGGGATGCATCTCGTGGGTAGAGGTCAAGTATTCTGCTAAACATCCCGAAATGCACAGGATATTTTTCCATTGACTTTTAGAGAGAGTGGAAGGCAGGGGGAGAGACAGAGAGGGAAACATCCATTAGAGAGAGACATATCAATTGGCTGCCTCCTGCACATGCCTTGACCAGTGCCGGGGATCAAGCCTGCAACGGAGGTACAGGCCCTTGATCGGAACCAAACCCAGGACCCTTCAGTCTGTGGGCTGATGCTCTATCCACTGAACCAAACCAGCCAGGGCTGACCCTTCCTTTTATAATGCCAGGTTCCGCAGGGGCCAGACAATGGCCACCGATACGGTCTCCAGGGCCAGCAGACATTGGTTTAAAACGAACAAGAAGACCGAATGAGATAATCAAAGCAAGTCCCCAAGCGTGCAGCCAGAGGCAGAGTTCGCTGGAAGCCTGGGCAGGGGAAAGAGGCAGGGGGTCCTAAGGCCCCGGGCAGGATTCTGGAGGAAGAGGCGGAAGACGGGTTGGAGCTGAGAATATGTAGGAAGGCGGCTGCAAGCTGCTCCTACGATAAGCAGGCTGTTGCACAGCAGATCTTGTTCAATCTGGAGATGATGAGATTAGGCTGCTGTTTCCTTCCTGCCTGCCAGGGGGATGCCCGGCGAGATGGGCTCCTGCATCTTCTCAGGATGCGTGATTCTGCACAGGTCCTGCCTGAACCACTGACAACTCAAGTTAAAACTCAGAGTGGTGAGGGAAGGCCGTTTGATGTTAGGAAAACGAACACATGTGCTGTATCAGTGAAAAGTGGATTTCTTACAGCTGAATGTATTTTCTGGTTTTATTTAAAACTAGAGGCCTGATGCATGAAGGTTTGTGTAAGAATGGGCCTTCCTTCTTCTGGCTGCCGGCACCACCTTCGCTCTGGCTGGAGCCACCTTTTCGCTCTGCCCAGAGCTGCCTTTCTGCCTTCCCACGCTGCCCAGAGGCCTGGAGTGGCTGGAAGGGAGCAGAACACCCCCCGGGCCACTCGGTGCCTGTGTATGAAAATTAACCTCCCATCTTTTTTTTTTTTTGGATTGATTTGCATACTCACTCCTGATTGGCTGGTGGGCTGTCACGTGTACAGTCAATTAGCATGTTGGTCTTTCATTAGTGTAGACTAGAGGCCCGGTGCACAGATTTGTGCGCTGGTGGGGGGCATAGCTGGTCAGCTGAGTGATTGTGGACCCACCCTCTGAAGGGCTGCTCCCAGTGGGAGTGCACTGATCACCAGGGGGCAGTTCCTGCATTGAGTGTCTGCCCTCTGGTGGTCAGTGAGCATCATAGCGACTGGTCAACTGGTTGTTCCAGTCGTTCCGCCGTTTGGTTGCTGGGCTTTTATAGATATAGATTTCCCCGCATTTCTGTGCTACTTTTAGAACAGACAAGTGTGGTAACAGGCCATGCTCTAAAGCCAGGCAGGATTAGCAATGGGGCACTGGGCACTGTGCTGAGTGGACAGGAGCCTTCCAGGGGCTAAGTCACTTGTCCCACATCACACAGTGACAATTCCGGGTTCCAACAGGCTGAATTGAAATCTGTTACACGTTCTCAACATGACTGCAGACACCAATGCCTTAAGCGAGTGAGGCCCCTGCACTTTGCTTTTGCCATCTGCACAGTGGAGGCCAGGAGGCCTCTGGAATGACGGGGACGATCCCATGAGAAAATGCGTCCCTGGCCCTGGTCCAGTTCCCTGCTCACAAATACTTACCGAGGAGGCACCGAATTTCCATGTCATCATCCCCTTCTCCTGCCCCGAGCGGAAGCCCTCAGAGAATGGGACCCTCTTTTGTTCTAAACCCAGTGGCCCCCCAAAAAGAGAGGGCCGCTCTGCCATGGTATTTCTCTGAGTAAAAACAATGACTATCAACTACAGCAACGTCAAGGAGGGAAGCTGGTGGGCCTTTTCTATGAGCTTCTATTTCTATCAGATTCTCATGCTTTTATTTTAGGTATTTATTTAATATATGTTTATTGATTGTAGAGAGGAAGGGAGAGGGAGTGATACAAACATCAAATATGGAGAGAGAATCATGGATCGGCTGCCTCCTGCATGCCCCCTATTGGGGATCGAGCCCACAACCCAGGCAGGTGCCCTGACTGGGAATCAAATCATGACCTGCTGGTTCCTAGGTCCACGCTCAACCACTGGGCCACACAGGCCGGGAGATGCTCATGTTTTTAAGACTGGTTCCTAAAATGTGAGTTCCGAAACTTCATCCACCCTTCAGCCCCGTGCTCATCAACGGGTCTTCGAGAACACTCCTTCCCGGGAGGCAATCACTGGTTTGGAAGCTGCCTTGCTCATTTGGGCACTACGGGATGTAGACGAGAAAAGGCCCGGATCTTTTTTTTTTTTTTTAAAGAACAGCTGTCTCCCTGCCCCACTGGCAGCTGCTTTACAAATTGCCCAGACATTAAGTCATTATTTCCTCATTATAAGAGCAGCTGGGAGAAATCGCCTGCATCCCCCCCTCCCCACCTCCCACCCCACTTCTGTCTTCTCCTCCACCTGCCCTGAATGGGCCCAGCCTGGAGAAGGATGGTATTGGTTTTCCTCTTTAATTGAGGATTGTGACCGACATTCTGAGCACCGGTTATTTTTCAACAGCTCTGCAGGACTGAGCCGCATGAGGTGCTCCATCTTGCAGCAACATGGAGGATTGTCTCAGACACGTCCCTTATCTTGTTGGCAAGGGACTTAACACCCTGGGGACCAGCAGTTTTATTGCTAGCTTTACCTAGTGGCCTGGTAAGTTTCTATTGAATGAGTACAAAAAACGTTTTACATAAATGTTAAAGGCACGCTTTAAAGTAAATACCCATTGCATTTTGAAGTCATTTATTACATGTTCTTATGGTATAAGCCAGTGGTCAGCAAACTGCGGGTCAAGAGCCACATGTGGCTCACGAGCCGCAGTTTGCCGCTCTGTTGACTAATGAGTTTGCCCACTACTAGTATAAACTAATATCTTTTTAAAATATGAGACTTTGTAAAACACTGTGTAATAGGAAGCAAGAATTCTCATGATCCATCTGCAATGTGTTAAGTGCAGAGAAGTGGTTTGGTCAAGAGCCTACCTACAGGTGGCAGAGCTGAGTCTCAGACCCATGTCGTACCACATCCGGTCCAGTGGAAATGGGTCTGGACCATGAACTTGCCTCATTTTCCTAATAGTCGTCTAGTGTCCGTTGTTAGAGGAAACATATACCATGAGATACATTCTCTCTTTATGTTAAAAGGAGAATAACACTGGAATTTTAGCAACCTACATACACCATTTTTGTATAGTTGACACATAACATTAGTTTCAGGTGTATAACCTAATGATGTGTATATATTGTGAAATGACTACATGATAAATATACTTAAGATCCATCACCCCTCATAGTTATAATTTTTTACTTGGCATGAGAGTTTTTAACATTGACTCTCTAAGGAAGTTTCAAAGGTGCAATGCAGTATTTTGACTTCCATTTTGTAATAGGCAAGCAAAGCTTAATCAGGCTTGGTATATCCACTCTACTGCTGGTAAGATAGACCAGTGGCAAGTCTGACTCGCTCCTGGACTCTGGCTGCTACCGACCCTACACTGAGTCACCCCCTCTTTGACCTTCCTTGACCCCCCCCCACCGCTGTTTTCCCATGATTCATGGCTCCCAGGTTAAGGCCCAAATCTGCAATATCTGTTGCGGGATTATGCTGCCATATGTTCGTGCCTCACTAATCCCATATAAGAAAGAGCTCATAAGCTAATTAGACTGAACAGCAGAATGACCGTCTGGACGACCTTCCAGAAGACCATCCAGGTGACCTTTCAAACAAAGCCGGGGCTGTGAGGGCTGAGCCCCTTGCATGAGTTTTGTGCACTGGGCCTCTCTAGTTTTATACATTTTGATGATCACTCCTGAGTAAAAGTAAATTTTCCAGCTTCTAAGTGGTAAACGAGAATCTGAACGGAGGCAGACAGGTTACTGGCAAAAATAAAGGGCGGATGGAATATGTTGTCCAAAAGAATAAAAAGGTGAATTTAACAATCTTTAAAATGGTTGTGTGATGAATTATTATAAAGACACAGAGAGTCAGGTAGGGAGAGCTCCATTTCAGCCGTGAGAAAACAGGTTCCATGGTTTTTCCCATCATCCCACGGGGTACGCCCAGGCTAGAGACTGTCAGATTGCCCCTCTCTGCCCTCTCCAGCCTGGCGAGGAGCATGGCATCATTCTTCATACTATGCCGACAGCCATGGCAGAAACCATGACTGTAACATACTAACCAAACGGCAACTGAAAAAACGGCCATGTAACAGAGGTGCTTACATTAAGAAAACGGCAGTAAAAAATTGAGGCAGGCCATACTACACCGTAGTGACGGCACTCGACAATTTCCATACCGCCCATCAAACCGCAAACCCGGTCATTTAGCGCGAGAAATGCATCTTACAGGCCTGACAATGGAGAGCTGCCTTCCTCAGCTTGCAACCTGCCGGCTGCGTTATGCCCAGTGCATGTTAAACAAGGCAGCCTTTAACTCAATTACATGTGAATGCTCCACATTCAATTCTATCATGAAAACACATCGTTCTAGCTCACTCATGCACACCCCGATCACACTGCTTTTCCCCTAAAGCACAGCAGCAAAATAAAACCAAACTGGGGCGTTTTTAATTGGCTAGGCACCCAGGAATCCCAAATGACAGTGTAATCAAGACACTACGTGTATGTGTGTGTGTTGTGTGTGTGTGTGATGTATGTGGTGTGTATGTGTGATGTATGTAGCGTGTGTGATGTATGTAGCGTGTGTGATGTATGTGGTGTGTGTGATATGTGTGGTTGTGTGTGTGTGATGTATGTGGTGTGTGTGATATGTGTGGTTGTGTGTGTGATGTATGTGGTGTGTGTTATGTATGTAGCGTGTGATGCATGTAGTGTGTGATATGCGTGGTTGTGTGTGTGATGTATGTGGTGTGTATGTGTTATGTATGTAGCATGTGATGCATGTAGTGTGTGATGTATGTGGTGTGTGATATGTGTGGTTGTGTGTGATGTATGTGGTGTGTATGTGTTATGTATGTAGCGTGTGATGCATGTAGTGTGTGATGTATGTGGTATGTGTGATATGTGTGGTTGTGTGTGTGATGTATGTAGCGTGTGTGATGCATGTAGTGTGTGATGTATGTGGTGTGTGTGATGTGTGTGGTGTGTGTGTGATGTATGTGGTGTGTGTGTGATGTATGTGGTGTGTGTGTGATGTATGTGGTGTGTGTGTGTGATGTATGTGGTGTGTGTGTGTGATGTATGTGGTGTGTGTGATGTATGTGGTGTGTGTGTGATGTATGTGGTGTGTGTGTGATGTGTGTGGTGTGTGTGTGATGTATGTGGTGTGTGTGATATGTGTGGTTGTGTGTGTGTGTGATGTATGTGGGGTGTGTGTGTGATGTATGTGGGGTGTGTGTGTGTGATGTATGTGGTGTGTGTGTGTTCGTGTGCCCCCCAGGTCAGATGTGGGGGTCTGTGATTTGTTTCCATGGCTACCGCTGCAAACAATAGCAACCTGGCTCCGGAAGAGAAATGGTTGAGGCTGTGCTTCTCAACCAAGGGCCATTGTGCCAGCTCTCCAGCGGGCATTCAGCAACATCGGGCGACATCTCTGCTCTCACCGTGGGGAGGAGGCCACTGGCTTGTTGTGGGGAGAGGCCAGAGATGCTGACAATATTATACAACGCTCAGGACAGCCCCCCCACAAAATAAATATACTAACAGTAGCCCGGCCAGCGTGGCTCAGTAGTTGAGGGTTGGCCTATGAACCAGGAGGTCAAGGTTTGATTCCCAGTCAGGGCGCATGCCCGGGTTTGAGGCTCGATCCCCATTAGAGGGAGTTCAGGAGGCAGTGATCAATGATTCTCTCTCATCATTGATGTTTTTATGTCTCCCTTCATCTCTGAAATCAATAAAAAAATGTATTTTTAAAAGAAACATGTTAAAGTAATGGTGCCAAAGTTGAGAAACCCGTACTGGTGTACGGTAATACTAAAGGCCAGTCAATTAAACTCACCCATCATGAGGCATTGCTGACATCCTTGTCCACGGAAAGGCAGGGTTCTATGTGAAAAGATCACTGGCCCGGTGAAGGGAATGAGCTCTTGTCTATCGGAGCCACGGCTGAGTCCTCCGGGCCCTGCCATGTGACCGTCCTTAGACACCACAGAGCTCTGCTCTCCCTGGGAGGCTGGCAAGGACCAGCACCCTAACACGAGTCTGAGGCCAGGCTAGGACAGGACGGCCTCGTCCAGTCCACCGCCAACAGGAAGAGGTCCAGCGGGGCAGCAACGCCCTTAGCAAGCCTCGGGGAAAAGCTGGCATCTCACATTGAAGAGAGTTCAGGAACCTTAGCTTTCTCTGGCCGGCTTCTGTCGCTTAGCCCCATACTCCCCAGCTCCCCCCATGCTGTCTCCGACAGAAAGGGACCCTTCTTCACAGCTGCAGAGTGTTCCATGGTGTAAACGCACCACCTGACCTCACTCATGTGTGGAGTCTAATGAACAAATGAACTGATGAACAACATGCATCCAGAGACACAGACGCATGGAACAGACTGGGGAAGAACAGGTGGGTGGGAAGGTATCAACCGAAGAACTTGGATGCATATATGCGTATCCCAGGATGATGAAGGCCTGGGTCAGGGGAAGAGGTGGGCCAGAAGGGGCCAATGGGAGGAAAGGGGACATCTGTAAGCCTTTCAGCACTAAAGATATAATTGGAAAAAAAAAAAAGAGCAGGAATAGCCCTAACCGGTTTGGCTCAGTGGATAGAGCGTCCGCCTGCAAACTGAAGGGTCTCAGGTTCCATTCCGGTCAAGGGCATGTGCCTTGGTTGCGGGCACATCCCCAGTAGGGGGCGTGCAGGAGGCAGCTGATCGATGTCTCTCTCTCATCGATGTTTCTGACTCTCTCTCCCTCTCCCTTCCTCTCTGTAAAAAAAGCAATGAAATATATTTTAAAAATAAAAATAAAAAAGAGCAGGAATGTTCAACGATGGGTAGAGAGGTGGCAATGTCAAGCTGGCTTACAGTGTCCCCTCTTTGGTGAATGACGACAGCAGAGATGAGGCGGCGGACAGTCTGCCGAGTGTCCAGTCTGTCAGCTCCCGGGGTCATTCTGCAGCTGGGCACTCCAGCTCCCTGGTCTCCACTTCAGCGAAAGGCCACACTTTGGCCAAATGGGGTGCTGTGAGCACAAAGAGAGCAGCTCACTGGCGTGTTCCCATCACTGCTCTTTTGGGGGGGCACTCCCTTCCAGCCACGCCCCTCTGGTCTCTGGGTTCCAGGAGCGGGCGGGCTGGGTGAGTCACAGGGGCAAGTCGGTGCCTGTGAGCGCGGGTCTGTTCTCCCAGTTCGGGTCCTTGGGGTGAAGCAGAGCCAGACACGGCGGAGTGAACCCCGATCCTCCGCCTTGGACGGCTGTGGTGGAGCATCCAGAGCTGACTCACCGGACAGGCACGAACAGGCGCTGAAGAGGGCGGCGGCCAGCGGGTGGAGGGAGAGGAGGAAAACACTGGACCGAGCCCTGACAAGACCTCTGAAGAGTGGCCCCTTTCGGCAAGAATGCACCAGAGAAAACCGATCGAAGGCCAACCTCTTTCTTCAAACAAACATTACAAACGATTCCCCAAGTTTTCTTCATCTTTTTACTCATTTCAGGAGGAGGAAGGGAGAGGGAGAGAGAGATGGAAACATCCATGATGACAGAGAATCACTGATCGGCCGCCTCCTGCACGGAACCTCCTGGGGATGGAGCCCACAGCCCGGCCACGTGCCCTGACCCGGAATCTGAGCTGTGACCTCCTGGGTCAGGAGTTGACGCTCAACCACTGAGCCACACCAGCAGCCAGACTGATTTCCAAACTTTTATATATATATTTTTTTCCCACAGAGAGGAAGCGAGAAGGATAGAGAGCTAGAAACATTGATGTGCCCGCAACCAGGATACATGCCCTTGACCGGAATCGAACCTGGGACCTTTCAGTCCACAGGCTGACACTCTATCCACTGAACCAAACCGGTTTCGATGTGATTTCCAAACTTTTAATGAAAGCACTTCTCTCTGGATTTTCTGAGATTATGAACAACTGTATTTCTCCTTGACATGTGTATTTTCCAAATCTTCTCCAATGACCTTACTTCCAGGAGGATGAAAGAGGAGAAAGGTAATTGGAGGAGGATCAGGTGACCTCAAACCTTGCCTCCTAGTACTCCTCCGTTCTCTCTGGATGGCTAGACAGCCCCTGCTGTATTTCCTGAAGATCTCTGGGTTGATGAGACCAAATTTTAAATGAATGAATGAATGAGTGAATAGTAATAAAATGTTGCTCTCCAAATTTTTATAGAAACAAGGTCTTAAGCAAACAGGAGAGTGCAAATGCCAGCTGAGGGCCACAGAATGAACTCGAGAGGGCGGGGGAGACGGTGCGTGAGTCACCTCTGTGCCTGAATAGATGGTGTCGGGTCTGGAACGGGTCTCTAACCCAGTTCTGCCCCGAGAGCTGGGAGTCCGCCAGCCCCAGGGGGAGGCTGGCGCCCTGGCTGGCAGAGCCGAGAGGCCCAGAGAGCTGAGGTAGCAAGGAGCCCTGACCCTCCCCGCCTCCCCCCCCCCACCTCCTGTTACGTGAAATGATGCCTGTCGGGGGTGGGAGCCCTAGTGAGGTGTGTTCTCTGTCGCTTCCTGCCCAGACAGCCCTGTGGGCACGACTGCCAAAGCAAACGCCTTCACAGTTTCACTCAAAGAGCCGACTTACCTTGTCATCCCCGGTATCTTGGTAATTTGTCCCCACTTGCGTTTTTGAACTTGTTATTCTTCCTCAAGATCATTTCGCTTCCTGATCTTTCTATGGCTGGGCACTGCACATTGTTACAACATAACCATGTGATGTACTGCCATTAGCTAGAGGATTATGCACCTAAGCCACATATTAGCAGGTGAACGTATTCTGACTAATTGAGTCATTGAAGTGGGAATGTTCATTCATGTGAAGGATCATGTGTCAGTCTTGCTCTGGAAAAAAAAATACCGGCATGCAATCTCACAGTAAGGGAATACACACACCCAGTTGGTGCCTTTTCACTGTTTCTCTGCCACTTCTAAAATTTTTGAGTTATTTAATGAAACACAGAAAAGCACAGAGAACAATGTAAAATTTACTTTGGGACCCAGATCAACAAATATTAACATTTTGCCAATTTTTAATTTATCTTTTATTTTTTTATTTTTGCCTGGGCCTGCCAGGGTATGTGAAAAACTTGGCTTCCTCCATCGCTGGGGAACATTTTGCCAATTTTGATTTAAAATGTTTCACAATTAAAAAAAAAAATAGGGGGTAAAAAAAAAATAGGGGATTAAGTATAAAATTGAAGTTTCTCACTCCCTGGACTCATTTCTCTATTTTCCTTCCCCACGTAACCATCATAAGTTATTTCCTAAAATAGTTTAATATACACATGTCCCTACAAACCAAGTATAGTGTCCTTTGCTTCTCATTTTAAATTGTCGTTTACAAGTTCTATAGCCCTGGCTGGTGTGGTTCCAGGTTGGAGCGTCGATCCATGGACTGAAGGGATGCTGGTTTGATTCCCAGTCAAGGGCATAAACCTCCACTGTAGGCTCCATCCCCAGCCCCGACAGGGTGTGTACAGGAGGCAATCAATCAATGTGTCTCTCTCACGTTGATGTTTCTCTCTCTCTCTGTTCCCCCATGTCCTCCCTCCCCTCCACTCTTTCTAAAAAATCAGGGGAAATATACCCTCAAGTGAGGATTTTAAAAAAACCACACATTCTTTAATGTAAATACCAACCTTCAATCTACCATATAAGTTGTACATATATTCTCCCAATTTGTAGCTATTTTTAAAGTTCAATTAGTGCCTTACTTCCCTTCCTCTGCTCTCCCTACACTGTAGAGATACCTTTCATTTAAGTTATTAAACTTATTTAATTTGTAGCTTGGAGTCATTTTGTCTTGTCTAAGGAATCCTTTCCTATCTCAAAATCAAAGAGACTTTCATATTTTCTTATCCATGTTTAAAGTATTTCTTTTGGGATATGTGTGTCCTTATTCCAAATGCTTTTTGAAAAGTTATCATTGTCTTACCTATTTCTAATGTAGCAGAATTGTTAGCAAAGCATATAATGTGCATGATACTGATACTTGGAATAGGGATACAGTTTTATCAAAAGATAAAAGCAGAAAATATGAAACTGCTTTTAAAGCCCTTTACCTTCAACCCATTTTCTCTAATATTATTGCTCTGCTAGCTTTTCTTCAACTAGTGTTTGTTTAGTATAAACTTCCCTACCACTATATCCTCAACTGTCTACACTGTTTTGCTTTAAGGATGTTTCTTGTCAGCGATTAGATATTTGACTCAGATCTTGCCACTTGTCATGCTATTGCTCGCTAGTATTTTAATGAGCCCATTTTCCTTCTCTCAGAAGTCATTAGCTTTTATAATTATTACTAGAGGCCCAGTGCACAAAAACTCATGCACTCAGGGGGGTCCCTCAGCCCGGCCTGTGCCCTCTGCCATTCTGGGACCCCTTGGGGGATGTCCACCTGCTGGCTTAGGCCTGCTCCCTGGGTGACCAGGCCTAAGCTGGCAGTCAGACATCCTTAGCACTACTGCAGAGGTGGGAGAGGCTCCTGCCACCACCACTGTGCTGGCCAGCCATGGGCCGGCTTGTGGCCGAGCAGCGCTCCCCCTGTGGACACACACTGGCCATCAGGGGGCAGCTCCTGTGCATCATAGCGACCAGTCATTCGGCTGTTAGGGTCAATTTGCATATTATCCTTTTATTACATAGGATTTCTTAATAATTTATCTGTTCATTTTTCGTATGCCACTCTTCTATGTTGAATTTTCTTCTTTCAATGATTCTATTTCACTGTTTTTTAAAAAAAAAGCCATTCTTTTTCTCATCCTGTTGCAGGCTTTGCAATTCTAAGTTGAGAGTTATTGATCTTCAACTCTTGCATATACTATTAGCCAGCTGGCTCTGAATTGTCACTATCCCTAGCAGGCACTTAAAAATATATGTAATATATATACATGGTTGATTTCAGAGAGGAAGGGAGAGGGAGAGAGAGAGAGAAACATCCATGATGAGAGAAGATCATGGATGGTCTGCCTCCTGCAGGCCCTCCACTGGGGATGGGGCCAAACCCAGACACGTGCCCTGACTGGAATCGAACTGTATGACCTCCTGGTTCATAGGTCGACGCTCAACCACTGAGCCACGCTGGCTGGGCCCAGCGGGCACCTTTAATGTGCCCCAATCTGGGCGCTGTTAAGCGAGAGCCTTCATTTCACTTTTTGGCTGGGGGTCACTGCGCCGTATTAGTCGCCTGAGTTCAGAATTCACACCTCCTCCCGGTCCTGGCCGGCTGGCGCGTTTTCCACCCAGGCTGGGGAGGCTTCGGGGTTCCTTTGCCAAGGACCAGAGTCTCACCTCGGACAGCAGTGTGGGTCCTCCCACTCCCCGCCTTCCCCCACCTCCCTTCCTGCCGCGGCAACCTGTGCCAGGCCCTGCTTTCCCCAGGAGGTCGTGAACTCCATTTCCAGGCACCCAGGCTGGGGGGTCCCTCTGTAAGTCTTGCCCCTGGGGGTTGCCTTAGGTGGGGGGGGATTTAAACCTTGCTATGCACAGTTAACAATGTTCATGTGTTTCTTCTCTCAGCTTTCCCCTGTGCTGGAGATGAGATGGGGATTTCTCCCGGCAGCTCAGTCTACCTCATTGGGCACTTGTCATGCTACTGCTCGCTAGCATTTTAATGAGCCCACTTTCCTTCTCTCAGGAGTCATGATTAGCTTTTATAATTATTACTAGAGGCCCAGTGCCCAAAAACTCATGCACTCAGGCAGGTCCCTCAGCTCAGCCCAGCCTGAGCCCTCTTGCAGTCTGGGACCCCTCGGGGGATGTCCACCTGCTGGCTCAGGCCCGCTCCCAGGGGGACCGGGCCTACGCTGGCAGTCAGACATCCCTCTGGCAGCCGGGATCCCCAGGGGATTCCGAATAATGGCCTTCAGCATCCCACACGTTAGACCGTAACGCTCCAGGAAACTGACTCTTAACAGGGTCCAGCTAAATAGCTGCAGAAGGGGGAGACCCTGCTCACCCACCAGTGTATGCGCGGTTTTCACTCTCCAGGGCACTGAGGAAGGCAGGCGCGAAAAGATCACCTCCGCCCGCCATGTTCCTGCGGGAGACCCCCTGCCCGTGGGCTCCGGCACAGCCACCGGAAGGAGAGGAAGGCTTCCCACCCGGCTCTCCCTGTCCACTCCGCCCGTCCACCTAAATATGCCGTGTGGCCTCAGGCGCTGAGCTCTCCCAGCGGAACAGGGGGTCAGGCTGCTGCAGGGAGTCGCTGTGTGCCCTCCCCCAGCTTCTTCATCCACAGCTTAACCCTTCCAAGCGTCATGCCACTGCCCCGTGAACCTCCTCTCAGTTACTCTGAGCCCCGAGGAACTGGCCCGGCTCCTCGGAGGAAGACACTTGCCATTGGACTGAGGGCCCACGTAGGTAATCCAGGATGATGACCTCCTGTCAGGGCCCTTAATTATGGCTGCGGATCCCCTCATCCCACCAGGCCATTAAAGAGCTCTGCCCTTCGTCGGTTTGCGGACTGAGGGGTCTCAGGTTCGATTCCGGTCAGGGGCAGGTATCCTGGTTGCAGGCAGGTCCTGGTGGGGGGCATGCAGGAGGTGGCTGATCAATGTCTCTCTCTCTTCTATGTTTCTGACTCTCTGTCCCTCTCCCTTCCCCTCTGTAAAACATCAATAAAATATATATCTTTTTAAAAAGGGTTCTGCTCTTTAATACAGGTCCTTCTTTTTCAAAAGGAGGCTCTGCCCCGGAGTGGCACGGGGGTGGGAGCAGAAGGAACAGCGAGAGCACGGGCCCCAGGGAGTGAGGTGGGCGAGGAGGGAGCAAGGATCTTCCAGGCCTATTGATTCGATGGGAGAATCAAGATCAAGCATCCTGCAGCAGCGATGAACTTGGGAGGCAGGTGGGTCTGGTTCGGTTCATGCGTCTCTCGGAAGAGCTCGGGACTGCTAGCCCCATCTAAGGCCAGGGCACATGACAACAGCCAGCACGCATGTTGCCATGTCCTGCTGCCGTGGTTTCCCGTTGGCTGTGGCCCCCTTGACATTGATATTGGCTGGACCAGACCCGGTTAGCGCGGGCTCCTCCCGGCAAAGGGCTGACCATTCTGTTCCCACTGGTCCCCACTCTCCTTTGCTCGGGGCCAATGTGTTTTCCTTCTGGATGTCCAGCAGGGACTCACAGAAGGCCTTGTACCTTCGTCCTGGTTTGTACAGGGTATGGGACTTTCCGGCCCGAACCTGGCCAGTCTCAGGCAAACCGCAATTATCGGTGACCCTCTGCAGGACCAAGATGATGGCTCTCAACCTTCACCAGGTGTAGCAACTGGCAGCCAAGCACCTGTCCCTCCCGCCCCACACCCAACAACTGGAACACCTGCTGCTGCTTTGAGATCCTCAGCTTGGACTGCGGATTTTACACTCGCTTGTGAAACTTCAAAAAGCCCGCCGCACGGCCACACCCCGAATTAAATTACATCAGCACTGCTTGGATTAGGACCAGGCGTCCATATTTTTTAAAGCGCCTTAACTGATTCCAATATACATACAACCGAGATCAAAACCACTGGCTCAGAGCAATGGCAGTGACCAATGGGGCTAGGTAACCCTTACCTGAAGCTGACTCTAATTTGGACGGTCTGTGGTTCTTTCTCTTTAAAAAAAATATTTTTATTGATTTCAGAGAGGAAGGGAGAAGAAGAGAGGGAGAGAAAGAGAGAGAGAATATCAATGATGAGAGAGAACCACCAATTGCTTGCCTCCTGCACGCCCCACACTGGGGATCGAGCCCTGATCGGGAATCGAACTATAACCTCCTGGTTCATAGGTCATTGCTCAGCCACTGAGCCACGCTGTACCAAGCTGACTTCAGTTCTTTTAACCATGAGGGTGTAACGCGTATGCCTCCATATAAGACTGATGAGGACTTGGGTCTGTCAACATTTTGGAAATTAGAGCCATTCATTCAAGAGATAAAATGAAACTCAAATCAGCTGGAGAAACACTTCCTTTGCCGTATCCCTGTGCCCCTGGGTTTGTCCGCATGGGTTCCTCGTAGGCAGCTCAGGACCAATGGGATAGGGAGGCTTGGTTTGCAGGAGTTTCATCGCGCAAAGAGGACTCAGATTTAAAATCGACCTGTCATACTTCAAACTAATGGCGCACTGCTGTTAGCAGCTGGGGCCGCTCTGTGGCTGGGCCAAGTAATCTCAAGTCATCCCCATCAATAACCTCCCCCGTGGCGTGCCTCCCGTGGCCCCTGGGGACGCTGCCACCATTCGGGGGATTAACCCCCAGTCGAATGATCAGTGTGCGCGGGGCTGCTCACTAACATGTGAAAGAAATCAAGAAAGGTTTAGCTTGCAGACAAAGGGCAGATTCGTGCAAGATCTGTCAGCTTTCAGAGTCTAGGAAGGCATTAGGTAGGCACAAAGTATTTCTAGGACCTTCCATAAAGTCACACATAATAGCATTTTTGTTTTTGATTTATATATAAATTTGCATATACAGTGGTACCTCGAGATACGAGTGCCCTAACATACAAGATTTTGAGATACGAGCAGTCGAGTGAGTGATTTTTGCTTTGAAATACGAGCAACATTTGAGATAGAAGTAATCACGCAGATCGACCAGCTGCACATGACCCACCAGTTTACCTCTACTCAAGCGTCTCATAGTGTCCCATGCCTCAAGGTTATGGAATGAATTAAACTCGTATCTTGAGGTACCATTGTATATATATGCAAATTGTGCCTGCGGGTGTTTGACTGGGAGACTTGATTGCTCGCAGTGACATGCACTGATCACCAGGGGGCTTCACGGAACGAAGGAAGGCCCTGATTGCCAATCAGACCTAGGTACCCTACCCATGCACAAATTTCGTGCACCGGGCCTCTAGTCTAATAATAAAGCGTGTAGCAAATAAAGGAGAAGCCAACCTCAGCCCCTGTAATAGCAAATATCTCCAAGTGAGCTTGAATCTGATTCGAAGGGTCTTTAAAATATTATTCTTAGAAGGGGAATGGGAGCTATCTCTAATACTATCAACAATAAAATAATATATTTAAAAATAAAAATAAATGAAATTATTCTTTCACGGATGGGCCGTAAGCAGGAAAGCAACGCCGGGCCTGTCTCTTTCCATTCTGTGCTGGGCACAACACTCGCACAACCTTCGGCTGCTGCATTTCATGCTGTGGCACCCTCATGCTTATCAGCCCCTGTCCCTGTGCTGCCTGGGAACTAGTCTCAGGTACTCCAATCACATGTGCACAAGGGAGAGGCCCTGAGCCGTCCGCCCTAAAGAAGAATGTTTCTGAGCATCGCCGCATTGACTGGAAGGAATAGGCGGAAAGTCTGCCCTGCTGACGCTGAACGTGTGAAAAGGAAGAGAGACAGAGAGAGGAAATCAAGTGGTCCTGTGTCCTCACCCCAAGTGACTAAAAAATGGCAGAGCCTATGCATTTTTTGTCTAAACCTCGGGCTTGTAGCCAATGTGACTTTTCTCATCCCTTCTCTACTTCAACAACTTCGTGTGTGTGTTAATCCGCACCCCCAAGCTATTTTTCCATTGGTTTTTAGAGAGAGTGAAAGGGAGAGGGAGAGAAACATCGATGTGACAGAGACACATCACTGGTTGCCTTCCGCCTGCATACCCTTGACTGGAATCGAACCGAAGACCCTTCAGTATGCAGTCAACACTCTATCCACTGAGCCAAACTGGCTAGGGCTCAAACACTTTTTTAACTTTAAAAGCGATCTAGAAACACTAATTTCATTGTTGCTAGTGAGAATTCAATGAAAAGTGCCTATAAACACAGGTTCAAGACTATAGGTGATAGTGGTGAGTTCACTATTTCATCCAGAAAAAAAAAATTAAACTATCTTGTTTTAAAAATAAAGGCTCTCAAAATGCAGGTGAGGCAAAAGTAGGTTTACAGTTGTGAGTGTATAAAACACGGAGTTTACTTTTGTATTATTTACTAATTATTGTATTTTCCATAGGAACATCTGTAAACCTACTCTTGCCCCACCCTGTATGGAGCCCACATATGAACATTTCCATGTCCTAAGGGCCCTGCCCTGTCATACATCGGAGGGTGGAGAGGTCTCTGTGTGGCTGTACCGGCTCCACATTGTAACTTCTCTCACCGTCACATTCACCTTCCCATGAGCCCTCACTCACATTTCTTTTTTTTAAATTTAATAAACCTTTATTGTTCAGATTATTACAATTGTTCCTCTTCCTCCCCGCCCCCGCCATAGCTCCCCTCCACCCCTCCCTCTGCCCTTACCTCCCCCACCTCATTGACCTCACCCATAGGTGTACAATTTTTGTCCAGTCTCTCCCTGCACCCCCTCACCCCTTTCCCCCTGAGAATTGTCAGTCCACTTCCTTTCTATGCCCCTAACTCCATGATATTCACCAGTTTATTCTGTTCATCAGCTTTTTTATTCACTTGATTTTTAGACTCACTTGTTGATAGATATGTATTTGTTGTTCATAGTTTTTATCTTTACCGTTTTCTCCCTCCTCCTCTTACAGAGTGCCTTTCAGCCTTTCATGCAATCCTGGTTTGGTGGCGATGACCTCACTCACCTTTCTCTGGAAAGCAGTGGGTCCTGTCGCCAGTGCCACTGAGCCAAACTGTGTGCAGCTTACGTGAGACTGGGTGCCAGAAAGACTGAGGGGAGGATGCTTACGCATTTTATCAGAAGCCTGTTTACATTCACACACACTCCGCCAGATGTGAGCATTACATCTCTGTGTGGAAATCTCTCCTTTTTTGAATATAGTCCATAATATTGTAATAACTGTGTCTGGTGCCAGGCGGGTACTAGACTTAGCTGGGTGATCACTTCATAAGGTACAGAAGTGTCCAATCACTATGTTGTATACCTGAAACTAATAGTGCATGTCAACTTTAATTGAAAAAAAAATAAAACTTTAAAAATAATAAAATCTGCCCTGCCTTACTCTCTAGCAGAGAACCGTGTTCTTCAAATTTTCATTGCATGATTTCTTACCCTGTTTACAAAATTTCTACCCCAGATCCGGAGAGAGTATTTCTCTCTCTAGGACCCATTACATGCTCCCATCGAGGGATCGGGGCACGCAGGTTCTTTAAAACACACCCCCAGTTACAACGGCTCCGCTTGGGTTAACAGCAGGCGTGGAGCTGCTGGCCATGACAGATGCATTAGCACTGCGAGCCCAGCGGCAAAGCCCAGGAAAATGTTCTCATGTCTCTCACGACCGTAGTGGGGACAGACTCCCTCCATGCTTTCTTCAGGAATGCCTCCGTTTCCCCCCTCAATTCCTGGATAAAATACAGCCTACCACTCCACTGTACCCACACAGGTTCCGTCCCTAATTCCTGGAACAACACAGAACACACACACACACACACACACACACACACACACACACACACCCCTTCCAGGGACAAACAACATTGCTTAGAGAGAAACTCAATGTCCACCCAGGATGTGATGAATGCAAACGACTTGTATGTCCATGCTGGAACAGGAAGAGGATGAGAAGAATAATCCCAGTTTTCTATAGGCCTCGGGGAGAGAGAGGACTGGCTTTCTCAGGCAAGAAGGACACACGGGCCATAGCTAGTTTGGCTCAGTAAATAGACCGTCAGCCTGCGGACTGAAGGGCATGTACCTTGGTTGCAGGTACATCCCCAGTAGGAGGTGTGCAAAGAGGCAGCTGATGTCTCTCTCTCATCAATATTTCTAACTCTATTCCTCTTCCTTCCTCTGTAATAAATCAATAAAATATAAGGGAAAAAAAAGACACACGAAGTTGCTACAACTAGGGGCACGAGTCAGCTGAGCCCTAGCCAAAAACTGAAACCAAGCCAAATACCATTGGCGGGAGAGCGTGTACACACACTGGTACAATCATACAACGGAGTATGATGTGGCAGTTCAAAATGAAGTACTGTATTGGTACATGTAATGATACAAGTAATTTCAAAACCTTTATGCTGAGGGAAAGGAGTCAGACCTAAAATGGTACTGACTGTTATGGTTCCATTTTTATGAAATTCTGGCTCTTTCTGTTGAGAAGAAGAGAGCCTGCCCCTGTGACATGGGAAGGGCACCTACAGAAATGTTCTGGGTCAATATATTTTGTAATATTTTGGGGGAAGTCCATTGACATGTGTTTAGTTTATGAAAATGTATCAAGTTGTACTTAAGATCTGTCCATGTTGCTGTCTTTGTTATGCCCTGATTAGAACAAATGCACAGAAATATATCAAAATGCATGCTTAACATCTGCTCATTTCACTGTAAGTAAACTGTACCTTGATTTAAAATGTGGTACATAATGCAATACTACTTGGCCAATAAGCAAGAATGAAAAATAGCATCATTTGCAACAACATGGATAGACCTTGAGAACATTACACTGAGTGCAATAAGCCAGCCAGAAAAAGCTAAGAAAACGCTATGGCTTCACTCATATGTGGGATTTAAAACTGGAACTTATGAATACAAACAGCAAAGTGATGGCTGCCAGCGGGAAGGGGAGGGGATGAGGGGGGTCTATAAGGCAACAGGAGAAGATCTGACTTTGGGGGGTGGGCACATGGTGCAATATATGCAGGTCTTATAACATAAAAACCCACACCTGACACCTGCATGTTTATGTGGACCAATGTCACCCCAATCAATTTAATTTAAAAAGGGAGGGGGGAGGTATTTTAAAAAATCCATAACTTTTCCTTGTATTTACTATATCCTCTAGATTAAGGGATCTTATTATCCAGGATACCTATGTAGTGCTGTCAAAGGACTGTTATAAACACACACACACACACACACACACACACACACGCTCACAGCCTGCAGCGGCTCTGGCCCAACCTCCCCTCAAGGCAGCTCTGACGCTGCCCTTCCCCAGGGGCCCTGTGCGATGAGGCCGGTGGTGACAGTTCCAGAACCACAGACCGGGGACGGCTGCTGTCTGAGACGCCTGGTCACCGACCGTGGCCACTTCCTGTCTGCCGTGTCCCTGTCTACTCATCATGGCACCCGGGGCCTCAAGGTGGAAGACTGGACTACTTTTCTTCCAGCTGAGCGACAGCTGACTTCTCCACATCCTGCTTCCTGGTTAAAGAGACAAGGTCTTCCAGCTGGTGTGGCTCAGTGGTTGAGCGTCGACCTATGAACCGGGAGGTCACGCTTTGATTCCCGGTCAGGGCACAGGCCCCGGTTGCAGGCTCCATCCCCAGCAGGGGGCGTGCAGGAGGCAGCCATTCCATGATTCTCTCTCCTCATTAATGTTTTTATCTCTTTCTCTCTCCTTTCCTCTGTGACATCAGTAAAAACATAATAGAGAGAGAGAGAGAGAGAGAGAGAGAGAGAAGCTCATCAGGAGCTCAGATGCACCCATGGCCCAGGGACACCCCTGGCTGTGTCCACCTCTGCCACTGACACACATGAAACGGGGAAAGCCAGAAAGCTGGCTGTTCTGTGGCCAGCAGCACTAGCCGCTCTCACTCTCCCTGCACGGCCCCCGGGAGGTGGGACAGGAGCGCCAGCGGACGGGTCAGGAGAGGGTCCTCAAGCTGTGCGCCTGCCTGACCAGCCGGGCGAGGCTGCTCTGGTCCACGGACCACCGTTTCCGCGGTGAAACGCGGCGCACAAATGTCATAAATCTCCCCTTAATCTGCCGACAAGGGGCTGACCCTGAACCTGGCTTTTCAGACTCGCAAACAAAAGAAAAGTTCTGGAATTCCACTGGGTCTGAAGGAGAAACAACAGCAGGCAAGCGGGAGGTGAGGAGACGTTCGCAGGGAGTGTTTTCCTTACTTGTCTGAGCGGTTTTCCAGAAGTGATGCTCCAGCGCTTGGGACATCCACATGCACAAATATGGGCTGAGAGGCAGGAGCGGTGTGCTCAGTGAGGCTGATGCCGCACACCACACGGAGGAGGACACGGCCCAGAGCAGCGGAGGGAAACGGGACCAGACCAGGAGACTGAGTACAACTCCAGGCCCGCTTTTCTTCTGGGTGTCCAACCACGTGAGCAGAAAGGTGCCTTGCTGCCCGGCCACGTGACTCCGTGGTGAGCATTGATCTAGGAACCAGGAGGTCATGGTTGGATCCCCTGTCAGAGCACATGCCTGGGTTGTGGGCTCGATCCCCAGTGGAGGAGATGCAGGAGGCAGCCGATCAGTGATTCTCTCTCATCATGGATGTTTCTATCTCTCCTTCCTCTGTGAAATCAATAAGTATATATACATATATATGTATATATACTAATAAATACATTAGTATATATATGTATATATACTAATAAAAGGGTAATGTGCTAATTAGACCAGACATCTTCTGGACAAAACCATGGAGGCAGGGGCTGAGGCAGAGGAGGTTAGGGTGATCAGATGAAAAGAGAGCAGTTAGGGGCAATCAGGTTGGCAGGAGAGGGCAGCTAGGGGCAATCAGGCCAGCAGGCAGAGGAGGTTAGGGGCAATCAGTCAGGTAGCAGGAAGGGGAGCAATTAAGACCCAGTGGTCCCGGATTGCAAGAGGAATGTCAGACTGCTGGTTTAGGCAGGATCGGGCCTGAACTGGCAGTTGGACATCCCCTGAGGGGTCCCAGATTGAAGAGGGTGCAGACTGGGATGAGAGATACCCCTCCCAACCATGTGAATTTTGTGCATCGGGCCTCTAGTGTGTGTGTGTGTGTGTGTGTGTGTGTGTACATGCAATTCTGAATTGGCCTTTGTTTATGAGGCCTCACAAACCTTATTTAAGACTAGAGGTCGATGCACGAAATTCGTGCAAGAGCAGACCTTCCTTCCCCTGGCTGCCAGCACCGGCTTCACTCTGGCACCTGGGCCCTGGGCTTCCCTCGCAGCCCTCGCTTCATCTGGCGGACATCCCATCTGATTAGCATATTACTCTTTTATTATTATAGATCCTGCACAATATACACTGAGTGGCCAGATTATTATGATCTCTGAACGTATAATTATCTGGTCACTCAGTGTATATCTTATATAATAAAAGGCTAATATGCAAATTATCCCCTCCACCAGGAGTCTGACCAGCAAGCAGGCCAGCCAACTGCTCATGTCCCCTCTCCCTGGCCAGGCTGGCCATTCCTCACCCATGCACGAATTCATGCACTGAGCCTCTAATACACACACACACACACACACACACACACAGAGTGGCCAGATTATTATGCATCCGGAGATCATAATAATCTGGCCACTCAGTGTATATTTTGTTGAAATTATGTATGGCGCCAAAACCGGTTTGGCTCACTGGATAGAGCATCGGTCTGCAGACTGAAAGGTCCTAGGTTCAATTCCGGTCAAGGGCATGTACCTTGGTTGCAGGCACATCCCCAGTAGGAGGCGTGCAAGAGACAGCTGATCAATGTCTCTCAACGATGTTTCTAACTCTCTGTCCCTCTTCCTTCCTCTCTGTAAAAAATCAACAAAATATATTAAAAAAAAAAAAGAAAGAAATTATGTATGGCATTTCCCCCAAAATTCACAATTGCCTTTTGGGAAAGATTGGTCATAACTGTCATATGTACGGTCTGTAGGAAGGGAGTTCAGACCAGCATATGTGGTTTAAATTCCCTGATATTCAGAGTAAGCCCAAGCAAGAATGTGAGGGCTACTCCTTAAGCAGCTTATGTTAATTGTATGAGAACTTCGCTAACGAGTTTGCCAGAATTACCTCCAAGCCTACCAGTGACATCCGTCACTGATGCTGGTCCTTGGAAACCCTTCCCGGTGTGTAAGCGGGTCACTCACTGGCTGGGCTGACGGCCTCTCTGAGCAACAGCTGCTCTGACAGATCCTGTGCGGATGGAGATGGCATGGGGATCAGGAACAGCCGTCACTGCATGCACATGGCAGCCATCCCAGGCGCCCCTGCTTCTTACAGCATGAGGTTCACTTCCCCTCCCCACACTCCTGCCCTCCGGAATCACGTGGAGAAAGCACGCATTAGGCACTTACAGACAGCCCATCTGTTCTCCTCCTCTGCCAAGAGAGAAATTCCTCATTGAAATGAAAGCCTCGGGTCATCGTGGGAAGCAGAAAGCAAAGATAAATGTCTTTCCTTCCCTCCCCACAAAGCACATGCACAGGACATTTCCCGCGGCCACTCTGCGAAACAGGTGGATGCACTTAACTCTCACACACAAGCCATTCCTCAACGCAGAGCCGAGACTGTAACAGAAAGGCGGCGCGTTTGACAGAACAATGGAAGCAAAAGCTAACATGTTTGCATTCTCAGCCAACAGAGCAGGGGTGAGACCTTTCGGGTAAAAGTCTCTGTATTTCTCAATCCTAGTCCGGCCGGGCTTGGAGCCGGTGCAGTAAATACTCTCCAAATGCAGACAAGTAGAAGGACCCACATGTGAGGCCAGAGATTTCAAAAAATCACCCAGGTCACTGCTAAACATACCAGTGGTTAATCTTCTCCCCCCATCACTCTGATGACGTAATAAGCATCTGTACATTTAACTTACACGGGAGAAAACATGTATAAAATGATTTTGGAGGTCCCTGTCCTGCTAGGAGCTCAGCACGGTGCCGTAGTTGTTGGAGACATGTATGGAGTTGTCTTAGCAAAGGGAGGAGCTGAACTAATTGAGCCAGATGTGCTTGTGTCTGATGCATGATGAGGAAAATTTTTGGGTAAGTAGAAGAACAAACCTCAAGTTAAATCAAGCTGGGATATGGTGCTAGAAGTGTGAGAAATAATTTTGAAGTTCAGGGATTTTTAAAAAGTTCTCTTTCCTAAATAAATGTCAGCAAAACTCAGGAACGGTATAAAAATCAATTGATTCCCAACCGCTCAGATTAGACCAAACTGCAAACAGAAGATACGTCATGACAATAATTAGTTTTGTAGGGTTTCCAGATGAGGAATGTTAACTCTTGGAGACTTTGAGGCCTTCAAATGGTTGAGTTGAACCCATCTTGGAAATTGCTCTTTTTACTAAGACCTTTGAGAACAGCCAGCCAGTGCGGCTTGGTGGTTGAGTGTTGACCTATGAACCAGGAGGTTCCTGTTCAATTCAAATCAGGGCACATGCCCGGGCTGTGGGCTCAATCCCCAGTAGGGGGCGTGCAGGAGGCAGATCAATGATTCTCATCATTGATATTTCTCTCTCTCTCTCTCTCTCTCTCTCTCTCTCTCTCTCTCTCTTCCCCTTCCTCTCTGAAATTAATAAGAATATTTTTAAAGGACCTTTGGGAACTAACTGTACTTTTATTTCAGGATACCGGACATTGTATCAACTAGATCATGCTGTCCTTTACCCTGAACATAAAGCTTGACACCTGGTAGGCAATGCTGTGCTCTAAGCCACACCCGCCGCAGGAGAGCCTGCATTTCAGTAAGATCCGGGGCTAGCCGTGTGCACATGAGCGGTCTGCAAGTGCTGCTGGCCTAGGCCAGTGGTCGGCAAACCGCAGCTCTCAAGCCACATGCGGGTCTTCGGCCCCTTGAGTGTTCTAACGCCACTTCTTCAAAATAGACTCACCCAGGCCGAAAACCGACTTCTGCGCATGGGCCACGGAGTTTCACTCGCACTGTACGTGCGCACCGCAAAAGTGGTATTTTGTGGAAGAGCCACACTCAAGGGGCCGAAGAGCCGCGGTTTGCCCACCACTGGCCTAGGCTAAGTGAATCCAGACCGCTCCCCTCTGAGGACCTCCCCAGCCCCGATTCTGTGCACGGAGGGACTGGGGCCACATGAACTGCCTGGAACTCAGCACAAGCTGCATTCTTAAACAGAGGCCCTTGAAGTAAAAAATAAAAAAGTAAAAAACTTTGCTTTTACATCATCTGCCTCAGAGCAGGCTTTCTGGCGGAGGCCCACAGACTCCAAATATTTGGTATCTCTGGAGAAAAAGACATCTTTTTCCAGTTTGCTTTTGGCTCCGGAGTGAGGTCCTGGGTTATGTTGTGTGTGGGTCCAGCGTGGACGGACCTGACAGGGAACACAGCCCATGCCCCATCCGGCAGCCGCTCTAAAATGAGGATTAAACACCCCATCCCCCCCAAAAAAATGCTTTAATTTTAAATCTCTAAGCCTCTATTCCTCCTTTGGGGGAAAAAACGGGATTATAAGAATTATCAATCCCTACTTCAAAGATGCTGAGAGGGTAATATTAGGTGGAACCTATGAAACCGGCATTCGAGTCAATCTTTGGCGAGGCAGAGCCGTACCCTCATCACTAAAGTAATTTCCCAGCTGCCTGCTCTGCACGCTCCCTTTCCAAGCGAGATAACAGCTTCCGGTCCCTCCCAGAGAGCAGCGGGCAGCCAGCACCGTCGGGTCGGACTCAATGAGCATCTTCAGCAATGTGAACATCCATCGGCTGCAAACAACAAGGGGCATTTCTGTTTTGCTTACAAAGAGGCGGGGCTTGCCTGGAGGAGAGGAGGGTTCGGCGGTAGGAAGAACTTCATTTAAAAACACACAAACAGGGCTCAATGAGATAACTCCACGGCCATCCACACTGAACTCCACGGCCATCCACCCTAAACTCCACGGCCACCACATCCTGTGGTTAACAGGATGGACGCTTTCTCCATGAACTTTTCAGATTTTGCAAAACTCAGGGAGGAGGAAGATGAATTCAACCAAAATGAAAGCATGCATGTGTGGGGGGAGGGGGGCGGGTGTCCCTGGGATGCTGGGATGGGAGCTGAGTTCAGGGCCTTAGCTGCTGGTGACATGGATGCAGAGGCCTTGGAGAGGGGAGAAGCTCAGTAGTTGCGCCAGATGTGCCTGGGCCCCGCCCATTCGGGCTGCATCTGGAGCCTGCGCACAGAGGAGTGGCAGGGGTGTGCACACGCACCCCCTCCCCCCTGCACAGGCACACTGGCAGAGCACATTGCACCATCGAGTGCCAGGTGCTCCCTGGGAGTGCGCCCTGCCTGGCCGTGGGGCCCCGAGCGCACGGAGCCAGGCGCAGCGAGTTCCGATGGCTTTTCCTTCGGTGCAAGGAGCAATCCCTCCGAAATGAAACGCCAGGTGCGAACCAGGTTTCCCTCTTCACGCTCCTCGACTGCGAATGAACAGAAATGCCTGCGCAAGTGCAAGACGATCCTCGCATAATTCATCCCGGGTTGCGTTTTCCAGATGTGCAGGGCCGGGCCCATTCCTGGGGACGTCCACGCAGCCGGGTCTGACTCCGGCTCCCAGCCTGGCCCTGGCCCGGCCTGCGCTCCCCGGGGGCTGCCGTCTGGACCCCCCGTTCTTTGGCTTGCGTTCACTTTTCATATTTGACTTCTATCCGTCAGAGCCGACGTGCCTGTGCCTTTATAAAGTAAACGCTCCTTTTGTTCAATGGCGAGGACTCTGGTTTCCTCTTGCTCGCCTGCGGAAGGCTCTTTCAAGACGGAGAAGAAACTTCAAACGTTTCAAAGGTTATTTATTTGCCCGGCCGGTATGGATCAGTGGTTGAGTGTTGAGCTATGAACCAGGAGGTCGTGGTTCGGTTCTGGTGAGGGCACAGGCCCGGGCTGCAGGCTTGATCCCTAGTAGGGGGCATGCAGAAGGCAGCCGATCAATGATTCTCTTTCACCATTCATGCTTCTATCTCTCGCTCCCTCTCCCTTCCTCTCTGAATATATTTTCAAGGTGACTTTCATTGTGGATGAAAGGAGCTGTAGAAACCGGCTTTTCCCCACCAGTATTTGTGTGTGTACCATGTGCCAGGAGCAGCGAAGCGCATTGCACATGCCATTTACATGTAACCTTTCAGGAAGACCAACGTCAAATGCTTACTCAGTGCTCTTCAGCATCCTACTCCTCTCTCTGGAGAATGCACTTGGGAAAGGAACACAAGCTTTGCTGGGGGCTGGGTGGGATTCTGCGCCTGCCCCCGTGTTCCCGAGCTGGGTACCTTCAGGGAACTAACCTTCCCCAGGGTCTGCAAACTGTGGCTCCCCAGTTTGCCGACCACTGACCTAGACTCTCGATTCCAGTAATTACAGGCTGCTGTTGTTCCTTGTGATGAAGCCCCTGCCCTATCTGTGCCTTTCCCTTGCCTGTAACCTGAGGGCTGCTAGGGCTGTTCTGAGGGTCAAAAGCACATGGACATGCTTAGAGCAGTGGCTGGCATGATAACCATTTTGTGGGTGTTCTCTATTGCCACGTGTTCTACTGCAGTTAGCACTGGGAACTGTCACTTGTATCCTATACTCAGCCAAAAAGAAACCTGGGCCCTTGGGACAGCTTTTTCTGTTTAAGTATACCTTTATTGATGTCTGAGAGGAAGGGAGAGAGAGAGAGAGAGAAACACCGATGATGAGAGAGAACCATTGATCAGCTGCCTCCTGCACCTCCCCTACTGGGGATCGAGCCTGCAACCTGGGCATATGGCCTGACCGGGAGCCATGACCTCCTAGTTCAGAGGTTGACGCTTAGCCATCGAGCCACACTGGTTAGGCGTGCCTGCAGCTTAACCACGACCCCTGGTGCTTGAGCACATCTTAGAGGCACGTGCTCTGTGTCGCCTCCATATTCACAGCTTCAAAGGGAGGCGTTAAGACGGCAGATGGGGGAGGTTTGGCATGACAAGCGAACAGAGCTGACTTCTTGTTGAAGCGGAGGCCCGGAGGGAAGTGTCAGACAGAAATCTATAGTCCCAGTGAACATGCATCATTTCGCAATTAATTGGGAGGGCTGAGAGGAAACCTTAACTATTGATTACAATTAGCTTTGGGGTCTAAGTTAATGGTTTTCTAGCTTGAAGGTTCCTCACCTAATGGCGGGGTGCGGTGGGATGGGTGGAGGGGAGCAGTGCTGAGCCCGCGGTTAGAAGCAGGAGAGCAGCCCGAAGCCTCCTTTGTCTGATTTTGCCGCTGCCTTTCTCACCTCCGCGCCCTCACCGTCACTCCTTCAGGAAGGACGGGGAGCCGGGGGCCTTAAGCCCGTTGAAGCCAGAGTCCCCGCCAAACAGGCCTCTTCAGTCGCTGAGAGTGCAGGTGGTTTTTTGTTCTTACAGGTTTATCTCCAGCGGCAGAGGCCAGATGGTTTTAAAGACAAGAATCAGGTAAGGGTTTTGGGGGAACAGATACAGAGGCAAAGAAGCAATGAACAGATTGTCACACTATAGCGGGAGGCAGGGGAGGTTGGGGTTGGGGCTATAAGAGATCAACCGAAGGACTTGTATGCATGTATGTAAGCATAGCCAGTGGATACAGGACACTGTGGGGGGTGGGGGGGAGGCAGGTGAGGGCATGTATTGGGGGGCGAGGGAAGGCTGGGAGGAGGTCAATAGAGGGGAGAAAAAAGGAGACATATGTACTACCATTTGTAATACTTTAAACAATAATTAAAAAAACTTTGGCATGTGAATGTGAGAGTCACTACAGCCAGGTGTTTCTGAAACACCCTTCCTCACTTCCAGGCTCTGCGGGAAAGCCACTCTATCTAGGGGAGGATCGAGGTGTCCGGAGTCTCGAGGGCCGAGGTACTGGTACTTGGTCCCGGGTGTGGAATTCACCAGTGCACGGAGGCCCCTCCAGTTTTACTTCCTATAAATCCTGAAGCCAGTGACCCTCCCATCTTCCTCCGAGAGCCTCCTCCAAAGCCTTTCTCTATGCTTCTAAATGCACCCACTCCCGTTAACCCGTCAGGGATCTTTTCCGATTCTTTGCTGACAAGACACTAAATTGGCCCAGACACCGAACATAATCAGATATCGACATGCTTATCACTTGCAAATACTCAGCTCTGTTGAGGGAGAAACGGGGTTTCCTAGTACATACTTCTAGGACTGATGCTGTTGTTAATCCTCAACCGAGGACATTTTTCCACTGATTTTTAGAGAGAGAGGAAGAGAGGGGAGAGACAGAGAGGCATCAAGGTGAGAGAGACACACTGACTGGTTGCCTCCTGCACATGCCCTGACCAGGCCCAGGGACTGAGCCTGCAATTGAGGCACGTGCCCCGGAGCAGAATCAAACCAGGGACCTTCCGGCCGGGGGGCTGACACGCTGGCCGCCGAGGCAAAGCTGCTGGGTGAGGCGGACCTCTTCAGATGAGGAGCCACGACCGGAACCTGGAGCCAAGATACTCGGTGCACTCAGAGAAAGACCGTCCGCGGAACGGACGGGGGGGAGCCGCATCCGGGAAAGCCCTCGGGATGCTCCAAGGAACTCAGGCCAGAGGCAGAGACGGGCTGGCTGCTCCCACCCGGGAGCTGCTCCCCCTTTAGGACGGGAGCAAGGGCCTGGCTCCAGGAGCATGTGCTGCTGGGGGGTGGGACCGGCTCCCAGAGAAGGCCAAGGTCGCCTCCAGCAGGGGCGGAGACAGGCCAAAGACTGGGGGTGCTGAGCAGCCACCCAGGGGTCTGCTTGTTTTGCTAGGAGGCAGAAGAAGTGACCCAGAGTTCCTGGGACCCCAAGATCCTAATAAACCGGGACTAAGCAGGCTTGTGGACAGGAAGGGGCGGGGAGACCAAAGAGACCAGGCCAGAGGCAGGCTCGCCGCGTGCACCACCTCCGATATCCACTTACACGGGAACCTAAGATAACGGGGCACAGAAGCCACAACGTTCCTCTCTAGGTCTCCTTTGTTCGGTCCACTCGGCTTCCAAGAAGCCTATTCAATGATTTTCCCCAGAGAAGCAACACGGAAAGGACAAGGGAAGATATACCTAGTTTTGTTTTGTTTTGTTTTTTTCTAAAAGTGTAGTGTCTTTAAGGGGGAAAGTATGATGTGGAAAAAGGAAGTATCCAAGTGACAGGTTTATGTTTCCTTCCAAATGAAAAAAAACACTAAAATTCAAAAGGATACTGTATGTCTCACTATATTGACCTAGAGGCCCGATGCACGAAGATTCGTACAAGAGTTGGGCTTCTCCTGGCTGCCGGCACCAGCTTCACTCTGGCAGGAGCCGCCTCTCTGTCTTCGCTCCGGCCAGAGCTGCCTTCCCACCTTCCCATGCGGCCCAGAGGCCCAGAGCTGCTGGGGCGGTGAGGAACACCTGCATCCTGCTCCACCGGCACCTGCGCATGCAAATTAGCCCACCATGTTTGTTGGGTTAATTTGCATACCCACTCCTGACTGGCTGGTGGGCCTCGTGAAGGTACAGTCCATTTGCATCTTTACTTTTCATTAGTGTAGATTATTTAACTTTGCTGACAGGCAACCACGCTGGGGACATCAGGGTCCAGGACAAGTGAGACCCCTGGACTGAGTGACAGGCTGGGAGCAGGGCTATGCTGGGGATGCCACCCCCTCCGTGGAACCCACTGTCCACTCACACATATACCCCTCTCTACAGTGACACAGCATAATTTATGGTTCACATCATTGAAAGAAACAGCAGTAAAACGGAAGAGCTGCTATTAGGCGCATTTTCTCAAAAGCAGCAGGCACGGAAACAATTACTTGAACTCTCACACATACCTGGGCTGACAATTTAGCTCCGAGTAAACCCCAGGAAATTGCAAAGGTACTTGTCTTGCTTTTCAGTGGGGTGCATTTCAGGACATTACAGTTAGCACGCCGGACTGAGACAGAAAAATGTTCCCAGCAGCACAAATGAAGAAAAGCGTGTGATTGTGTGCTGAAAGTTATATGCCATATCTCTGAGACACATATCATATTTTTGCTGGAAGGGACGCAGGGCAATCATTTTATACAGTAGGAAAAAAATGATACTCTGCCTTGTTTTCTAATATCACTAAATCCTTCGTATGCCATAATCAAGAAAACGAATGAAAAATACTTTGCCCTCCGAGAACTCTAAGATTTAAACCAAAAACAATAGAATCACCCTGTTTCTGTTCCCTGAAATAAACCCTGGAATATTTCCCACTAACCCAGACTCAATCGTCATGTAAATCAATTGCTCTTTTCCAACTATGAACAGACTAATATCAATGTAATAACCTTGGGAATTTAACTTTTGTTTCATTAAATACTTGTGGTTTTTATTTGGTGATGGAAGATTTCAGTCTTTCCAACACTTTACTCATGGACACACACTGGAAATGGACTTTATTAATATTTCTAACTGGGAGTCTTCCTTGTACAGTGATTCCTGGAAGTTCCAGTGAGATGAAGTCTACACGAGTGCAATGGGGAATAATTTATCCTCTTCCCCATCAGAATGTAACGGGATAAGTGTGATGTATACATATAAGCAAGCACAAACATTATTTCAATAACTCAGGCCTGCTCACTGTTAGGGGTTGAAAAGGAGGTTTTGCAGAGACTGGTTTGGCTCAGTGGATGGAGCGTCGGCCTGCGGACTGAAAGGTCCCGGGTTCGATTCCAGTCGGGGCATGTACCTTGCTTGCGGGCACATCTCCAGTGTGGGGTGTACAGGAGGCGGCTGATCAATGTCTCTCTCTCATCGATGTTTCTGACTTTCTATCCCTCTCCTTTCCTCTCTGTGAAAAATCAATAAAATATATTTTAAAAAAAGAAAGAAAGAAAAGGAGGTTTTGTGTGTAGAAATGACGTCTACCAAGTACTCACAGGGAAATGGACTGATTCTGGTCCCATGATTATGACATGGCCGCACCAATGGTAAAGAATGTCACCTCCTGGCGAGCCAGGGTAGTGAACACAGGGGTGGAGATCACAGAGAAAGACAACACCCGTGCTTGGAGGTGCAGAGGTGCAATCTACAGAGGTCGATGAGCAGGCTCTTGGTCCCCAATCTCAGTCAAGCTGATGTGTTCAGCAAAAGGCTTCTGCCATAAAGGTAAATTACAGGCCGGCCGGTGTGGCTCAGCAGTGAGCGTCAGCCCAGGAACCAAGAGGTTGCTGGCTTGATTCCCTGCCAGGGCACATGCCCAGGTGGCTGGCTCAATCTCCAGTGGGGGGCCTGCAGGAGGCAACCGATCAATGATATTCCTCTCTCATCAATGTTTCTATCCCTCTATCCCTCTCTCTTCCCCTCTCTCTGAAAATCAATAAAAATAGAAAAAATTTTTAAAGTAAATGACAAACCCAGGGTCTTTTTAAACTTTCAGATAAAAATTAACTTTTAAGTTTAGTATCACATGTCTCTAATTTTGTGAGTGATACAAAAGAAAAGTATGTAAGTATTAATCCTACTTTGTTATTCCTATATTTAAAAAAAACTATTCAAAAACCACAATATCAAATGAATGATACAAAATGAGAACATTTCTAAGCAACTTTTGCAGTCAAATCAACATCTTGATCACAGGAAATTGACTATGAAAAAGGATCATGGAAAGAAAAAGCGATGGTAGTACCACGTCCAATATGACTAAGAAGCTCATAAACCACAGGTAGACATAAAACAAAACATCTTGTGCTTGACTGAAACCAAACACAGCGGAGTCACCCTGCCTTGGTCTGGATTCCAAATAAGCAAATCTTCACTGTTTCCTGTAAATCTCCACTTTGCAAAAGCATTTTTACTCCTGATTTTGCTGTGCTGATGCCTAAAGGGACATCTTGACACTGAAGTATGATAATCACGTGAGAGAACTTGTTTTGTTTGGTTTTCTTTTGCCTTGGACAAATGAGAGTAACATGGAGACCAGGTTTGTTTTTTTCTTTTAACTTCTGATTGCATTTCTTTTTGCTGAGCTGTTCCTTCTGAATTCTGACTGCTTTACACTCATTTTCTTCATAAATGTTTCTCCCCTTAACAATACACAGCATAAGTTCATTTCTTTTGTTGTTGTTGTTGTTAATCTGTCCCAGAGGATATTTTTTCCATTGATTTTAGAGAGAGTGGAAGAGAGGGAAGGGGTATGAATGAGAGAGAGAGAGAGAGAGAGAGAGAGAGAGAGAGAGAGAGAGAGAATCATTGACCAGGACTGGGGAACAAATCTGCAACCAAGGTACATGCCCTTGATCAGTAATTGAGCCAAGACCCTCAGCCCACAGGCCACTGCTCTAAGCCCTCAGTCTCGCTGGCTAGGGCAAGTATTTCTTAAATGATGGTTTAAATGGAATGCCACCTGCTATCCACTACTTACAATAGTTACCTAAAATGGTTTTAGATTAGACTGTATTTTTATAAGGGAAAACCTTTATTTTTCTAATTTATACTTTTAAAATATATTTTATTGATTTTTTTTATAGAGAGGAAGGGAGAGGAATAGAGTTAGAAACATTGATCAGCTGCCTCCTGCACACTCCCCTACTGGGGATGTGCCCGCAACCAAGGTAAATGCGCTTGACCGGAATCGAACCCAGTACCCTTGAATCCGCAGGCCAACATTCTATCCACTGAGCCAAACCAGTAAGGGCTATTTTTTTAATTTAAAGTGGATTGCATACAGCCTTCTTTTCACTCCCACTTTCTCTAGACATCAATGGAGAAAATATCCTCAAGATGAGGATTAAAAACTAAAAATAAATGAATAAAGTGAATTGCATGTTCATTTTAAATTAGAGAATACAAAAAAAATGTTTTTCAAAAAATTATAAACCAAAAAACATGATATATAGGATATATACTATATATACACACATATGTATATGTATGTATATATGTATATACACATGTGTATATATGTGTGTGTATATATACATATAGATATACACACACACATATATATTTGGAGAGAGAGAAAAAATTTATATGAAATATATATATTCTCCTCAGCAAATTCTTATTAAGGGACTTTTATGTTATGTTCAAAATTTAGTGTAATAAATTAGGATATTAATTCTCATGTATCAGAAACTTTCCTCCCACTCTTTATTATTCACTTAAGTTAACTTTCTAGAAATAGGATTGCTAAGACAGTTTTCACAGAACTAGGCATTTGAGACATGTTGCTAAGTTGTCCTGCATAAAGATAGAGGTTTGGCCAATTTACACAATTTATGAAATATTATTTCTCCTACCTGCATCATAAGTATCAGAAGTGTAATTTACTTTTTCCAGTTATGGAATCTGTTTAAAATAATTATGGCATTAACTTTTTAATGCTAGTATTTGACAATATTGTAATAAAATAAAAAGCATATTTACATTTGGTTTTACTTATATAGCTATTATAAAAATTTATTACAAATAAATTATCATGCAGTGATCATCAGTGTTAGCACTTAAATATCTTGACTAATTAATAATGTTCAAGATGTTGTATTTTCATGCAGGCCTACAGAAATTACAATGTATTTGTCAAAAAAGCTATAGCTGCTAGTATGCATATTAAGTTGTGGTGACTGTTATTTAACAAATAATTATCTTTTGAAATATTAGTTTTAATCAAAACCACATGTGTGAATTTGCAAGTTATTCTTTCCTACTGTGTACAGCAATTGCCCCTGGAGGTTTACCCCTGACACATATGAAGCCATGTCCGTAGCCCACGTATAAACACACAAATCATCGCCATGGTAATGCCAGTTCAACCCTGAATTTTGATTCTCTGGGGAGTCGGCTTTGTAGCGGGCGTCCATATTGTGTTAAAGGTCACACGAGTTATGGGATTGAGTAATAAATATTAACTCAATTTCCTGGTTGCCCCTCTTGTACTAAAGACCCGTTGATAACTGGTCCCCACAAAGGCACCTTGAGCTCTAAGATTTCAGCGAGGCCTGGTCGCTGTTCACTCATCCACACCAACACGCACAACCCACTTTAAGAGGAACCAGATGTGGGGTGCTTCATGGGGTGTCTCACGGCTTTAGAAGGGGCAATTAATTTCCTCCCAGCACGAGGCCAAACACCACGGAATGCCAGGGACCTGGCTGGCTTTCCTTCTGTAATGCTACATTCACACGTGTTATAAAATATGACTTTAATAAAAGCATGACAGTGTGATAGCAGCGGTCAGGAAGTCACCCACGTGGTCCGCGGGTCATTCCGGTTCCAGGCTGGGCAGGAAGGTGGCGCAGGCCGTGGCCTGGTGCGTGTTAGCCAGCTCGCCGAGCAGCAGGGAAGGGTGGGGAGCCAACATGTGGTGTCCTCATTTGCCACCGGCACTTGGATTTTCCTCAAACTCCCCTAAGTGGTTTCTTAAAAATGCAAATTAAGTCTCAAAATGAAATGTGAGAAGAACCCCAGAGACACATTGAGAAGCCAGATTAAAGTATCACATGTGGCTTATAGATGCCTCACACTGATTAATTAATAGCAAAGAAATAAAACCTGATAACAGGCACAAATATGCTGCCACTTTAATACACAAAGGGCATTTTTTTAAAAAATTTAAAAAGAGGAATCTATGCTCCTAATTGATTGGACTGTTTAAAAACATTGTTATTTGTATTCCCCTTTTAAAAAATTATTTTCCTTATTTTTTTTCACCTATTTTTATTGATTTCAGAGAGAAAGGGAGAGATAGAGAGAGAGAGAATCGTCAATGATGGGAGAGAATCATCGACCAGCTGCCTCCTGCATGACCCTCACGGGGATCGAGTCCACAACCCAGGCTTGTGCCCTGACCGGGAATCAAACTGTGACCTCCTGGTTCACAGGTCGATGCTCAACCCCTGAGCCACTCAGGCTGGGCTGCCTTTGGTTCTGCCTCCATTTGGCTTTACTCTATGGCACATTCTCAGTGAGGACGCCGTCTGCCTTCGAGGTTTGGCTGACTCCCGCCTCTCTACCCGGATCAGAAAGTACTGAGCTTGGTTTTGAAGATAGTGTCCAACATGCTTACAATGGGCAGGGACAGGGAGCCTCTGAAACAGCGCTCTCTCTCTCTCTCTCTCTCTCTCACACACACACACACACACACACACACACTCTCTCTCTCTCTCTTCTTCTTTCTCTCTCTCTCTCTCTCAAACATACACACACGCACACACACACAGGCTCACTCACAGGCACACACACACAGGCTCATACACAGGCTCACACACACAGGCTCACACACACACACATACACACACACACACAGGCACACACACACACAGGCTCACACATGCTCATACAGTCCTTTATCTTGACATGACATTGGGTTGGAAAGCCTTAGACATACTCACTCTTACACATTCGACAAGATACACCAAGTACGGTTTCTAAAAGCTCCCGAATGGGCCAGGGTTAGGGCAGTTACCAGGCCAGGTTACCACCCACCCAGGTCAGGCTCTGCAGCCTCAGGCCCAGTGGAGCCCGCCACGTGGAAAGCACCATCTGACCCGATGGCCCACGGTCTTAGGTTCCTGCACACCCTCCTGCTGGTGTCCCTGCCCATCACGCCTCCTCAGGGACAGCTGTCCCCCCTCAGCCCGGAGGAGGCAGCCCTCCCCCTGTTTCTGCTTTGCTGGGGGACTCCGCCCGGGGCCCACTTGTCCGGACCTCCGTTTCTCCATCTTCAACGAGGGACGGCAACCTCTGGTGAAGATGGGGTTCTATGGAGCACCCAGCATCTTTCCCGGCACCACGCAGACACTGACTACACCACCGTTAGTTCATTCTTGGCTTCCGAGGGCCACCGTAGGGCATTTTGTCCCCTGACATTTTCTCTCTCTCCCCTGTTCTCTCTGAAGTCACCGGATCGCCACCTCACCCAAGTGTCCTGGGGACTAAGGTAAAGGTTGAGAAAGACCAGAGCTGGCGGACGTATGTGCTTCCCATGACAATGGCAGGACTGCTGTCCTTCTTCTGCAGACCTGCGGTGTGTGGAGCAGCACCCAGTGTGAGTGCGTTATGCGAGCACATGTGTGCTTGTGTGCATGTGTGTGTGTGCGCATATTAATACCCAAGCATCATCCTCTCCCTCTTCCGAAGCTGCTTCCACGTTCCCCTCAGCTTTTAACCAGAATATGGGGGAGCAGGGGGCCAATACGAAGAAAACGTTCACCTACATTGGAAACATCTGACCCATCATTCCGTCAGCAAAATTCAGAGAGAACGTACACACGCAAGGCCAGCCCGCCGCAGGCCTCTCCGGAGCCCAGACGATGAGGGTGGGAAGAAAACGTGATCAAAATTGACAACACGCCGCGGCTCTGATTGCTCGGAGAAATCATCCCTTTCACAACGATCTTATCCGGGGGAGGCGGGGAAGGGGGGGGTTGTCTCTCCTTTGTGAGGGGCGGTTTGTTTCGTACGGATGGAGAAATAAATTTTCCGGGAACGGCGCCTTGGGAGATGGGGATCCTGCGCCTCACTCTGCATTTGTGAGGAGCGGAAGGTCAGCTCAAGGTGATGTGTTTGACGTGAGGCTCCGGGAGATGCTGCGCCTTGAGGCCCGGGGAGGGAGCTGGTGGACTGATCCTGCTGATCCACGTCCCGGCCGAGGCCGGTTCGGGGGAGTTTTCTGTGCCGGGGCTGTCAGGACAGACGCCCATCACTCTGCAGTCACCAGGCATGTGCTGGGCTGGCGGGATTTCGTATTCTGGGGGGCAAGAGAACGTGTTGCTTTTGTCACTGCGGAAAGCGCACAGGTAATTTTTCAGGCATGTGTGTGGCAGGTTTCACAGGAGTGGCATACTGGTGTCTGATGAATGGCTTCCTCCCGTGCTCCTGAGGCGCGGAGACCTTCCATTGAAGGAGAAAAACAAAAATACACACAAAAACAGGGACCGGTGTGGAGATAGTGGAGAGAATTGCGGTCCAGAGCCCGTTCTGGGAGAAACTGGGAGTTTCAGTCTCAATTCCTTTTCAGGCACAAATGCAATCAGCTCTCACCTGGGGGTGACCTTGCTTTTCTAGCCTCATTTCCCATGTTTTCAACAAATACTGAGTTAGCAGACACTGAGCACAGGGCTGTACATGCCAGATCCAGAGGGACCCTGGCGTTAAAATGTTTAATTTCTGCCCAGCCTCATGGCTTGGTGGTTGAGCATCGACCTATGAACCAGGAGGTCATGGTTCAATTCCCAGTCAGGGCACAGGCCCAGGGTTGTATACTCGATCCCCAGTAGGGGGCGTGCAGGAAGCAGCCGATCAGTGATTGTCTCTCATCAGTACTGTTTCTATGTCTCTTTCCTTTCCTCTCTAAATTCAATAAAAAATATTTTTAAAAAAATGTTTAATTTCTAATGGGGGGCAGGGGACAGAGAGAGAGAGAGACAGAGAGAGAGAGAGAGAGAGGGAGAGAGAGAGAGAATTAACTCAATGAGCTCTGAGTATCTTGTACGGGAACACACCAGCTACTGGAATCTCAAAGGGAAAGAAAGGTCACTGATATTTAGTGAGCACATGGAAAGGTTTAGACCTGTGGTCGGCAAACCGCGGCTCTCAAGCTACATGCGGCTCTTTGGCCCCTTGAGTGTGGTTCTTCCACAAAACACCACGGCCTGGGCGAGTCTATTTTGAAGAAATGGAATTAGAAGAAGTTTAGGTTTAAAAAATCTGGCTCTCCAAAGAAATGTCAACCGTTGTCCTGTTGATATATGGCTCTGTGGACTAATGAGTTTGCCGACCACTGGGCTAGACAATAGGTGAGGCGTTTGTACAAGATTTTCCTCATTTCATCCTCGTAAATATTCTTTTCTCCATCTTTTTGGGTAAAAGGAATGGACACGCAAAGAGATCTTGGCAATAACAGGTCGGATCAGAATCCAATCCCGGATGCTCTGCCTGCCCCTGAGAGAGACGGAAGTGGGGAGGGGTGGGAGGTGGGTGCACGCAGGAAACCTCAGTGTTTCCATGCGACTTCCTGGGAGGTGCTCCTTTCCTACATGGTAAACCCACAGATGTGTGTCCCAGTGAGCTCTGCACCGGCAGGATGCTGAGTAAGGCTCTGGTGATACTGCCTTCCGGAACTTACGACAGACAAATCTTCAGATGCACCCCTCCCCCTCGCATGAGTCAGATTCCAATCACTGCTCAACACGCACACACAATGCACGTCCACTCGATCCTACGAGCCCAGCCTTGGCCAGGATCCCCGAGGTGGCCTGTCTGCGGGGCACAGGCCTTTCTGGGAGCCGAGGGGCTGGGTGTGTCCGTTCCAAGGGCGGGGGATAGTGATTCAGTTACAGCGCGTGATACGGGTAATGGAGCTGCTTGCTCTTTCCGAGTGGATTCTGGAAAACAAAGAGCAGCCTTCTTACAACCAGAAGGCCCTGCTGAGTCAGTCCTGGGCCCGCTCTGCGTCTGTCCTTCTGCTTCATAGTGACATGCATTCTCTGCTGGGGACACATTATGGCCGGAGAGGACATGGGGACATGGTTGAGGCCAGATCATGCTGCCTCAGAGCTGCCCACCGCCTTTCTCGGCTTCATTAAATATCTACTTGGAGGGATTACCGCGGAGCCGCGGCTGAGGCCTGAAACCCTACCCCCTTGCTTTTGCATGCTCCCTGCACCTGAATGGCCTGCTGAAACGCCCGGAGAAAGAGGCTGTTGTTGTGAAATGAGGTTGCATTACCTGCCCATCCAGTGGTGGGGGTGGTGGGGGGTGGGGGGTCATCCTGCTGGAAATCTCCAGCTGAGCAGTGTTCTGGGATCCTCGAAAAGGAGCAGGGTGAGGGGGAAGTCGCAATGACTTTGCAAAGCAATCCCTGCCCTGAACGCTGATACGGAGCATAGTCCCCTCTGAACTGAATGAGAGAGGAACTCAGGTTTGTGGGAGAGGGTGGGATCTCTACCTCAATCGCTTTTAACTCTTCAGAGAGTGCTATTTCCCCCAAACAACGACCTTGTACTTCAGAGCCTCATATATGTATCAATTTGCTCTTAACTACACTAATAGAAGGGTAATGTGCTAACTAGATCAGGAGACCAGACATCTTTCGGACATTCAACTTCCTTCCATACAGTTAGAAGGTTACTAGGCCAGCAAAGGGGGCAGTTAGGGGACAATCAGGAAGGCAGGCAGGTGAGCAGTTAGGAGCCAGTGGTCCCAGATTGTAAGAGGTATCCCTGATTGGACAGGGTGCAGGCCAGATTGAGGGACCCATCCCCACAGCCCCCCTACTCCCCATGATTGAACTTCACATACTGAGCCTCTAGTATCAAATATTTTCAGGTGCATGTTCCATTTTCCAGTTGAAGGGCCAGTATCTAGTCTTCATGTCTAGTCACTTTCTGCTCCAAGTGGCAGCTGACCGCACCCTGGTCATGACACCATCCCCATGGGGACCACACAGAACTTGCTTCCGGAAGGTGAAGCGATTAAAGTGAATGTTGGGGGGTCTGTATTCACAACTGGGAGATGCTGTATGAGTGTGGTGCCATTTCCAAATGAGAAGCACTTTCATTCACATTTCAAATCAAATCTGCATCTCATATCCAGCTCTTAGAAATATATTTTTATTGGTTTCAGAGAGGAATAGAGAGAGAGATGGAAACATCAGTGATGAGAGAGAATCATTGATGGACTGCTCCTACACACCCCACACTGGGGATCTAGCCCACAAACCGTGACCACCTTGTTCACGGGTTGATGCTCAGCCACTGAGCCACGCCGGTCAGGCATACTTTTACTGATGGCTCAGTGACAGTGTGGGCAAAGGTCATGGCATTTGGGATCAGATGAACAAGAGTGTGAATCCTACACATGAGACTTTGGGGGAGTCCCTTGAGGTCTCTGTTTCCTCCTCTATAGAGATGGGGGCGGCAATACCTGGTTGCCAGGACTGTGGTGAAGATTAAGGGAGACAGTGGTTTCAAAGCACTTTGCACCATGCCTAGCACAGAGCAGGTATTAAATAAATGGTACGTATTTTGTTCTTTCTTTTGTAGCAATGATTAGATGGGATTCATGTAATGCCAATGGAACTGGTTACTTCAGTCTGTAAATACTCTAATAATTTACGCCAATGAATAAGAAAGAACTATGGCCGGCCTACGGGTGTCTCATACAGCTTACTCAGAGCTCAATTTATCACTGAACAACTGTTACCTGGTTATGGCGTCATATTAGGAAGCAATTATTAGTGAGTCCCAAGTTTGGTGGAAATAGAGGCAACCTGCATGGCTCAGCTGTTGAGCATCGACCTATGAACCAGGAGGTCACGGTTCGATTCCAGGTCATATACCCGGGTTGCAGGCTGATCTCCAGTGTGGGGCACGCAGGAGGCAGCTGATCCATGATTCTCTATCATCATTGATGTTTCTCTCTCTCTCTCTTCCTTTCTGAAATCAATAAAAAATATATTAAAAATTTGGGGGGTAAAAATGTAAAAGCTTTGCATTGAGTCCCTTTTTTTATTGGAGAAACTGATGTTTGCTCAAAGGCACACACGTGTGTTTATTCCCCGCCTTCCTTTCGGTTCATGGCATCTGTCTTTCTCAATTGCTCAGCTGCAACACAGCCTCAAATGTTTTATGATACTTAATCTCAAGAAACTGTTTTACCATGGTAACAAAATAACAACAAATATGATGGGAAATTTATTAAATGTAACTCTCTACTGCACAGAAATCTGTGTCACCTATATTTATATGACATGTAAGTGGAAAATCAAAGATACCGTGGCTGAGGCAGGCGAATTTTCTCTACTTAGATTAGAGAAAACTATTCTGGGATGTTACTTAATAGAACATTTTACAGCATGCCTGAAAAATTCCGCACTCACCTAAATGCATCTCATTTTTCTCCTTAGATCGGGTATTTTTTAATGTATTTGTACTGATCTCAGAGAGGAAGGGAAAGGGAGAGAGGGATAGAAACACCAATGATGAGAGACAATCACCGGTTGGCTACTTACCGCACCCCCTCTCCCCCGCCTCATTACTGGGGATCGAGCCTACAACCCGGCATGTGCCCTGACCAGGAACCGAATCGTGACTTCCTGGTTCATAGGTTGATGCTCAACCACTGAACCAAACCAGCCGGGCTCAATTATTTTTATTTACCCTCTTAAGACAAGATTGCCTTTGGCCACATCACAGTGGTATTGACAAACATAACAATAGTTAAGAAACAGGGTCAGACCAAAGATGAAGACATTGTACACAGATGTGCAACTTGCATCGTAAAAGAGGAATCACTGGTAGAAGTGGGGTTAAAGCTTCTGGAGTGATAGTGAGGCAGGAGGCTGCTTTCTACGAGGGCTGTGGGGAACCCAGCCTCACGGCCAGGTGATAATGTCTTCGGAATCTGCGACAGGAAAGGGGCTCTGCTGATAACGCAGCCACTGGCCGTTGCCACACCGGCCAGAATCAGGGGTCAGGCCGAGCTCGGTTCCACTACAGACCCCTGGCTCTCACTGCACCCGTGCCTCTCAGAATCACTGCAATTCCCTTCCTCTGGACAAAGGCTCCCCGACAGCTGTGGGTGGTTTGTTGGCCCAGGCGGTGCTCCAGACATGGCTGTAAAAAGCAGGTCCAGCTGGTGTGGCTCAGTGGTTGAGCATCGACCTATGAACCACGAGGTCATAGCTCCATTCCCAGTCAAGGTACATGCCTAAGTTTCAAGCTTGATCCCCAGAGTGGGGTGTGCAGGAGGCAGCCGATCCATGATTTTCTCTCCTCATTGGTGTTGCTCTCTCTCTCCCCCTCTCCCTTCCTCCCTGAAATAATATATATATATATATATATTAAAAAGGCAAAAATAGGGCCAGGACCGGTTTGGCTCAGTGGATAGAGTGTCGGCCTGTGGACTGAGGGGTCCCAGATTCCAATCTGGTCAAGGGCATATACCTTGGTTGCGGGCACATCCCTCGTAGGGGGTGTGCATGAGGCGGCTGATCAATGTCTCGCTCTCATCGATATTTCTAACTCTCTATCCTTCTCCCTTCCTCTCTGTAAAAAATCAATAAAAAGGCAAAAATACATTTATCAAAGATATGCTACACAGAATGTTTTTTATGTTGGAGAAAGAAAACTATAACCTGCTTAATCCAAGTCGAGTGAACTCACATTCACACTCTGTGTCCCCTGGTCCTGGTTTGAGTCTCCGGCCTCCATGGAGGGAAACTGGGATGCGGCTGCGTGCAGACTCTGGGCCACGCGTTTCCTCCCACCGCGTCTTCTGAGAGGGGAACCTCGCTGCCGTTGCTGCTGACGGGCTTGGGACCTCAGAACCAGCACCTCAGACTCAGTCGTTGCCAACACAAGGAGGAGGCAGATGAGGCCATCCTGGGGGAGAGGCCATCCCAGCGCGGCCAGGGCTGAGCGAGCAGGCAGCGCTCGTAAACAAGCTGGGTGTGCGCTCCTCTGCACAGCTGGCCCAGCCACCACGTGATGTTCCCGTCGCCAGATGTGCCGGCTCCCAGTCTATCTGACACGCGTGTATCAAGCCCCGAGGGTCACCTCTCTCCCAGGTCAGCCTTTCCCTCGCTCCTCCAGTGGATCAGGCCTGACACCCCAGCGTCATCCACACTGTTCCCTCCCCCAAACTCCCTGCTCAACCCACACCAGTTCTCAGTTGTTACAGCAAAGGAGAGTGCTGTCTTTTTTTATATAAATATACTTTTATTGACTCCAGAGAGGAGGGAAGAGAGAGAGAGAGAAACATCCACGATGAGAGAGAATCATGGATCGGCTGCCTCCTGCATGCCTCCTACTGGGGATCGAGCCCGCCACCCGGGCCTGTGCCCTGACCGGGAACCAAACCATGACCTGCTGGTTCACAGGCTGATGCTCAGTCACGGAGCCTCTCTCGCCAGTCTGAGTGTCTTCACTCAGGGCTGGTCCGCTCCCAGCCTGGCGGCCTCAGGGCGGTGGAACACTGAAGGGGTACCGTACAAGTGACACCCCGTCCAGAGTGATACGCTAGGAAATGCTCATCTGCCTTCCAGTGCTTCAGCCCAGGAATGTGAACGTTCTAAAACTTCCCCAGCGCCCCTTTACCAGTCCTCAGAAATATTTCTCAACAGTCCGCCTGCAAGGCAACATTTTCCCAAGCAGATGGCACAAGAGAATGCCGGCTTGAAATTCTGGGAGCTGGACATAATTGAGCTGCATCTATCTGAGAATCCTGATTGCTGAGATCCACGCATAGCTGCCTCTGAAAATGCAGGAGTGTAAGTGGTTATCTGTTAGCAAATGGCTTATTAAATCATCAGAACAGTCAGGGGTTGCAACTTTATTCCTGAAATGAGCCTCAGGTTCTGTCTTTCTAGAGAAACGGAAAAGGAGCATGGGGTCCTTTTCATTGTACGTCCTTGTGATGGCCAGGATGCTGGTTTGTTCGTTTGGCCATCAGCTGGGAGCTGGTGGGCCTTGCCTGTGGCCTTGGTGAGGGTGCCTCAGGAGCCGGAATGATGCTCAGCATTCGTACAATGAACGGACTACTGGAGGTGCCCAGGGATGGAACTGCCTCTCAGCCCCTGCTTTCACCCTTATAATAATCCTGCCCTCACTGAGGTTGCTATACATGCTCTCCGGCCTGCCCCCTCATCTGTCTGGGTCACCCCTTATCGATAGCCTGTGTTCCCACCACTGGTAATGTCTCTCCCTCTGTAGATGCAGCCTCCAATCCTCTGATTTAAAAGTGTATATTCTATATGCCCAACCCACGAGGCTCAGTGGTTCAGTGTCAACCTATGAACCAGAGGTCATGGTTCAATTCCTGGTCAAAGCACACACCCAAGTTGTGGGCTTGATCCCCAGTAGAGGGCGCAAAGGAGGCAGCCTATAATAATTCTGTTATCGTTGATGTTTCTCTCTCTCTTTCCCTTCCTCTCTGAAATCAACAACAACAAAAACAAATACACACACACACTGAGTGGCCATACTATTATGCTCTCTGAATGCATAATTATCTGGCCACTCAGTGTGTGTGTGTGTGTGTGTGTGTGTGTGTGTATTTTAGAGGCCCGGTGGATGAATTCGTGCATGGGTAGGGTCCAGCCAGCCTGGCCAGGAAGAGGGGACATGGGCAGTTGGCTGGTCTGCCTGCTGGTCGAACTCCTGGTCAAGGGGACAATTTGCATATTGGCCTTTTATTATATAGAATATACACTGAGTGGCCAGATTATTATGCATTCAGAGATCATCATAATCTGGCCACTCAGAGTATATGTACGCATACCTATATATGTATATATATATACATATACATATTTAAAGTTTACATGCTATAAATATATGTATGCATCTGGAGCTATTTGCTGAATCCAAATCCGCTCCTATGTTTGTGCATAATGTGACATATATCCTCAAATGCTTCAACGTGTGATTTTTAATGCTTTGGGGTTTCAATTCGTTGTGTCATTCCATCTGAATCTGCAGGAAGGATTCAGAACCTCTGCAAGTAAAGAGGCACGTTGAGGGATGTAAGCCCAGAACCTAGTGAGGCTCGCTGCTCCGATCAGCCCGTAGCACTCCGCCTCAGCGTAATGCAGCTAAGCCCTGATCCATGCTTTTTTCGGGGTTTTGCAGTTGGAGCATAATCTCCCTGGAATGTTCTGAATCTTATCCTTCACACGACCTTGCAAGAGATTCCACCTGGGAAGTACTGCATGATCTGTTTCAAAAGCTCCAGGTAAAAGTTGACCAGGATTTGAAGGGGGGGGGAGGGGAACTTTGAATTCCAAGCATTACCTTGACCTTGGAAGATGGTTTCTTAAGTACCAAGATACCAGAGCTATTTCACTAAAAATAATCCTATGTGGTGTCTCACAAACAAGAGATAAAACCTTAGATTTTCAGTGTGGGGACTTTTTTTCTGTCCCAACAGAGAGCTTCATCCTTCAGATCATGCCTGTCTCAGGCTACAGGACCTATGAACCAGGAGGCCACAGTTTGATTCCTGGTCTGGAAACATGCCTGGGTTGCAGGCTTCATCCCCAGTAGGAGGCAGCCAATCAATGACTCTTCATGGACTTTTCCCAGCTCTAGGAACTTGATCTAGTTATGAAAATGCATAAGGGCTTAACACATAGTGTGTCTGCAAGGGGCACACAGTGAGTCTTCAATAAACGCACTTGTGACAAAAACTTTCCCTCTTCTCCAAGAAATAATGTGCAGGGGTTGGGGTGAAGAAAGTAGGTTTCGGGGGGAGAATAATCTGGAAATTGGATGTGATTAAAAATCTAAAGTAATAATGTGGTGGTGAAATATTCTGGACCAGGAGGCATGAGGGCTGGATAGAGTTGGGGCTCAGGGGCTAATTAGCTGTGTGACTTGGGCTAGACGAGGATTTTCTGAGCATCCACCGTTTGCCAGGTACTGAGGGCTCAGAGGCCAATAAAACACCATCCCTGTTCTCCAGCTGTCACAGGTTGGTGAGGGGAGGCTGTAAACACAGACATAAAACACCATGTGATTCACACGGTAAAGCAATGACAGAACAGGGACTCATGTACATTTTCGGGGGCGTCAGAGAAGGCTTCTCCGGTTTGAAATGACACTGGAGGGAGAGTCTCTCGCACTGGGGTTAAAAACTCAAACCAGCCCGGCCAGTGTGGCTCAGGGGTTGAGCGTCAACCTATGAGCCAGAAGGTCATGGTTCATTTACCTGTCAGGGCACAGGCCCAGGTGGCAGGTTCGATCCCCAGTAAAGGGAAGTGCAGGAAGCAGTCAATCAATGACTCCCTCTCATCATCCATGTTTCTCTCTCTCTCTCTCTCTCTCTCTCTCTCTCTCTCTCCCTTCCTCTCTGAAATCAATCAATATATTTAAAAACAAACAAACAAACAAACAAAAAAAAACCCTAGTATCTTAGGCCTGAGTGAACATGGGTAAATTATATCCGCTGCTCTGAGCCTCAGTCCTTTCCTGTAAACAGGCCCGTTTCGCAGGACTCTTGGGGAGATGAGAAGGAACACCTACAAAGCAGCCAGCTGCGATCAGTAACGCAGGGCACCTAGAGGAGCAGAGTGGATGTCCCGTCCCCTGAAGCCCTCTCAGCCCGCGCACTCCAGGCCTCGATGCCTCAGACCCAGAGGAATGTGATGTTGTCACCTCCCGGGGCTGTTTTAGAAGCTGCTGTGAACTTTACTGGAACTGGAGGTTTAATATGGAAACTTTCATGAATAGCTGTTAGTTCAGGTAGAGAGCCCGGGTGGATAAAGACATGCATATATTTCTCAATTTCACCAGCTTGTCTGCTAGGGCGAGGTGAGGCTTACTCACTCCCTCTGCCCTCGCTCCTCCTCCACCTCCGGCGGGAAGTTATTCCCACCAACAGACGACCATCCCCTCCTTCCCCTGCCCGGTGGGCTACACATACCAGCAGGCAGCCCACGCCACCCAGGAAAACAGCTCCTGCTCCAAGGAAATCCCAAGGCCCTCGCCCCCCCCCCCCCAAACCCGGAGAGCAAGGACCTTCTCCGGCCTGGGAAGCCCGAGATCCACGCGGCAGTCTTAGTCATCGCCTCCCCGCTGGAAAACGCCGAAGGTTTGCAGAACTGAGCACACTCCGCATCACAGAGACACACTCCGCATCACAGAGCCACACTCTGCCATCACGGAGCCACACTCCGCATCACAGACACACACTCTGCCATCACAGAGCCACACTCTGCCATCACAGAGACACACTCTGCATCACAGAGACACACTCTGCCATCACAGAGACACACTCCGCATCAC